>CM055126.1:170202119-170604185 GCA_029206835.1 Rana muscosa
AGTCCAGCGCTTCACATATGGCGATATAAGCTTTCCAGGCACGGTGATAGATCTGCCTGGAGGAAGACTTCCGTGTCCTTAACATGGTCAAAATGACAGAGTCCGAGAGACCTCGGTCCCTCAATACCTGGCTTTTAACAGCTCTGCCGTTAAAGCCAGAGACTGTAAGCCGGATGAAACATAGGACCTTGAGACTGAAGGTCCTCCCTCATCGGCAACCGCCAGGGAACGTCCGCAACGAGACGTACCAGATCAGCGTACCAGTGACGCTGAGGCCAAACCAGAACAATTAGGATCACCGGAGTTTATATCAGGCGATAAGGACCCTATGGGGCCACCAACGCATCCGAGTCATCGCCCAAGGATCCCTGGATCTGGCCACAACCTCGACCCTTGCGACTGAGTCGAGAGTCCACATCCGACGTGCCCCCCCCGTCGGCAAAGGAGTTGAAATATGCAAGGACCACGCTTCCTGGTCCCGCGTCTGGCGATTGGCGACTCAGATAGTCCGCCCCTACAGAGCCGGCACGTTTCTTCCGGCCCACTTCAGGATACGGATTACCTCGGAAGCCGCAGCTGAGCTCCGAGTCCCCCCGTGATGGTTTACATACGCCACCGCCGTGGCGTTGTCCGACTGGCTCCTGATGGAGCGACCCCGTACTCTCTCCGACCTGAGGAGAGACACAGTCTGATGGCCCGCATTTCCAGAACAGTGATTGGTAAACGGGCTCGTCCGGAGTCCAAGGTCCTGAGCCGACAGGACTCCCCAGACTCCACCCCAGCCCGTCAGGCTGGCGTCCGTCGTGAGTACCGTCCATTGGATGGGAGGGGAACGACTTTCCGGACCGAAGAGCCGAGGGTCCCAACCACCCTGTCAGGGACGCCCTGACCAGGTGAATCACCTGGATCCGAAGATCCAAGGACATCGGGGATTTGTCCCAGGTGGACAAGATCTCCTTCTGCAATGCCCTGGTGTGTGATTGGGCATACAGAACGGCCGCGAAGGAGGCCACCAGGAGTCCCGGGACTCTCATGCAAACAACGGATTGACAACCATGTTCGGGATGTCAGCACCCGCACCGCAGACTGAAGTGTCAGCAACTACTCCAGAGGTAGGATACCTTTGCCTCCAAGGAGTCCAGAAATAGAGACTCCAGACACTGAGTCGGGACCAGGACTGACTCCTGAATGTTCAGGAACCACCCGAGGTCCCTGAGGGTCTAATTGACGATAGTCACCTTTCCTCTAAGTCTGAGCCACTTTCTGCTCATAGCAGAAGACCGTCCAGATAGCCCACGACAGCAATACCTCGTTGTAACAGAAGGCTAGAACCGGAGCAAGCACCTTGGTGAACACCCTTGGTGCCGAGGCAAGGCCGAAAGGAAGAGCCACAATCGAGAGTGGACTTCGCTGATCGCAAGGCGCAGAAATTTCTGGTGACTTGCGCAGATCGGAACCTGCAAGTAGGCGTCCTTGAAGTCCAAGGACGCCAGAAGAAAATCCCTTTGGTGGAGTGTAGCGATCACCGTGCGAATGGATCCCATGCGGAATTTCTGCACCTTCTCGAAGGCATTCAGGGCCTTGAGGTCCAGGATAGGTCGAACCACGTCCTATTTTTGGGACGACAAACAGATTCGAGCAGAATCCCTGAAAACTCTCCTGTGACGGAACCGGCACAATCACTCCGGACCTGATCAAACCTGTACAGCCCCCAAGAGGGCTGCCCGACAGGTAGGAAGGAGAGAAAGATTCAAGGGAAAGAATCTGTGTGGGGGCCAGGATCGGAATACTATCCTATAACCTGAGGTGACCACCTCGCACACCCACCAGTCGGAGATTCGGGAGGTCCACCGATCCATGAACCTGCGAAGTCGTCCCCCCCACCCCAGAGTCGGGCGGAGGCAAGACTTCACGCGGAGGCGGGCTTGGGAGCCTGCTTGTTTGGCTTACGCACCCAGGGGCACTTGTGCCCACCAGCCGCACTGCCATCAGTCTGAGAGGGCCTACCTGTGGACTCTGACTGACGAAAAAAAACCCTGTTTGCTGGAAAGGAAGGCCCCTGTTTGCGGCGGGCCTCCTCACCCTTGCTAGTCTAAGGAAGAAGAGTGCGTTTACCTCCCGTGACATCCATGACGATGTCATCCAGAGCAGCACCGAAAGGTCTACCGCCTTTAAAATAGTAGATCCGTCAGGAGCTTCCTAAGGCTAGGTCAGCAGACCAGCATTTCAACCAGATAAGACGACGCAATACCACCGCCGAGACAGAGGCCCTGGATATTAAAGGGGCCGCGTTCAGCGTGGCGTCGCACACAGAAACCAGGCCCTGAACCAGTTGGGTGGGCCAGAGCAACTGTGTCTGGAGGAAGAATATGCTCCTGTACAGCTAGGTGCAACATTTTTGCCCAACCTGTAAGTGTTTTTGACACAAGGGTCGCCGCTACCACAGGTCGTAGGGCGGATCCCAACAAGGCAAACATGGTTCTGCTCACCACTTCTGACCTCCTGTCAGTGGGGTCCTCAAATGCAGGAGTCCCCTCCATCGGGAGAGTGATGGCCTTGTTCAACCGGGCGACTGGAGGGTCGACCACTGGGGGAGAAGCCCACTTTTTAAGTAGGGCATCTTCAAGGGGTACCTGATAGACAAACGCCGCGGGACCATAAAAAAATTCTTCTGCGGCTTTTCCCAGACCTTATCAATGAGCTGGTCAAAGAAAGTACAATGGAAAAAAACCCCTTTAGAAGGCCTGGCCTTAAAAGAACCAAAGGAGACAGTATCCGCCTGAGGTTCTGCATCCGCAGCATTTGAGCTTGAGAGTGTCCCTCACCACAGTCATGAGCACACTAACAAGCGCCCTGTCATTTACTGACTCAGAACTGGAGTTTCCGTCATAAGGAATGTCCTGTTCAAAACCATCCATACATTCAGAACTAGGGTCCTGAGCGATAGTGGCTAGGCCCATATCTGAATCAGCGCACTGCCCTCGAGTAGATAAAGTGGGGAGAGGGCGCCTTTTTGCACCTTGCGCTTGCACACAGCTCCCATCCTGGTCAGAAATTGATTCCAGGGCTGCCCACAACAGGTCCATAGGGACCGCAGTGCTGAAGCACTGCCTGTTGCCACTGACATTTTTAGGGGAAGCTGGTGACACAGACTCCATATTGTCCCTCTCTGAGACTCTCTCAGATAAAAAGTCCACCCACAGGCTGTGCTGACTGAGGAGGGGGCGCCCAGGGGACTCACCAAACCGGACCAGGGACCGCTTAGTCCCGCTGTCTGTACCGCGCTGTGTCAGCGCTGGTAAGCTGTGAGGAGACTGTGAGGAGATTTGCGCTGCTATAGCAGCGCTAGAGGCCAAACTAGTGCTGAAAAGCGCGCGGGCTACAAGAAAATGGCCGCCACACTTCACTGAGGCGATCCGCGGCAAGATGGCCGCCATGACGCAGTTAAAATGAAACAGCACACACGCACAGCGCCACTCAGGCCCCAAAAAAAAAAAACACACAAAAAAGCCCCAAGGCATACATTGCAGACCAGCATGAGCCCCCCAAGAACAGTGTGACCCCCAAGCACCCCACACAGTCAGCGCCAGTAATGGTGACAGAGCGACAATAAAATACAGGGGGAGACAGGGAAAATCCCCCACAGAGAAACACACAGCCCTTTGTACTCACCTGCAGGCAGGAGAGACTACTTACCCGTCCCCTGAGGGACACACTGGTGTTTCTGACAGGACTATCACAGTGCAGTACTGAGTAGCTGTCGGCCCGGTCCACCGCGAAAGATACAGTCAGTCAGGAGCTGTTCAGTCTTGAGAGGACCGTGGGAGCATGAAAGCAAACCCGGCCACCCCTGGAGTCATGGGGCCTGTCGTGAACTGAGTCTCACGCACACAAGGCGAGGATCAGCACGCTCGATGGTCGGACAGGGAAGACTACGAGGATATCTTGTACCCAACCTGTTGCCCAGCCGACAGTTGATAGAAGATTCTCAAAAATAAAATAAAAAAGAATTCCAAAAAGGAATAAAATAGGTCAGGAGACTGGCTCCTGAGGGAGCCACGTCTTCTCCTTCTGCTAGGCAGAAAAAAACTGAAGTCTGCTGACTGTAGTGGGAGGGTTATGCCCGGAGGGACCGCCCCCTGGGTGGGGCTGTTCAGCTCTGGCTTTTAGAATGTATGTATAACATCTCACATTCTGCCTAGGTCTTCTCCTGCAAGCAGGGACATAACCCACGTGTAAAGTGTAAAGACACACCGTGTCAGTCCATGGATGATATGAGAAAAGGATTTTACGGTAAGTACAAAAATCCTATTTTGTTTTTCTTCCATGGACAGACACAGCTCCTTTATTCTTGACAGTAGGGACGTCTCAAAGCAGTGTCAAAAAACGAGGGGTGGGAACAGCAATAAATTAGCCGATACTGTCCCCATGGAGCCACCAACGCGTCTGTCGCATCCGTCCAGGGATCTTTGGACCTGGCCACAAACCAATACCTTCCGATTGAGTAGAGAAACCAGGAGATCAACGTCTGGCGTGCCCCATCTCCAGCAAAGAAGTCGAAACACAGCCGGGTGTAGCGCCCATTCTCCTTGGTCCAATTTCTGGCGACTTAGGTAGTCCACTTGCCAGTTTATTCCACTTGGAATGTACACGGCCGATAGAGCCAGCAATCTCCGCCCACCTCAGGATGTGAGCGACCTCCAATGCTGCAGCCGAGCTTCTTGTTCCTCCTTGATGGTTGCCATACGCCACCGCCGTGGCATTATCTAACTGGATGTCCCTGCAACCTCTGTGACCATGTGGAGAGACACTGCCTGATGTTTGAGCGCATTCATCGGCAGGCGGGATTCTTCCTGCGTCCAGTGACCCCGTGTCGACTGTATGCCCCAAACTCCCCCCAACCGGTCAGGCTGGCGTCAGTCGTGATCACCGTCCAGTGAAAAAGGAAGGAACGTCTTCCCGGACTGAAGATCTCAGCCACCATACCAGGGAAGCTCTGGCTAGCTGGCTCACCCGGATTTGACAATCCAGGGACAACAGAGATTTTGTCCCATTTGGACAGGATCTCCTTCTGCAAATTTTGAGTGTGGAATTGAGCATACGGTACCGCCTCGAAGGTGGCTACCATGAGACTCAGGACTCGCATTCAAAAAGCGTAGCGACAACCACCTGCAGGATGCAAACAGCTTCACCGCAGTCCGAAGAGTCTTCAACTTTTCCAAAAGGGAGAAAAACCCTCGCCACTGGAGTCCAGAATCGAGCCCAGGTACTCCAGGAATTGAGTCGGCAGCAACACCAACTTCTGGAGGTTCAGTACCCAACCAAGTTCTTGAAGGGTCGAACTGGCAATCGCCACATCCTCCTCTAATTCCGAGTCTGAAGCTGCTCTCAGGAGGTCATCCAGGTAGCCCACGATAGCGATTCCTCGCTGTCTCAGCAAAGATAGAATCGGGGCGAGCACCTTGGTGAAAACCCTTGGTGCCGACGCCAGGCCAAAAAAGGGAGAGCTACAAACTGGTAGTGATCGTCCGACTGCAAAACGCAGAAATCTGATGCCTGACATATGGGGACATGCAAGTATGCGTCCTTGATGTCCAAGGACGCCAGAAAATCCCCCGGATGGAGTGCAGCGACCACAGAGCGAACTGATTCCATCCTGAACCTTCGTACCTTTACAAAGGAGTTGAGGGCCTTGAGGTCCAGGATTGGACGGACTCCGTCCTTTTTTGGGACTACAAACAGATTGGAGTAGAATCCCTGAAACCTTTGCGGCAGCGGCACAGGTACTATTACCCCGCACATCAGCAGGTCCTGCACTGCCTCAAACAGGGCGTTCCGACGAGCCAGAAGAGGATGAAGGTTGGAGGAAAAAAATCTGTTTGGTGGACAAGAAAGAAACTCCATCTTGTACCCTGATGAGACCACTTCGCAAACCCACTGGTCGGAAAGCAGGGAGGCCCACCGAGCTGCAATCTTGAAGGCGACCCCCCACCCGAGTGTCGGACGGGGACAAATCTTCATGCTGTCGCAGATTTGTTCGCAGGCTTGCGAAACCAGGGACGCTTCTGTCCCTCAGCTGGCCCTTTGTCGGCCTGGGAACACTCACCTGCGGGCCCGGACTGACGAAAAAACGCTTCTGAGCGGAAAAGGAGGGCCCTGGCCTACGGTGCTGCTCCTTACCCTTTCTGGATTGTGGGAGCAGCGTGCTCTTACCCCCAGTGACATTCTTAATAATGTCATCCAGCGAGGCTCCAAATAGCCTCTCTCCCTGGAAGGGCAAATCCACCAGAGCTTTCTTGGAAGTCTGTGGACCAGCATTTTAGCCAAATCAGGCGACGGAGCACCACAGCAGACACCGATGCTCTGGAAAGCAAGGGAGCTGTATCCAAGGCCGCATCGCAGACATACTTAAGGCCATGCACCAACTGGTCGGCCAGTTCCACTCAGATCGGGGAAGCCTGTTGCTCTACCAACACAATTTTGCCCATTCTGTAAGTGTCTGACACCAGGGCCGTGGCCGATACAGGCCGTAATGCTGACCCCCACCATCATGAACATGGACCGGGCCACCGCCTCAGTCCTCCTGTCTGCAGGGTCCTTAAAGGGCAGGGGTCCCCTCTACCGGAATCGTGGTTACCTTGTTTAACCTGGATACCGGGGGGGGGGGGGTCCACAATCGGAAGAGATGTCCATTTTTTCAGGCGACTCTCCTCAAAAGGGGCAACGGACCACCATGCGTTTTGGGACCGAAAAGGCCCTCTGCGGTCGATCCCATTCTTTGTATATAAACTTATCAAAATAAGTTGGGTAGGGAAACACCTTAGCAGTGCAGATCGGCTTGTGGGACCCAAAAGGGACTGATGCCTCAGTAGATGTCCCCGCCGTATCCTCCAATTTTAGGGTCTCCCGCACTGCGGTGATAAGTGCTCCAACAAGCGCCTTCTCCTGCGCTGACCCAGACACTGAGTCTTCCTCACTGTCCGAATGGTCCTGGTCCGCATCCTGACACAGCAGAACAGGGGCCATGTGTGCCAACAGCCAGGCCCGAGTCTGAATCAGAGCTTTCCCCAGAAGATGGTTGGGGGGGGTATTTTACCCCCGTTTCGGCCGCACACCGCCTCCACCCTGGCAACAAATGATTTCAGGACCGCCGACAAAGTGTCCATAGGTACCGCAGGTGCAGGGCACCGGTTGCTACCACAGGGATGTCTGGGGAAGCAGCGCCAGCTTCTGATGCCATGCTGACCTACACTCGCCTGACAGCCACTTAGGGACTAAAAGCCAAGGTACATAAAAAGGTCCACCAGCCTAGCTGCTACAGACCGAGGGCCCCCCCCCAAAAAGGACAAACCACCCTGAGACCCAGGTACTGCACAGAGCTGCGGTCCACTCTCTCCTGCACAGCCAGTGCTGTCCTGCGTTTGAGGTGTTTTGCGCTGTTCAGAAAGGCATTTCCAGCACCGCCAGCCTCCTCAGGAAAAAAGCCGCCAGTTGTATTACAGCGCAGCTACAAGAAAATGGCCGCTGGATCACTTCTGGAGGTAAAGACAACGCCGCAAACACGCTGGGCCTTCGCGCGGAGGCCCCCACACACATGGCAGAGAGAGCAGACCTAGGACACCCAGCACAGCCCCCAGCCAGGACCCGGGGCCACCCCCGGAGGACCCCCAGTCAGGTACACAGCAGGCCCAGCCAGATGCATGAGGAGGAGGGAAGGGAGAGTGAGATACCCCCTAGTCGACCTCCCCAGGAATGCCCAGCTGTTCCATCCTGCCAAAACAGGTGGAACCCTACTTACCCGTCCTGCGAGGACTGCTGGACGCATTCCGGACAGACCCATCACCCGAGCAGTACGGAGTGGCTGTCAGCCATGGCCCACTGTGACTTGGACAGCAGTAGCCTGGTCATATGTGTGCCCCGGAGCATATAGCTCACCGGCCACCCCTGGAGCAAACCGGGTATGTTGTGGCCGACCCAGCGCATAGCTAAAGTTCTGCTCACACTCGATGGCTGGACTGGGGAGACTACAAGGATCTATATTATCCAGCCTGTCACCCAGCCAGCCGTTGATAGTAGATCTCAGGATCAAAAAAGTAGAAAAAAAAATCTCCAGGACCAATGGAGCCAGGTCCTTCTATGCAAGGCAGAAAAAAAAACTGAGCTGCTGAGTGCAGGGTGAGGGGTTATAACCAGAGGGACCGCCCACTGGGTGGTACTGTTCAGCTTTGCTGTAGTTACATGTTTTTAACTGTTTTACATGTTTGCCTAGTCCTCTCCTAATAGACAGCATATAACCCTACTGTCAAGAATAAAAGAGCTGTGTCTGTCCATGGACGAAAGAGAAATATATTTTTTAGATCCATTTACATCAAGGCTGGCCATACACTGTTCAAATCTTGGCTGGACCCGGCTGAGATTCGAACCATTAAAGGGCAGGTACGAGTGATCAACTTGGGTACAACCAGCCTGCCAAATTCACTTGTGATCGCAAGTGGCTGCTATAACCACTAGCGATAATCACGGTCTTCCCCTGCCCGTGAGCCCACACGCTGGGTTAAGACAAATTGCTTGGCAGGAGGGGATTTTAAAATAAACAAGGTCTGTGTTAAGGGAATCGTGAAAATTTCTCAGTAAACCATGGTTGCAGGAAAGAAATTTGCCCGTCTATGGCCTGCCATACAAGTTTCAAACACAAATTACTGCATGAACCCAGGTTAAAGGGTGCTAATTCACGTACATAGATCAGCCATAGCATTATGACCACTGACAGGTAAAGTGAATAACATTGATTATCTCGTTACAATGGCATGTGAAAGTGGGATTTATTGGGTTATGCCTGAAATTGAAGCGTTGAAAGCAGAAACAAGTGAGTAAGCTTAGGGGTTTAAGAAACGATGTCAACAGTCAAACTTTAATGGCTAGAAGACTAGGTGAGAACTACAAAGCTCTTGTGGGATGTTCCCTGGTCTGCAGTGGTCAGGACCAACCAAAAGTGATCCAAGGAAGGACAGGGTCATAGGCAGCCAAGGCTCATTGATGCATGTGGGGAGGGAAGGCTGGACCATTTAGTCTGATCCAATAGATCAGGGCTTGACAAATTTGCTTGGAATCTAGGAGCCAGCTAAAAAAGTTAGGAGCCAGGTTTTTTTTTTTTAACGACCAATGCGTGCAGAAACTACATTAGGCTGCATTCACACCTGAGCGTTTTGTAGCCTGAAGCTACAAAATGCTAGAGGGGGAAAAAAAACAAAAACATTCTCTATGGAGATGGTTCACATCTCCACTCCAAAACACCTGAAACCCAAACAAGTTCCGGACCCCTTTTTGTCGCGCGAATTGGGCAGATTTGGGCGTTTTAGGAGTCATAGAATGTAATGGAAAGGCTCAATTCAAGCGTTTAGCGCGACAATGAGCGCTTCGACGGGCGCAAATTTGCGCGACAAAACGTCAGTAAAAACGCTCAGGTGTGAATGCAGTCTTAAGGAGGGGTGGCTCCCCTTCAGTCCACCTGCCCTCATCTAACCATCAGAATGCATGTGCCTCCATTGTGGGGACACTCCTAGTTAGTGTAGGGACCACAGATTCCAGGGGGCCTTGGCGTGGCTCACGCATGCGTTTGCAAATGCGTGCGGACAAACCCCTGTTTTTAAACGCATACTGTTAGACAGGTTAATTGGTTGTCTGCGAGCTGGTCGGTAAGTAGGCTTGGTTTTTCCTGGGCATTCCCCAGGCTTTGTTGTTACATGTGCATCACTTACCCGGGGGGGGGGGGGGAATAGATGGCACCAGGATGCTCTACATTGGAAGGGAGGCAAGCCAGCGGAGGCAGCAATCTGCCACCGACAGCTTGGTGCCAGATACCACAGCATACCTTCAGAGGTCTAGTGGAGTCCATGTCTCGATGGGTCAGTGTTTTGGTAGCAAAAGGGCTTACTCAATATTAGGTGGGTGGTCATAAAGTTATGGCCAATTGGTGTACATGCAACATGCAAAGTTCACATCCGTGTGAAGAAGTCATTGATGACACCGGCAGAGCATAGAGGGGGAAAAAAAAAAAAAAGCATTGATACACAAAAAAAAAAAAAAAGTTACAAGAGTGTTTAATTGAAAATAGAGAATCAAACCCCTGAAAGGTCCTCCATTTGATAAGGTGTACTTTGATGGAGTTGTTCAATGTTGTGTGGATCATTTAAAAAAAGGAGCGTGTAGGTACGAGATTTGTCCTGGCATGACCGTTTCTAATCCAAACCTTTGTTTCCATAGAAACCGAGAATTTTGCTGCACAACGCGAACTGCTTGGGCCCACCTAGTCTGCCCCTCTTCCTACCAGTGTTTCAAGTTTACGTCTATCCCAATCATGAGGGAAGAAATATTTTGGCGCTGGAATGATCACATCCTAATCTAGCACAAAGCACAGATAGAGAAATATTACACAATTCAAAATGAAATCTGCAAAGATCACACAAACTGCCGGCTAAACAAAAGAATCTAGTATAAGGTGAGTGTATGTATTAACAAGCACATGTGTGTGATCTCACATACAGTCATGCTTAGAATAATCAACCTTTCAAAAGGCAATCCTCCAGTTCATACACACAAGCTAGACAGACCTTACAATGTAAGCAAATACTGACAATAGTAAAGCAGACCTTCACCTTTTATTTAAAAATAAAAATTATATAACATTCTAAAAAAGTAAAGAGTTTTTTTTTCCCGTTAAGATTAAGGTCCACAATTTGTGCCTCAGCGAGTAGGATGTACCCATACATGCACACGAAATTCCTTGATCTATTCCCATAGACCTGGCAAAGTTCCCTGTGACATGTATGCGCATGCACCAGGCCTGAAATCAAGATGGCGGCGCCGGAGGAGCAGTGTAGGGAAAAATTTCCCTACAAGACAACGCTGGATTCTATGGACTAGCAAGTATTTTTTTTATACAAGGACACATTTTAGAATTTACATTTAATAGTAAGGGTGGAGCTCCTCTGTAAAGCAGAACTAAAACCTGTATCTGAGCGCCCCAAACTGAAAATACAATTCAATATATTTTTAATACTCAAAGCAAACTCAGCCATCCATCCCATGTCTCCATGCTTTAACTTTGTTAATCACTTTGAAAAACACCCCCTAGCATTTCTAGCCTGTGGCCATTTTGAGTAAGGGCAGATCATTCACGTGGCATTTCCTTCCTGGAATCCATCTGCCCTTAGCTAAGCACACCCTCCAGCATGCATGCCTTGGTTAAGAAAATCCCTCCTCCCCTCCTGAAGACTCCTAGGATGCAAAACATTTGCTTAGGCCTAAAAATCAGGCAGAAACTTCTACTTTGCCCTAGATTTATTTGCTCACGGTGATCATGTCTCCACCAAAGAGCAACTTGACAAATACCGCCATGAGGTGCAAGACCCGACGGGAGAAGATGGCGCCGCTCCAATCCTGGATGATGAACCTATCACTGGGGACACAGCTAAGGTGCTAGAGGCAATTTCTCTTTGTCAAACTACACTCATCTCGAAAATTGAGGAGGTGAAGGTCGACTATTCCCTCATAAGGCAGGACTTCCATAAACTGTGGGAAAGAGTGTGTGCGTCCAAGCGCCGCATCAGCCACGTGGAAGACAAACTGCCTTCATTACCACAGAGCGGCTACATCATCAAAACAAGACGATATGGAAAACAGACAGACGATGCAACCTACGCTTCGGGGCCTTCCTGAGCAGGCTGAGGGCTCTGACCCTCCAACCTGCCTAGAGAATCTGCTGGTCAAAACTTTCAGAACAAAGGCCTTCTTCTCCTCCACATTTGTGGTGGAGCTCACACACTGCCTGGCTGCAAGACCCCTGCCTAATGGCGCACCTCATCACCAAATTCCTAAATTACCGTGATTGAGGCGCTATCCTGAGGCTCACTTGTGTGAAAGTAGATGTTGCGACTACAGTGATCACCGCAATAATCCAAATCCTGCTGCAAGCGGCTTCTCGTCTGACTAGCGACCACAAAGAATGAATACACGCTGTTCTCGTGATTAGATAAACTGGAGATCATGACATCACAACCCTGCCTCTCCACCTCATCCGGTCAGCGAACACATGCACTTCTTACCGAGTAGTACCACAATACTGCATGATCTGTGGAGCCCCCCCAACACGCCATGCAAACACCCTGAACACACTTGCTTTTCAGCACAACACACAAACGGTAAATAGCAATCTGTATTTTGTGGTCCATTGCAAAAATGCATGATCCACTGTAGTCAACTGGCTAAAGTGCAGCAGCACCAAGATACAAAAAAGGAAAACAAAGGAAAATAATGGCAATTGTTCATCACACAAAAGAACTTTAGAATTTAAATAGCACTCAGTTAGGGTTTAGATAACTTCATTGCAGTGTTGTGTTAAAGTGTAACAGGTGTCAAGTGGACTTACCCTAAGTTCACATCTATGCGGGAGGTTCCTGCTGCAGGTCCACACCTGTTCCTGCAGCCGCAACCACCAGCACAGAAAAAATATGCTGGATGCGTGTGGCTGTCATTAAGCTTAATAGCATCCTACACAGATGGGAAATCACACCCTCACTGAGAACCACACTGTACTTGTAGTTCCTGTGAGGGCTGCAACCTTTTCCCTGCCCCCTAGGTTTGTTACCTTCATTTTTTTTTTTCTGGCGAGCTGACCAGTAACATACTGAGCTGATTTACTAAAACAGAGTACAAACTCCGATTTCTATGCAGAAACGCACCAATCAGCTTCCAGGTTTTATTGTCAAAGCTTAATAAAACAAGCTGAAGTTAGAAGCCGATTGGCTACCATGCACAACTGCACCAGATTTTGCACTCGCCAGGTTTAGTAAATCAACCTCTACCTATGGCACTATGGAAAAGCAACCTAGCCAACCTTGGACAGCAGCATTGTCCCCCTTTGGAGAGTGTAGTGTTAGAAGGTCTAGTAGATTTAGATTAGATGGACTAGTAGATGGTTTCACGCATTCTGCCTTAAATGTTCATACGGCTAGGCCCATCATCCAGCCACGGCAGCTGTAATTTTTACAGGCTGCAGGCAGTGGGAATGAATGATGTGTACATGTGCCTAATGCTTGCTGGGATCTAATGCACAGGTGCTAAATACTCAGTGTGTATAAAGACGCACACCAATCCGATTGTACAATCTTGTCCAGCCCCACTGCCAGCAGATTGTCAAATATAAAAATCTGGCAGCTGCTGTGGTTGGACAGTACACTCAGCATTACTTCTGCTTGGGACAATTTTCACCCCAGAGATCAATGCCTAGTTACTGGGTGCAAACAGCATTAAATTTACATACCACTAGGGGAGAGAGGAGAGATTTGGGATCCTCCTGTTCTTGGGTCCCTCTTCGGCTCTCCTGGCGAGTGCTACCACAGCAAGCAGCTTGCTATGGGGGCTCTCCTGGCGAATCACAGCTTCAGGTGTCCATTCAGACATGGAGCCCTGACCAGACCCCTTCTCTCTCCCCTAATTGGCTAACTGGTCGACAGCCGTGGGAGCCAATTGCGCAGCTGCTGTGTCTCAGCCAAATCAGAAGGAGAGTCCTGGATGGCCAAGACACTCGTGGACATCGCTGGAGAAAAACGGGGTTCAGGTAAGTAATGGGGAGGCCGCCACACACAGGTTTTTTTATCTTAATGCATTAAAATGTAAAGGCAGAAGTTTTTTTTAACTACTTTAAGCTCATTAGGGATTGACCCCGACTGGAGATCTGCTTTAGGTTTTATTTGAATGAAAAGGGTGCGATTTTTTTTCTCATATGAGAAGCACCCGCTTCTGTTCCTAGGAATGTCAGCATACAGGTAAACCGTGCATGGGTGTTCGATTCAGAACATGATTCAAGAATCATGCAGACCTAGCTTTAGCTTTTTTTTTTCCAGGCTATTTAGAAGCAAGAAATATTTTTGTAGGGGGGAAAAAGGAAATGACAAAGGTTGATGTCTGATTTTTGTTCGCAAAGATGATATGAATAGCAAAGTGACCTGCTACTGAACTCTTTATGTGTCAGCAGTGAGCTAACAGAGCACATAATGTGTTTGTCTTTCTATTACAAAGCTCAGAGAGGGGAGGGGAAAAAAAAAAAAAGTGTATGTTGACCTCCGGGCTGGCTGCAGATGTCCGACAATCTGTGCTTCATAGACTGATCTGGTATATTCTGGTCCCTACAATGGAAACAGATGGGACCCAAGACCACTGTGGATTATGAGAGAGAATGGGACAAAAAACTAAATTCAAATATTAAAACCCTGCGCTTTATAATGAGAAGGGGGGCAATTAAGCAGTTTGTTATGCAAACCAACAGCCCTTTCATAAATTTATATGGGGAAGGGGGCATGCCTATTTAGAAGAAGTGCTCAGTGGGTTTGTTCCTGCAAGTAGACTTGTGAAAAGTAAGAACAGCTTAAATTCTGGCCAATATGACACTGCCTCACAATCTTAAAGTGACATTGAGCAGAAAAAAAACAAACAAAAAAAAGCCAAAACACACATCTGTTCTCATGGGAGTAAAAAACGCTCATATTAGGAGCATTTTTTGCATCAGGCTAATGTGCATGACACACAGGAGCCGACAACATCGAGGAGCTTCTACAGGCAGAGAGAGGGTCCAGTGTACATTCACCTTATAGATTTTCTGTAAATGTGAACTTGCCCTTTAATGCTTTAGAACCACTTTAAAAAAAGTAGTTGTAAACCTCTACATATACCCATTGAATGGACTATCCTCAGGTGATGCAGAGATTAACCACGTCAGCCTGGAAGGTTTTACCCACTTCCTGACCAGGCCATTTTTTGCAATACGGCACTGCGTCGCCTTAACTGACAACTGCGATTGCGCGGCCGTGCAACACTGTACCCAAATAAAATTGAATTTTTTTCCCCCCACAAATAGAGCTTTCTTTTGGTGGTATTCGATCACTTCTGTGGTTTTTATTTTTCGCGCTATAAACAAGACAATTTTGTACAAAAAAAAAAAAAAAAAGATCCCGCTACATATTTTTGGTAAAAAAAAATCCCAATAAGCGCATATTGGTTTGCGCAAGTTATAACGTCTACAAAGTAGGGGATTGATTTAGGGATGACTTTTTTTTTTTACTGGTAATGGCGGCAACCTGCGATTTTTAGCGGGATTGAAGAAATCTGACCCCACGCGACACTTTTTGGGGACCAGTGTCCCCAATACAGTGATCAGTGCTAAAGAAAAAAAAATGCACTGAGCCCTGTTTAAATGACATCGGACCCGTTGATTGCAGTGACCCGGAAAGCGAAGTCTCCGATATCACTTTTGGGTCACGTTCTCAGTATCCCCGGCTCGCTTTGCCGGTGTAGGATGTTTTGCAATGCGATCTGCATTGCAAAACATTCAGTGAAATACAGGGCAGATATGCAGGGTCTTTTAGACTGTCCCTTATGTGATGGAAAAAAAAAAAAAAAAAGTTACACCCAAGCACATAAAATCCCCCCCCCCCATTTTTTTGAGGCGCCCACCCCCACACACACGTAAACACATGCGTTGGGGCGCCTACATGTGAAAAAAGTACCTTTTTCCTAATAGATTTACAGCCATCACATGACCCAGCTCATTCCCACCCTGTCTGCAGGGAAACATAAGCCTCTGCTGCTGGTCACATGTTTAAAAAAAAAATAAAAAAAAACACCACACCACAAACAGGCTTTGGAATACAGAGTAAAAATAAATATGATCAATAAACTGTTTTAAGTTGGCATCCAAATATATATTTGAAATAAAATCAGCTTTTTTGTCAACATGGTGTGGGCAGATTTTTGCCACGCCCCTTCCGCCTGTGTCCTAAAATAAAGGGAGGTACAGCCACCATTAATCTGCATGCAATATCCCATCCCAATTGTGATTAATCGATTAGTAGGCATGGAGGAGCAGGGAGGGAGTGGGCCGTCACCGTGTATGCATCCACATGTTAGACTCTATAGTCACATGGGCTGCTCAGATGTGATAATGTGGAAATACTCAGCATAAAAACTCATTGAAAACTGAGCATGTGCAGAACTGCCCCCACAGCTGCAAAATCCCTAGCTGAATTGAGAACAGAAGGTGGAGATATAGAGCAGCAGAATCAACCATTTTTTTTTTCCAGAATACAGAAAACTAATCTCAGTGACCTAGCGAGTATGAACAGCACGTATTATGCCATTTATTGATAGTTTATGATGTGGGTTTAGCGACACCAACAGATCCATCTTGGTCTAGAAGCCTACATTTGGAAAACTAAAGTAGCAGCAGTGCACCCACGAGGTCATCCCTCTGCTCTACCCATCTGTAATCAGGCTTACTCTTGTGACTGACAGCACTGTTCAAAGTGAGAGTCCTGACTGGCTTGGAGTACCATTCCCTCGGGCCAGGTGCTCATTTCAAGGACAATACAGGAAACGGATATCAAGACCGATTTGTGTAAATATGTTAGATCTAAGCAGTAGTACATAAATAACTTTACAGATTACAACACCAAGCAAAATAGTACTAGTACACACACACACACACATACATACATACACACATACACACACACACAGTATCCACCTGATGATCAGCTTTACCAGTGGGGTACCTTACAATGGCACTTTAAACATCTCAAACTTGGACCGTATAGGAATATGGAAAAACGCACAAAGTGTCTTTCATGAAAGGACCGATCAGTCACAGAGCTGCATCAGCTTTTCTTGCACACAGCCAGTAAAACTCATTCCTATAGCAAATCCTGTGTCATAAAACCTATTAACTTACCCAGACCAGTTTCTTTAGCAATGAAGCTGTTAACATTCCTCTCCAAGGAACAATCTGGAGTCTTATTAGCTCCCAACTGTATTATTTACACTGATAATTATAAAATTGGCCCAACATCATGCTCAATTACTATGATACTTCTGGGCCATAAAACAAAGTCAATTACCTTAATCCTTAGAGAATATGATTATCCTGCTGGAAACCGAATGTCTTGAAGGTTTCGTAGGTTTTGATTTCTTTAGCTCTCACTTACAATATTAGATGTGCCATAATTACATACAGACGTTGAAAATTGATTTCTTTTGTCTTATGTTAACAGAGCTTTTAACAAATTGTGCCGTTAACACGGTGCTACCCCATGTGCAAATAAAAGTAAACTTCTACTTTATCAATATATTTTAGATTAGTTCCTAATCAATTTATGTAGATAATGTATGTGTCGTCACCTATTTTTGGAGGTGAATTAATATCTGCTTAATAGCGAGAGGCCAGAGAACATGCAATCATACAAGTGCATTGCCCTCATACTGCCACTGCTGTTGTGGCCCCCGTACCACACCTTGGGTATCACATTGTGGTTGGTCAAACCTGTCCTCAATTGGACAAGTCACATAACCACAAGTTTGATCTGGACATTTCTGGCCATGCTCCAATTAAAGTTGACCTTAAAGCGATCGCAAAGGCAATTTATTTTTTATAACAAAAAACATGTTATACTTACCTGCTCTGCGTAATGGTTTTGCAAAAAGCAGCCCCAATCCTCTTTTCTAGTCCCCTGCTGGCGCTCCCTGCCCCTCCCTCCTGCCAAGTGCCCCCACTGCAAGCTGCTTGCTCTGAGATGAGATGGGGTAGAGACAAGCCCCTATGCAGCTGCACGGAGAAGCGCAGAATCTGGTCAAGAAGTTCTGTCCTCCTCTCCGCTGTCAACTGAAACAAAGTGGGGGCAGAGATGAAGGGGGTGCCGCAGCTGCAGTAGAGGTAGGAGGGCCACATGAAAAGGCCTGGTGGGCCAGATTCAGCCTGCGGCCCTTGTGTTTCACATATGTGATATAGAAGGATATATAGCATGTATAAGAAGGAGGTTTTAAGTTGCCTCAGTGTTCTATATTTATAACTGTAGCGGGGTATCGTTATTCACCCAAAGACTACAGTTCCCAGCACGCTTTGAGGGCACCCAAGGTGCATTGCCCGCGCAAGGACTGCTGGGGTGGACTTTAAAAAGGGAGAGGCAGGGCTCTCTTTGGGCACCACCCTCCCAGCAAGAGGATCCCTGCTGACCTGCTGTGCCAGTGAACATAAATGCACATGACACCGGACTGCAAACTGCAGCTGGACCTGTGTGAACCCAGCCTTAAAGTGGTTGTATACCCTCCGATTGTGTGTTTTATCTATAGGTAGTGGAAATATACCATTTGTTCACAGCGCATAAGCCGACGACATCGGCACACTACAAGGTAAATATCTCCTAAACGACGCACGTTAAGGAGATATTTAGCTTGGAGGGTGCCGATGATGTCATCAGCTCATGCGCTGTGAACAGACCTCCGTGACGTTTCTTCCCGAGGGTGTGCCGTGACTGGCGGCTCTGGCAAGTCATACAGCTGGCGTCTGCGGCCTCAGAAGGAAGAGGGGGGCGAAGATTGATGCTTCCTGCAGCAGGGACAGTGCGGGCTTTGTTTGCAGGTAAGTGCCACATAATGGGCTGGTATGCGATGCCCATTATGCCTTTAGTTTGCAGGGTTTTCTGTAAACATAAGAGGATGTAAAACCCACCAGGGTTTATTTCCCCTTAAAAAAAAAAAAGGGAGGAGCTCCAGTCATTTATTAAAAAGTTAGCAACTACAAAAAGTGTAGCTGCTGACTTAAAACACTCATGTTCCACTGCGAATGCACGAGTCACGCCGTGTATCCTGAATGGTCTGGCAGTCATCTGGGACCTGGGACATCCTCCAGATGACTGGAGAAAGGGGGGGAGAGGAGAACTGTCAAAACTAAAAAGAAACAAAGTGCCAATACCAAAAAAGTTAATCACAGCCACCAGATTAGCACTTGCCCCAATTGTCTGAACCTGACTGGTGATACAGTATGCAGAAAGAGGAAGTTATATGGCTCATGCTGCAGGAAGCACCTTCCCCTGAACAGGAAGACAGCAAAAATAAGTGTGTATATCACTTTAAGGGCCCATTTACACCACAAAACCGTTTGCTGCAATGCATGCAACACATAAAAGCTTCAAAATGCATATGTATTATTAAACTCCAATATAGTGCATGTGTTCCGACAGATATGGTGACCCGTCAGAAATGGTAACGGAAGCGACGTTCCGTCACCGCCATCTTGCTACACCCCGCACTTCTCCACAGTACGGGTACACCTAGAAGGGGCAAGCGGACATCTTGTTACACCCACCAGAGTTTTGGATTTCAGTTATTTTTAACAGTAAACAGAGCATATACAGGTGATAATCGAAAAATTTGAATATCGTGCAAAAGTTAAATTTATTTCACTAATGCAACTTAAAAAAGGTGAAACTAATATGAGATAGTTCAAGCCGTGATTTGTCAGAATTGTGGAGATTATGGCTTACAGCTCATGAAAACCCCAAATCCACAATCTCAGAAAATTAGAATATTCCATGCAATCAATAAAACAAGGATTGTACATATAATAATATCAGACCTCTGAAAAGTATAAGCATGCATATGTACTCAGTACTTGGTTTGGGCCGATTTTGCAGCAATTACTGCCTCAATGCGGCGTGGCATGGACGCCATCAGCCTGTGGCACTGCTTAGGTGTTATGGAAGACCAGGATGCTTCAATAGCGGCCTTCAGCTCTTCTGCATTGTTCGGTCTCATGTCTCTCCTCTTTCTCTTGGCAATGCCCCATACTCTATGGGGTTCAGGTCAGGCAAGTTTGCTGGCCAATCAAGCACAGTAATCCCACGGTCATTGAACCAGGTTTTGGTGCTTTTGGCAGTGTGGGCAGGTGCCAAGTCCTTCTGGAAAATGAAGTCAGCATCCCCATAGAGCTTGTCTGCAGAAGGAAGCATGAAGTGCTCCAAAATCTCCTGGTAGGCGGCTGCGTTGACCCTGGACCTAATGAAGCACAGCGGACCAACACCAGCAGATGACACGGCTCCCCGAATCAACACAGACTATGGAAACTTCACACTGGACTTCAAGCATCTTGCAGTGTGTGCCTCTCCATTCTTCCTCCATACTCTGGGTCCTTGGTTTCCAAAGGAGATGCAAAATTTGCTCTTGTGCAAAAGTTAAATTTATTTCACTAATGCAACTTAAAAAGGTGAAACTAATATGAGATAGTTCAAGCTGTGAGAAAAGAGGACTTTGGACCACCGAGCAACAGACCAGGTCTGTTTTTCTTTAGCCCAGGTAAGACGCTTCTGACGTTGTTTGTCCAGGAGTGGCTTGACAAGAGGAATACGACATTTGAAGCACATGTCCAGGATCCGTGTGTGTGGTGGCTCTTGATGCACTGACTCCAGCCTCAGTCCACTCCTTGGGAAAGTGGAACAATTTTTGAATGGCCTTTTCCTGACAATCTTCTCCAGGCTGCGGTAATCCCTGCTGCTTGTGCAACTTTTTCTTCCACCCTTTGCAAGTGTTATGGCTTAATTAGCTGATTAGAGTGGGACACTTTGTGCCTAGAATATTGCACCTTTTCACAATATTCAAATGTTCGGAGATTGTGGATTTGGGGTTTTCGTAAGCTGTAAGCCATAATCACCACAATTATGACAAATCACGGCTTGAACTATCTTGCTTTGCATGTAATGAGTATCTCCTATATTAGTTTCACCTTTTAAGTTGCATTAGTGAAATAAATGAAATTTTGCCCGATTTTCAAATTTTTCGAGTATCACCTCTATGGTGAAATACAGTATTTGGAAATCCAGTTTACATGTTGAATTATAAAAAGCAGGTGTTCTGCCAGATTAGCAAACCTGTGACAGCAGGTTTGCCGCTGCTTTTAAAATTCTAAATTTTAATATAAGTGTGAAATGCAAAACTCCAGTGGGTGTAACAAGATGTCCGCTTGTCGCCTTCTCACTGTGTCCACACTGTGGAGGACTGCGGGGTGTAGCAAGATGGCGGCGTCAGAACGCCACTTCTGACGGAACACCTGCACACATCTTGTGCTTTTCAAAAAGGGGTTTCCTAGCTTCTGGGAGCCAATGACCCCAGTTGAACTCTGCGGTCTACACATTTGCCTGTGCACTGCAGGGGGCCTCAGAACCAGAAGACAAGGTTCCTGCAGAGCTCAGTGGGATGCCACAGCTGTAAGTCACAGCCCAAGTTGAAGATGGTGTACAAAGCATGCACAAGGTCTGGAGTAACTGTCTGTACAGAATCACAGCTGAATAAGGATTTGGATGTAAATCACTTACTGGTTGCTCTCATCTCTAGGGGACTACAGATGAAGCATCTTAGCTCATTCCAATAAAAAGTATTCCATTCCTGAGTCCATGAATACTGTACGTGACATCCTATGCTTACTGTAAAAGAATACAGAGTAAAATGGAGCTTTATTTCTTTAATTTCTGTGCGATATAGCGATTGCATGTTCAAAAGATTAAAAGTTAAATAGTTTAGGGTGAAGGAATAAAATAAAAAAAACTGCAGTGTTTTATTTCAAATAAAAAAACTTATCCTGAAGGTAAAAGGGAATAAAGAATACATTTGGATGTTGGACGGATGGCTGCCACATTGCTTTGGTTTTGTAGTATAGAACACGGCGGGCAGCCCTACAACATATCACTGGCTGGCTTCCAAACAGCTCAAAAGTGTGCAACTGCTCCCCCTTCCTCCAGGGACACACACACACACACACACACACACACACACACACAATGTACACATCACCCCCAGAGGCCAGATGACTGATCATAGTGGCATAGTTGCCAAGCTGGGCAGAAAGCCCAGAAAATGCCACGTTCAGCCTCACCTTCACTGTACGTCATGGTAAAGGTGATGAGTGAGCAATGCCAGGGGGTTACTAAGGCCCCTTTCACACTGGCACGTTTTTCAGGCGGTTTAGCGCTATTAGCACCGTTATACAGCCTGAAAAAATCGTGCCCTGTAGTCTTCAATCTGAAAGCACGAAGGCTTTCACACTGAAGCGGTGCGCTAGCAGGACCGCTCCAAAAGTCCTGCTACCCGCATCTTTACAGTGGTGAAGGAGCGGTGTGCTCACCCCTCCTTTACCGCGGCTGCCCATTGAAATTAATGGGACATTACGGGCGGTATTAACCCTTTTTCGGCCACTAGCTGGGGTTAAATTCACCCCGCTAGCGGCCGCATACCGCGGTGATAACGACGGTATAGCGGTGATGAAAATCGCACCGCTATACCGCCACCGCACCTGCCCGCCCCAGTGTGAAAGGGGCCTAAAGACTGCAGTGGAGGAGTATTCAGTGGCAGTGCAATAGGTGGGTGCAGTGTTAGAGGTGCTGGGAGGGTCTGAGTCAAGTTCAGGGGGGTTCTCGCAGGCAGAAACGGTGATGCATGCGGTGATCTCTGCACATCACAATCAGTGACCGGAAGTTTCGCATCACTAAAAAAAAAAAAAAAAAAAAAAAAAAAAAAAAAAAAAAAAGGACCTGCAAGCTGTCGGTACTTGTAGGTTTTCACATTCAAGGAACTCTGAATGAATGACGTGGCAGAGCCTCGCACAGCTGTGTTTTATTTTTTTCATTTTATTGCGACAGCGAATTGGGGAGAAGATCTTCTACTCGTGGTCACAACAGGGGGATCGGTTGGTGTGGGGGCCGGTGGTACAGCAACATGTTACACCCTGAATATGGGGTATTTTGACGGGTTCAGTTTGTTTCAAAATTAATTTTTTAAATACAAGTACTACCTATATTTGACCTGGTATCAGTCTCTTGAAGGGGGGGGGGGGGGGGGGGGGAGGAACATGACCTTGAAGCGTTACCTAACTTCAATGAAGAAAACTAGGATAACTCCCTATGCCACATCCATAAGTACAGACTTTAAAAGGCAATAGAACTAAAAATAAAAATAAATAAAAAAAAAAAATTGTATTTTAATTTGTAAACTAAAAAAAGTTTAAAAAGCAGCAGTTGCATAAACACGTTTTTAGATGATGTTGTCTATTTACAAGTAGAAAACATGGCCGGCAAGCGCTTAATACTTTGAGTATGTGGTTGATATGGATATTATCAGGTAAGTGAGCCCCTGTGCATCAACGCGTTTCACTGATCCGCTTGCTCAGGACACACAGAGGCAATGAAGTAGTAAACATAGGTCTCACTTGTCTGGATATAAAATCACATACAAAAGGGTCTCCCTGGGTGGGCATCGGAGCACATAGAGCCAGGCGCAAAATAACCAACGAGTAAACAAATTGATATTAAGAAGAGATTTTTATAGGAGCTGAAAAAGACCACACACTAAGATATGAAATCCTAGCGGTACTGAAGGTATTACAAGGGTCCACCAAGCATTAGTATTGCCACGTCCCAATTAATCCTAATCCATAAATCCAAATATCTACGTAACAGTTTAAAATGTACAAGGTAACAATCTCAGCCCGTCCTCAAATCCCCGTACTCTGATTGTGGTTAGCAATCCAGGTTCCCATAAATGTATGTCATCTGTGTATTTGGAGGTTTTCCTGGAGTTCAGATTTAATCATCTGTCGTACTCCGTCGTCAGACTGCCAAGCGGACACTGGGGAGAATGAGGGCGTGACCTGCACGCCTCTACAAAACATTTCTACAACTGTGCCAGTGAACAACGCAACAATCCACAGCTTCTCTTAGGACAAGCACCAGAAACGTTGCTCGACGTTATTTTTGAACACATTTATAAACAAGGCTGGTTATAGCGCAGGCAGCAGTACCAGCCGCTTGATTATACCCATTACACGGTGCACACATGCAGCACTATATTTGGTCATCACAGAAGCGGCAATGTAACACTTTTAGGCCTCATGCACACTGGGCTTAAAACATCCTCTTTTACAGGCATTTGGCTTTTTTTTTTTTTTGCAGCTTTTAAAAGCATCTCTAGGTTAACCTATGTGTCCATGCACATAGGCATTTACAGGTGTATTAACCACTAACCTACTGGGCACTTTCACCCCCTTCCTGCCCAGGCCAATTTTCAGCACTGTCACACTTTGAATTGCACAGACATACAACTCTGTACTCATCTGAATTTATCATATTTTTCCCCACACAAATAGTGCTTTCTTTTGATGAGATTTAATTTCCATCGTTTTATTTTTTGCTAAAAAAACTTAGTTTAAATAATCATATAAAATGGGTGTATATGCGGCGCCAACTAAAATATGTAAAATCAATCAAAACTTCAAATATAGCCTTCAGAGTAAATTGCAATATAAATATCAAATCCAACAAAACACTTAAGCAAAAAATTTAGTCCAAAAAAAAAAGAAAGAAAAAAGGCCAAAAATATTGGACATTTGAAGCAAACATAGCTTCAAAATGTCCAATATCAGACGTGCAACAAAATAAAGTGCAGTGATGCAAAAGGTGAGCTCCAAAATCTTATTGTGTGGTAAAAAAACAATCTCCTCCACCAGCATCCGCGATCCACCACAAGTGAGCCCCAGCCTCTCACCTCAAAGAAAGACCCCAATGGGTCTTATGGCGCTTCAGGTTACTGCAGACCAGTAGAAACCCTCTCCTTGCAATGTCACGTAAGGTTGTGGTATAAAGGAATGGCGCTGGATAAAGATAAGCAATGTAATCCTATATAAATGAATCCTCCTTCGGCTCCTCCATTTAACACTCATAAGAAAGAAAAGGAGATCTCCGTAGTGTATTATTTCGATAAAAAAAAAAGTTTATTCAAAAGTAGTAACTCACATAAAATTCCACAGTAGTCAGCATCGATCTAATCATGGACTTCCGGTCTCGGAAGGGAAACGTCACCCGGCTCCTTCTAACGCGTTGCGTCACAGATCACGTGTTTTTCTCAGGGTATTTGAAGTTTTGTTAGATTTGAAGATTTTCCATATTGTTTGGCGCCGCATATACACCCATTTTATATCCTTTTTTGTGGGGACACTTATGTTGGCTACCACTCGGGATATACTTGATTGGTTTGCGCATCAGGCTACTCATTCATTTAAAAATGAACATAGTTTGTTATAAAATTTTGCAAACAGGTAATTTTTCTCCTTCACGAATGTGCGCTGATGAGGCTGCACTGATAGGCAGCGCTGGTAAATCGGGTCAATGATAAATCGCAATGATAATCATCAGTGCCCCGATTATCAGTGTAGAGGTTTCTTTTTACGCAAGCTGGTTATCAGCTCTCCTTTCCTCACACTGTCAGGGTCCCAAGGACAAAGCAATCACAGAGCATGCCGCCCGTGCACCGCAGCTGGCACGATCACAGGAGGACGTCATATAATGCCCTCCTAGAGCTGGCCGGCCAGACTAGTCCTCATTCTGCTACAGCATGGTCAGCAAGTGGTCAAAAGAGGAGAATTTACATGCTGGGGGGAGAGGAAAAAACGCACATCACATGCACATTCAGGAGAAGAACTGAAGAAGTTCAGAAAAAACACTAAATGCATCTAAAAACACTAGGCATGGTTTTTTTTAAGGCAGATTCGCTCTTGCCATTCAGGGGGGGGGGGGGGGGGAATAAATCAGGCTTAATATACCAATAGTTATTAAATGATCTTCTCTCAAATCAGCCATTTTAAATTTCATGTCTGTTTGCAACTTCAGTACAATCTATGCTAGGGGTGTCCAACCCACGGTCCCAGAGAATTTATCATGTGGCCTGGTCCTGCCTGGAGGGACACCGGGGATGCCGTGCAAGCAAAGCAGCCACGGAGGCCGACAGACAAGCCAGGTCCATGCACCTGAAGTGATGCTGGGGCTGCAATGTTTGAAACGGCACCAGCAGCGGGGGGGCTAGGTAAGTAAATGCTGCATGGCCGAATCTAGGGAGCTGCTGAGGTGGGCCGTGCCCCGTATATAGTTAGTGTACTTTATGTGTGGCCCAAGACAGTTTCTCTTCTACCAATGTGGCCCAGGAAAGTAAAAGGCTGGACATCCCTGATCTAAGCCAACAAAGCTCAGGAGGATAAAGAAACCAGACCCCTTTCAAATGGGGCAGAATCCATCAAAGAGGATCTGCGTGCTCAGTGGGGGGGGGGGGGGATATCTTTTCGCTGATCCGGCAGAAGACAGGTCTGTGTCCGCTCTGCTATGTGGAGCAGAAGTTAAAGCGTTTGTTAACCCGTATCCAATTCGCATAGGTGTGAAGTGAACGGGAGCCTTAATTTTTTGGGGGTTTCCACCCCCACATTCAATTTGCATGACAGGAGATTGTGACCACCTCTCTATGGAGTCGGTTCACATATCCATTGCGGCTGCGGAGCGGCTTGCACAGGAACGCTGTGCATCTTTGGCTCCATTTCAGGGCCGAATTCGGGCAAAAATGTGGTCCCTGATTCATCCATGAAATAGAACAGTGACGCACCGGACCCCTGCTGCGAGCCGCATTTGTCGGAGGTGTGAACCCACCCTAAAGCACGTTATACAGCACAGGTGCTTGTGATGTGTAATTTGGCCCCCTGTAACACCTGAAATACCTGGCTGATCTTGCCAGTTTCTACCCTCCCCTCTGTACGCTGACCACGATATATTAGGGCTGCCAAGTCCTGACACGGCAGTCAGCGTATGTGCCTCTGCCATCCGCAGATCTTTTGCGTCTCCCTCTGTCCTCCTCCCACCTCCCCACCTGCCTGCCTGTCAGCTCTCACTAGGGTAGCTAGGCTCCACTCCTTGCTGCTTCAAAACCATCTGACCTTCATCATTCCCCCCCATCAGATAAAAAGCTGTATACTAGTGCCTGTACTTTTTTTTTTTTATATATAAAGCAGATTTCTACCTTTTTAACAGTGCCTCCCAGTGATCACGCGACTCCAGGCTCTCTCCTCCTCGGCTGATGTCAGCAGGGGATAAACTGCCTATTTTACTGCCCCCCCCCGCCTGTATGAATGAGGCCTAAGAAGCTGATACCAAGCACAACTCAGATACTTGCACCAATTTTATTTAAAAATTCATGCGATTTTTTTTTTTTAAACCTCTCAACTGCAATTTTGTTTCATGTGCCTGCCATTGAGCTTTTACAGCTGTTGAGAGAAGATATCAGCTACGCAGGAAGCACATTGCTTTTCGGTCAGCTTTTTTTTTTTCATTTGTTTTTAACGTTGCATTCACACCTGAGTGGCACGACAGCCTGTTAACTTGAATGGGATGCCCGTCACATAAATGCGCCAAAGATGCTCAAGCACATATGGCGACACACATGCTTTGTGCTGGCAATGTGCGACAGAACAATGCAACTGCCACCTGCGTTTGGGATGCCATTAATAATAGCACTGCAAGCGCAATGCTGAACAAAAAAATCTTCCCTACTGGGACAAAAGTTTTGCAACATTAAGGATTTACTTCATTTCAACAGGAAAGGCTACACATGGATCAAAATATGTCCAGTCCTTGCTGAATTGGCAGGATTTAATCCATTTATAGCCCCTTTCACACCAGTTGACAGGTTGGGTCCGCCTATCTGGTTTTTCAGGCAGACCCGATCGAACCACACATTGTCCTCTACGGGGCGGCAGGCGTCAGCGGACATGTGTCTGCTGTCACCTGCCGGCATCCAATCTGACCCAGTCAGCTAAAAACAGACGGATGGGGATATGTTCACCATCCGTCCAGCAGATCGGCTGGAAACGACCATGCAGTCTGTTTCCAGCTGACCACTCCATAGAGAGCAGCAGGCCTGAAAGCGGTTAAACCACCATCTCATCTTTATATCATCCCCTCGGTCAGATATAAAGCTATATCCTAGTGTCTTATTTAAAAAGCCAATTTCTACCCGTTCGCTCTCTCCCTCGATCTGTCTGCCTGGAGTATGTAAACCCAAAACCAAGAATGTAATACATTGCAGCTTGCCAGTCCTTAGATGGTGTGGCTGCATTTGTTCCCCCCCATATCATATTTTAACCCAGTGATTCTTACATGTAAAGAGAGAAATGTCCACACCACCTGTGCCCAAGATTATGGCTCCCAAAAGAAAAAATAAAAAATAAAATAAAAGTTAGGACATTGATGACTCCAGGCCAAATTCAGCAATCAAAAAAAAAATATCCGAAGCACCGCAAATCAAAACCTTGCTCCCCCCCCCTCTAGTGACCAAGTAAAATCCTTGCGATAATCAAAAGGTGGTAGTCAAGAACAGCCTATAAATCTTTGGAAAATCCGCAATTCTAAAATGCAAACAGCATTCTGAAAACTTGAGTTGAGAGAAATACAGAGTTACCACAGGTGAAAATGTTGTGAAATTAATGATCTCTGGCTTCAATACTCTGAGACACCAGTATTGCAGTAGAGACTCCTGGTCTGCATTTGTGTTCCAGGTCAATGATTTGGTGAATACCATTGGACTGCCATGACAGCCAGACAACCAACATTTTCAGAAGGAGACATACGCCTGAGTACAGGTTTTCTTTACAGGCCATTAACATCTATGCATTTGCATACAGTAGGAGTTTTTTTTCTCCTTCAGAATTGGGCAGTTGCATGGGCCTCCCAAACGCACTAAAAAAAAAAAAAAAAAAAAACACCACACACACCAGGTTATATCAAAAGTTTTACTGCAGCACCGATATGGAATAGACACCATCTTTATTATGGGGATGCATGCATTTATCACATTGGAGCGTGCACTCCAATTTTTTTTAATAGCTGGCAAGTAACAAAAATATTAAAACCCATCCGGCACATTGTCTTACAGGGAAGAAACACTTTACAGTGGTTCAAGTTGTGCTACTAAAGGGCTTAAAGTGGAGTTCCACCCAAAAATGGAACTTCCACTTTATGGAATCCTCCCCCCTCCGGTGCCACATTTGGCACCTTTCAGGGGGGAGGAGGGAGCAGATACCTTTCTAATACAGGCATTTGCTCCCACTTCCAGGCATAGGTCGCCTCGCCGATCAAGGTGACCTACGCCACTTCAGGCGCCTAGTCTGTCCTCCCCCCTGTCTTCTGGGAGACAGGTCCCAGAAGACAGCAGGGACCAGTGATGACACGCAGTGCAACTCACGCAGTAGGGAACCAGGAAGTGAAGCCGCAAGACTTCACTTCCCGATTCCCTTACCGAGGATGGTGCCGAGAGCCGAGCGACAGATAGGCTTCGGCTGCCGACATCGCGGGCGCCCAGGACAGGTAAGTGTCCTAATATTAAAAGTCAGCAGCTGCAGTATTTGTAGCTGCTGGCTTTTAATTTAATAAATTTTTTAGGCGGACCTCCGCTTTAAGTAAGCATTGCAGCTTATACAGTGCATAATCATAAAATGTTATGACCGCCATTTGCAAATTAGGAGCAGACGGCTGTGTTGTTGCATTGAGACATACCAGTCAAAATTTGACTTAAAAGCGACCTGGTCAGCAATTTTTAAAGGCAATTAAACCTTCTTCCTGAAAAAGGGAGGGACATTTACCAATTCTGCCTCCTGTGACACCAAACCTACTCTGATCAAAATAAAATTGCTAGGAGAGGTTTCCAGTGAAAGGGAGACTTCCAGCAGAGACAATCTCCTGTATCCCCTGCAGAACTCACTGGTTCATCCTATCAAGCCCCACATCACTAGGAGGAAAGAACACTGGTGTAGGGGCTGATGGCAGGAACCATTGAGTGCTGTGGGGTCGGGTAGGTATAGGAGATCAACATTCCCAGCTGGGATGACTTCTTTAGACTTCAGATGGTGGCGATACTTGGTCAGTGTGCGGCTGCATGGGAGAGAGGTCATTGGCTCCCCCTGCTGTCAATCACAGCCAGTGAGCCAATAAGGGGAGGGGGCAGGCCCAAAGGATGGAATTGCCAGCTGCTTGCTCTGAGGACATGTCGCAAGAGGGAGGGACCAAGTGCGCTGGCGAGGGACACGAGACACACACACACACACACACACACTTTAAAAAACAGAAGTATTATTTTTTCAGATTCCTATTTTTCTAGGTGGATGCAGCATCAGACCGATGCTGCAGCTGTACTCTGCAGTCTCTGCACTGAGAACCGAGACACGGAGGAGTGAGAACCGAGTCATCGGAGAGGAGAGCTGCTGACTGTCAGTCATCATCTCTCCTTCTCTGTTCCACCACGATCATTGGAGCGCTGAGCTATGGATGGGCGAGAAACGGCTGTCTAAGCAGCTCGCTGAGATGTTGAGACTGCCATCAGTCAAGGCAGCTGGCAGATCCAGACTTCTAAAAGTTGGGATGATGCGCTGCCTTGACTGATTTCAGTATTGTTAGTGGAGAGCGGACTTCAGACCCCTCTCCACTGAAAACTGGTCACAAGTGCAAAACAAATTAATTTTATGTGATAGACCAACACAAAGTGGCACATAATTGTGAAGTGGAAGGAAAAATTTGTTTTTTTTGTAAAAAAATTTTGAAAAGTGAAAAGAGCGACGTGAATTTGTATTCAGTGCCCCTGAGTCAGTACTTTGTAGAACCACCTTTTGCTGCAATTACAGCTGCAAGTCTTTTTGGGGATGTCTCTACCAGCTTTGCATGTATAGTGTGACATTTATGCCCATTCTTTTTTGCAAAATAGCTTAAGCTCTGTCAGACTGGATGGAGAGCGTCTGAACAGCAATTTTCAAGTCTTGCAACAGATTCTCAGTTGGATTTAGGTCTGGACTGACTGGGCCATTCTAACTAAACCATTCCATTGTAGCTCTGGCTGTATTTTTAGGGTTGTTGTCTTGCTGGAAGGTAAACCTCCACCCCAGTCTCAAGTCTTTTGCAGACTCCAACAGGTTTTTTTCTAAGATTGCCCTGTATTTGGCTCCATGCATCTTCCCATTAACTCTGACCAGCTTCCCTGTCCCTGCTGAAGAAAAGCATCCCCACAACATGATGCTGCCACCACCATGTTTCACAATGGGGATGGTGTGTGTTCAGGGTGATGTGCAGTGTTAGTTTTCCGCCACACATAGCATTTTGCTTTTAGGCCAAAAAGTTCAATTTTGGTCTCATCTGACCAAAGCACCGTCTTCCACATGTTTGCTGTGTCCCCCACATGGCTTCTCGCAAACTGCAAACGGGACTTCTTATGGCTTTCTTTCAACAATGGCTTTCTTGTCACTCTTCTATAAAGGCCAGATTTGTGGAGTACACAACTAAAAGTTGTCCTGTGAACAGATTCTCCCACCTGAGCTGTGCATCTCCTCCAGAGTTACCATGGGCCTCTTGACTTCTTCTCCGATTAATGCTCTCCTTGCCCGGCCTGTCAGTTTAGGTGGACAACCATGTCTTGGTAGGTTTGCAGTTGTGCCATACTCTTCATTTTGGGATGATGTATGGAACAGTGCTCTGTGAGATGTTCAAAGTTTGGGATATTTATTTTATAACCTAACCATGCTTTAAACTTCTGCACAACTTTATCCCTGACCTGTCTGGTGTGTTCTTTGGCCTTCATGTTGCCATTTGTTCACCAAGGTTCTCTAACAAACCTATGAGGGCTTCACAGAACAGCTGTATTTATACTGAGATTGAATTATACACAGGTGGACTATATGTACCAATTAGGTGATTTCTGAAGGCAATTGGTTCCAGTAGATTTTAGTTGGGAGTATCAGAATAAAGGGGCTGAATACAAATGCACGCCACACTTTTCAGATATTTATTTGTAAAAACTGAGAAAACATTTATCTTTTCCTTCCACTTCACAATTATGTGCCACTTTGTGTTGGTGCATAACATACAATTCCAATAAAATACATTTAAGTTTTCGGTTGTAACAAGACAAATTGTGGAAAATTTCAAGGGGTATGAATACTTTTTCAAGGCACTGACTGAGATCAGCTTGATGTTTGTAATGTTAATGTATTGTAGGGATATCATTTTTCAGGGCCGATAGGATACAGAATGGGATGTCCCCTCCCGCCGCTTGTAATAGCAGCTGAGCCACATCGGTTGTTATTACAAGCTAGCCGACCGTCCACTCTAAAGAACAGTACTGGGGTGATGCCTGCAGCTGCAGGCATCACCCCAAAACAACCCTTTGAAGCAATATCGGAAGTTAATATCAGCCGCACCGATAAGTGGTCGACCCTTAGTTAATTGCTTTAACCACTTAACGACCGCCCACTGTAAATATACGTCGGCAGAATGGCACCGACAGGCACAATCACGTATATATACACGTGATTGCCTTTGTATAGTTGGGGGGTCCGATCGGACCCCCCTTCTTTACAGTGAGCGGTCGTTTTACCTTCGGGAGCGATCCGGCATGAGGGGACGGCCGTTCGATTCCGGCCACCCCCTCTCGATCGCTCCCGGCGAATGAGAGCTTCCCCTGCCTGCCAGGAAGGAGGAAGTGATGTCATCTCTCCTGGGGCGCTCACATATACCGAGCGCCGTACAGGAGAAGATGCCAGGTTAGTACACAAAACAGCACACTGACACCAGGACACATAGGCACATAAATCGCCCCCCCAGACACCCCCCAGTGTCACTGATTGCAGTGACCATTTATTTAGTGATCACTGCAATCAGTGACATTTGTGACTGTAAAAGTGTCACCAAAGTTTAGTCTTAGGTCCAGTGTAGCCCCCTAACCCCCCCCAATAAAGGTTTAACCCCCTGATCACCCCCCAGATAACCCTTTCACCCCCTATCACCACTGTCACTAAGCAATCATTTTTCTGATCGATGTCTTAGCGTCGGTGATGCTGATCGGTAGCCAGTAATTTTTTTTAGGTTCGCCGCAGGTTTTTATAGCGTCGGGTACCCCCATATATTACCTAATAAAGGTTTAACCCCCTTGATCGCCCCCCCAGGTAACCCTTTCACCCCCTATCACCACTGTCACTAAGCGATAATTTTTCTGATCGATGTCTTAGCGTCAGTGATGCTGATCGGTAGCCAGTAATTTTTTTTAGGTCCGCCGCAGGTTTTTATAGCGTCGGGTACCCCCATATATTACCCTAATAAAGGTTTAACCCCCTGATCGCCCCCCAGGTAACCCTTTCACCCCCTATCACCACTGTCGGTAAGCAATCGTTTTTATGATCGTTGTCTTAGTGTCGGTGATGCCGATAGGTAGCCAGTAATTTTTTTTTAGGTTCGCCGTCAGGTTTTTATATAGCGTCAGGTACCCCCATATATTACCCTAATAAAGGTTTTAACCCCCTAATTGCCCCTAGTTAACCCTTTCACCAGTGATCATCATATAAGTGTTACGGGTGACGCTGGTTAGTTAGTTTGCTTTTTATAGTGTCAGGGCACCCGCCGTATATAACCCAATAAAGGTTTAACCCCCTGATCGCCCGGCGGGTGATATCAGTTAGGTTTTAGCGTCAGAGGGTCTGCGTCACACCCCAGGCAGCGTCAGGTTAGTGCCAGTAACGCTAACACCCACGCGTAAAGCATACACCCCCCTTAGTGGTATAGTATCTGATCAGATCAATATCTGATCTGATCAGATCTATACTAGCGTCCCCAGCAGTTTAGGGTTCCCAAAAACGCAGTGTTAGCGGGATCAGCCCAGATACCTGCTAGCACCTGCGTTTTGCCCCTCCGTCCAGCCCAGGCCACCCAAGTGCAGTATCAATCGATCACTGTCACTTACAAAACACAACACATAACTGCAGCGTTCGCAGAGACAGGCCTGATCCCTGCGACTCCAGTGCTGTAGGAGGTGATTTCACCACCACAGTTAAAAAAAAAAAAAAGCATATATGCCGAAGCATTGGGGCAGCAGGAGCGGAGGAGCGATTTTGCTCCTAATGCCGCGTACATACGGTCGAAATTCCGACGGAGGCTTGCCCGTGGAAAAGTCTGACCATGTGTACGCGGCATAACTTTTGCGAGAAGATGCCCCCATGCTTCGGCATATATAAATGGTGCGTGTATGCCCATCATTGGAAGTGGGTGGATGAAGGGCGGTATTCTAATGGTGGGCATACCCACCGATCAATCTTTTTTTTTCGTTCAGCCAACAGGCTGCATGAAAAAAAAGATTACAATACATGTCCAACAAGGACCAGCAACGTACTGGTATGTTGCTGGACTTTGAATGTTTATACCAGAATGATGCCTGCGGGTTTAGGTATCATTTTCAGCCAGCGGCCGGCTTTCATGTAAAAGCAATCCTAGTGGCTAATTAGCCTCTGGACTGCTTTTACAAGCAGTGGGAGGGAATGTCCCCCCCCCCCCCGGATATAAAAAGCGCCATTGGGAAAGCATTTTATCACACCGATCTTGGTGTGGTCAGATGCTTTGAGGGCAGAGGAAAGATCTAGGGTCCAATAGACCCCAGTTTTTTCAAAAAAGAGTACCTGTCATTACCTATTGCTATCATAGGGGATATTTACATTCCCTGAGATAACAATAAAAGTGATAAAAATAAATAAATATGGAAGCAACAGTTTAAAAATAAAATAGCAAAATTAATAATAAAAAAAAAAAAACAAAAGCACCCCTGTCCTGCCCAATGGCGAACGCAAGCGTCGGTCTGGCGTCATATGTAAACAGCAATTGCACCATGCATGTGAGGTATCACCGCGAAGGTCAGATCGAGGGCAGTAATTTTAGCAGTAGACCTCCTCTGTAAATCTAACGGGGTAACCTGTAAATGCTTTTAAAAATGTATGTAGTTTGTCGCCAATGCGCGTTTGTGCGAAATTTTAAAGCATGTCGTGTTTGGTATCTATGTACTCGGCCTAAGATCATCTTTTTTATTTCATTAAACATTTGGGCAATATAGTGTGTTTTAGTGCATTAAAAAAAGTGTATTTTCCCCCAAAAAATGCGTTTGAAAAATCGCTGCGCAAATACTGTGTAGAAAAAAAAAATGCAACACCCACCATTTTATTCTGTAGGGCCTTTGCTTTAAAAATATATATAATGTTTGGGGGTTCAACATAATTTTCTTGCAAAAAAAAAATATGTTTTCATGTAAACAAAAAGTGTGAAAAAGGGCTTTGTCTTCAAGTGGTTAGAAGAGTGGATGTAAGCTTCCTAATGTGTATAAAATGCCAGAACAGTTCAAAACCCCCCCAAATGACCCCATTTTGGAAAGTAGACACCCCAAGCTATATACTGAGAGGCATGTCGAGTCCATGGAATATTTTATATGTTGACACAAGTTGCGGAAAAAATAATTTTTTTTTTTTTTTTTTTTTTTTTTGCACAAAGTTGTCACTAAATGATATATTGCTCACACATGCCATGGTTATATGTGGAATTACACCCCAAAATACATTCTGTTGCTTCTCCTGAGTACGGGGATACCACATGTGTGAGACTTTTTGGGAGCCTAGCCGCGTACGGGACCCCAAAAACCAATCACCGCCTTCAGGCTTTCTAAGGGTGTCAATTTTTGATTTCACTTCTCACTGCCTATCAGTTTCGGAGGCCATGGAATGCCCAGATGGCACAAAACCCCCCCAAATGACCCCATTTTGGAAAGTAGACACCCCAAGCTATTTGCTGAGAGGTATTGTGAGTATTTTGCAGATCTCGCTTTTTGTCACAAAGTTTTGAAAATTGAAAAAAAAAAAAAAGAAAAAAAAAAATGTTCTTTCTTCATTTTCAAAAACAAATGAGAGCTGTAAAATACTCACCATGCCTCTCAGCAAACAGCTTGGGGTGTCTATATTCCAAAATGGGGTCATTTGGGGGGGTTTTGTGCTATTTTGGCATTTTATGGCCTTCAAAACTGTGATAGGTAGTGAGGAGTGAAATCAAAAATTTGCGCCCTTAGAAATCCCGAAGGCGGTGCTTGGTTTCCGGGGTCCGGTACGTGGCTAGGCTCCTAAAAAGTCCCACACATGTGGTATCCCCGTAGTCAGGAGAAGCAGCAAAATGTATTTTGGGGTGCAATTCCACATATAACCATGGCATGTGTGAGCAATATATCATTTAGTGACAACTTTTTGTAATTTTTTTTTTTTTTTGTCATTATTCAATCACTTGGGACAAAAAAAAAAAAAATATTCAATGGGCTCAACATGCCTCTCAGCAATTTCCTTGGGGTGTCTACTTTCTAAAATGGGGTCATTTGGGGGGGTTTGTACTGCCCTGTCATTTTAGCACCTCAAGAAATGAGATAGGCAGTCATAAATTAAAAGCTGTGTAAATTCCAGAAAATGTACCCTAGTTTGTAAACGCTATAACTTTTGCGCAAACCGATAAATATACGCTTATTGACATTTTTTTTACTAAAAACATGTGGCTGAATACATTTTGGCCTAAATGTATGACTACAATTGAGTTTATTCGATTTTTCTTATAACAAAAAGTAGAAAATATCATTTTTTTTCAAAATTTTCGGTCTTTTTCCGTTTATATCGCAAAAAATAAAAATCGCAGAGGCAATCAAATACCATTAAAAGAAAGCTCTATTTGTGGGAAGAAAAGGACGCAAATTTCGTTTGGGTACAACATTGCATGTCCGCACAATTTACAGTTAAAGCAGCGCAGTGCAAAATTCTGAATTCACCTCTGGTCCTCTAGCTACCAAATGGTCCGGGGCTTAAGTGGTTAACAACTTCAGCCCAGGAAGATTTGGCTGCTCAATGTCCAGGCCATTTTTTTGCGATAAGGCACTGCGTCGCTTTAACTGACAATTGACGTCCTTTTTTTTCCCCCTCACAAATAGAGCTTTCTTTTGGTGGTATTTGATCATCTCTGCAGTTTTTATTTTTTGCGCTATAATAATAAAAAAATAATTTGAAAAAATATTATACATACACAGATTCGTTTGCGCAAATGTTATAGCGTCTACATCTACAAAATAGGGGAAAGTATTATGGCATTTTTGTTATGGCGGGGATTTGCGATTTTTAATCAGGACTGCAACATTACGGCGGACAGAGCGGACACTTTTGACACATTTATGGGATCACTGACATTTATACAGCGATCAGTGCTATAAAAATGTGTAATCGTCACTGGCAGGGAAGGGGTTAACCGTGTTCCCTAGTGTGTGTTCTAACTGTAGGGGGATGGGACTGACTAGAGAAGATGACAGATTGCTGTTCCTAGCTAGTAGGAACTCACGATCTGCCTCTCCTCACAGAACAGGGATTTGTATGTATACATAGTACGTCCCTGTTCTGGCTCTCGTGTCCTCGATCGCGTGGTCATCGCAACCATCCGCACCCCCGCAGTGCAGCGGGCACGCGCCTGCTATCCCGCTAAAAAGGAGCCGACGCACAGCTACAGCGGTTTGCGGGATCGTGCTGACCTGCCGCAGTATAATGACGGTGGCTGGTCAGCAAGTGTTTTTTTCTGTGGATAGTTTGAAAATATATGTACACAGAGGCAGCCATATTTGCTCATTACATATGCAAGCTCTTTTCACTTGTATACGGATGTTGCGCTTTACTGCTCCGAATAAATCACAAAGGGGTTTGAACCATAGTTCTCGGACTTTATGGGCACTTTTATTGCTCCCATTCATGTCTGGCTGTGAAAATAATGCACTGCTTGTATGGCTGATCTCTTTAAAAGCTAAACTCTGGGTATTAATACTTATAGTCACAGTGGATATAAATCTGCTTTGTGTACTAAATGCCTTACAAACCTACATATTACTAAAAGTAGAATCATCACTGACATCATGACTGACCCAGCAGGCCCCTCCCACCACAAGTTGCCTGCAGAGAACTATAGGAGGGGCGGATAGATTTTTTTATAGAGTTGGGTAATGAAAGGTCACTAGAAGGTGCCACATCCCGATAGGAACAGAATCAATTGGGCAGGAAATGGGACAAAAAAAAAAAAAAAAAAAGTACCAAAGGAACATATACAATATGATTTTATATTAAAATTATTAATTTTTATTAGCACACAAACTTTCTATAAAATCTTAATGGACATTTGAATAAAGCATACAGCGTAAATATCACATACAACTTCTTCATACTGTACAAAGTTACATAGTTAATCAGGTTGAAAAAAGACAAGTCCATCCAGTTCAACCATAAAAAAAAAAAAAAAAAAAAAACATACAATCCCATATACTTAAAGGAGCACTAAAGCTTTTTTTTTTTTTGCTTAAAAATAACAAACATGTTATACTTACCTCCACTGTGCAGCTCGTTTTGCACACAGTGGCCCCGATCCTGGTCTTCTGGGGTCCCTCGGCGGCTGTCTTGGCTCCTCCCCGCAAGGACTCCACACCTTAATGCGAGTGAGCTCGCATGGTGTGGAGTGATTGCGGGCGCGCTCCCGTGATACAGCGGCGGCCATAGCCGCCGACTGTATCACTCGGCCCCGCCCCCCGGCGTGCCGCGTCATTGGATGTGATTGACAGCAGCGCCAGCCAATGGCTGCGCTGCTTTCAATCCATCCAGTGTAGCCAATCGGCGGCCAGGCTGAAAAACGAAGAGGATGACGGGGACGAGCATGGGACTTTCGAGGGGCCAGGTAAGAAAAACGGGGGCTCGGGGGGGGCGGTATTGTCGAATGTTTTTTCACCTTAATGCATAGGATGCATTAAGGTGAAAAAACATGTAACTTTACTACTCCTTTAATTCTATACCCACAGTTGATCCAGAGGAAGGCAAAAAAAACCACAGCAGAGCATGATCCAATTTAGGGCCGAAACAACTAATCGATTAATCGACAACTAATCGATTATGAAATTAATCTATTACAATTTTCATAATCGATTAATCGGCCAGTAACCTAATGGGGTTTAAAAAAAAAAAAAAAAAAAAAAACGAAAATTAGCCCTTTATAGTACAAAAAGTGCAAATCGCTATTGTAAAATATTACAATCACTGTCCCACAGTAAAAAATTAACCCCTTTCAGTAGCGATTATTTGCTCTTTTTGTACTAATTTTAGTTTTTTTTAACCCCATTATGTTACTAAACATCTCAGGCCTGGGTCACTCCTCTGTGTTTTTTGGTGCTTTTTGCAGAAACACACTACAGTTCATTTACATGGTTTCCTATGGGACACGTTCACATCCATGTTTTTTTCAGCTGCTGCGTATTTGGAAAGGGCAAGTACTTTTTTTAACGCAAAACAGGGCTATTTAGTTTTTTTGGCTTAATATACTTCAATGGAGAAGCTGCAGAAAAGCATGTAATGTGTTTTTGCGGCAATTTGTGTTTTGTAATCTGCCCAACAACAAATTGGCCAAAAATAAATAAAAAAAATGCAAATCGCAGCAAAAATACCTTTTTATATTTTACGTTTATTAACCGATTAGTCGATTAATCGAAACAACCGGCCAACTAATCGATTATGAAAATAATCGTTAGTTGCAGCCATAATCCAATTTGCTACAGCAGGGGAAAAAATTCCTTCCTGATCCCCCGAGAGGCAATCGGATATTCTCCGGATCAACTTTACCTATAAATGTTAGTACCCAGTTATATTATGTACATTTAGGAAAGTATCCAGAGTGCCCCCTTGTCCTCTGTGTTGACCGTAAAGTGAATAACTCAACACCAAGTTCACTATATGGACCCCTTATATATTTGTATATGTTGATCATATCCCCTCTTATTCTCCTCTTCTCAAGAGTGAATAAATTCAGTTCCTCTAATTTTTCCTCATGGCTGAGCTCCACCATGGCGCTTATCAGTTTGGTTGCCCTTCTCTGCACTTTCTCCAGTTCCCCAATATCCTTTTTGAGAACTGGGGCCCAAAACTGAACTGCATATTCCAGATAAGGTCTTACTAATGATTTGTACAGGGGCAAAATTATATATCTCTCTAGAGTCCATACCTCTCAATACAAAAAAAAGGACTTTGCTCGCTTTGGAAACCGCAGCTTGGCATTGCATGCCATTATTGAGCTTATGATCTACCAAAACCCAAAGATCCTTTTCCACTATGGATCCCCCCAGTTGTACTCCCCCTAGTATGTATGATGCATGCATATTCTTAGCCCCCAAGTGCATAACTTTACATTCATCGTCATTAAACCTCATCTGCCACATAGTCTCCCAATTAGACAGAGCATTGAGGTCGGCTTGTAAATTGGAGACATCCTGCAAGGACATTATTGCACTGCATAAGCTTAGTGTCATCTGCAAAGACAGAAATTTTACTTTTGATCCCAGACCCAATATTATTTATAAAGATATTAAAAAGTAAGGGTCCCAGCACGTTTCGCTCAGTGAGCTTCTTCAGGAGTTTTTACCAAAGTGTTGCATGAAGTTTTTTTAAATTCATTTAAAGTGCTACAAAAGAAATAACAATCATAACAAAATTACTTCTTAAAACGTGTTAGAATACAAAAAGGAGGGGCGGAGACGGGACCAGTCCCCCTGAAACAACTAGAGCAGGAATGACTGGTCACACAACACAGGAAACTCCTGTACAGGAGTTGTTCCATACTGACTTACCGCACAGATCTAGAAGGAAATACACAAATGACACCAAAAAAAAAAATATATATATATACATGGCTCCTGTATTTAGACAATTCTTTAGCCTGGAGTTCAGCTTTAACAATTGTTAAGCTTGGAGGCATAGTTAAATACAAAGCTCCATCTATTGGCTGCAATATATCTATATTTAATACATGAAACGCTACATTCACCTTTTGGAAAAAAAAAAAAAAAAAATGCATTATTTTTTCCCGCAGCAGCCTAAAAAAGTTTTGCTCTCAAAGTCAGTAGATCAGAGGTGTAGTGTCCCGCTCCTGCATACTCTCTGTAGAACTGCCTGCCCATAGCTCACGTATGGGCAGACCGTTAAGGTGCAGGAACATCAATGAAGTTCAATGTGAACGCTCTCCATTCATTCACAGATTGCTGTGAAGGAATGACGCAGCTGTGTGAGGGGGGGGGGGGGGGGGGAGAGACTGATGCTGGAGCATGTTACATTCCAAATATGGGTGTAATGTGGACATGCTCCCAAAGGTGAACATTGACAAAATGACTAAGAAACACTAAATTAATACAAAAGCTTCCTCTGATTGGCTAAGGTGGACTGATGGCATCATGATCTCCGCCTCAGACAGTCAGAGGAAGCTTCATTCGAATACAAAGCTGCCTATGAATGGTTGAGCGTCGCTCAGACTGACTTATTTTGTCCCGGGTGTGCCCCAGTCAAAACCCAGCACCAGCTGAAGCCACATACAGTGCTTAGAGCCAATGCAGAACTTAGTTAAGGAAAGAGTTTGGTGCAGCTTGGCCAAACTAACCATTTAAAGTGACATGAAAAATGCTTTAAAAAGCAAAAACTATTCTTAGACACCAATACAAAGCAGCCTTCCTGTCCAGTCATTAAAGAGAATGACAATGTTTTTTTTCCTGGCTCCTTGGTGAGGAAAGGCCTCATGCACACTGGGCGTTTTGCCCCGGTACATAAAATCCTGGCATTTTGGTGCAGGCGGAAGACACAGGCAGGTCCATCCCTTCTGCCAGGAGCCTGTAAAAGCCAAGTAGTATTTTCAGCCTCTCAGTCATACAAGCTGCTGGTAGCTGTGTTGGAGGGTGCACCTGTGCCTCCTTCCTGCACCAGAACATCAGGGCTAAACATCCGGTGTGCTTGAGGCCCAAAAACAGGTACCACAGTAAAAAGTTACATGAGACAATCTTTTCTGATCAGGAATTGGACCATTTGCATCACTATCTGCGGGTGCTACATGCAGCTCTTAATGCAAAACATTTGCATTAGGTTAACGTGTCCTGCCAAAATGACATTCCATTGTTTATTCTGCAGAGCCAAGCTAAATCAATAATTTAGAACTATAGGCAAAACAGGTTTTTCGATTTTCTATAAAGTAAAGCAGGGGCTATTGGCAACAGCAACTGGGTCCTGCTGCTGTCAAATGTTGTGAGGAGATAATGAGACAGAGCCACACTGTGTGTGTCTAGAGACTCACAGGCCCGCTCAGGAGGGAACCCCAGAAGAGGAGGATCGGGAGCGCTCTGTGCAATACCCTTGCGAAGAGTAGGTAAATATAATATGTTTTATTACAACCCCATTGGGACGCTGTGAAAATCTGCAGAACAGAATATGATTTGCAAATCTCATAAACCCATATTTTATGCACAACAGAAAAATAGGATTTTTTACTCACCGTAAAATCCTTTTCTCTGAGTCCATGGACCGACACAGCTTCTCTATTGACAAAGTGGGTATTATCCGTTAATTAGGAGTGACTAGGCAGAAAAACTTGTAAAAAGTGTTGCATCACACCTTCTACAGTACCACCCAGGGGGCGGACCCTCTGGGTATACCCTTCTCAGTCTGCACATCGCAGATCAGTTCGTCAAAAAGCAGTACAAACTTAAAAGGAGGGGTGGGTGCTGTGTCGGTCCATGGACTCAGAGAAAAGGATTTTACGGTGAGTAAAAAATCCTATTTACTCTTTCGTCCATGGACCGACACAGCTTCTCTATTGACAAAGTGGGACGTCCCAAAGCAGTGTCAGAGAAAAAAACGAGGGGTGGTAACAGCATGAAAACAAACTTCACCCCAAAACACAAAACAGCACTCCTCCAACGGAGGAGTTGCAACTCTAAACAGCCGCCTGCAAAACCTTGCGGCCGAAAGAGGCATCCGAAGATGCACCTACATCAACTTTGTAGAATTTTGTGAAAGTGTGAGCGGACGACCAAGTCGCCGCTTTACATAGTTGGGAAACAGACACTTGATGTCGAAAGCCCAAGAGGCACCTATTGCCCTGGTCGAATGCGCCGTGACAGGAAAGGGGGGCGCCTAACCCTTTAAGGCGTAAGCCTGGATTACTATCTGTCAGATCCACCTAGAGATGGTGGCCGATGAGACTGCTTGGCCCTTCTTGGGACCAGCCACCGAAACAAACAGTGAGTCTGACTTCCGGAACAGGGAAGTAGCAGATATGTATACTCTCAAAGCTCGGACAACGTCCAAGGAATGCAACGCCGACTCCTTAGGATTCAACGGCTGAGGACACAAGGATGGAAGTACAATGTCTTTGTTGAGATGAAAAGCCGAAACGACTTTCGGAAGAAAGGAAGGCTGCGGCCGCAGCACCACCTTATCCTTGTGGAAAATCAAATAGGGAGCCTTGCAGGACAGGGCTGCCAGCTCAGAGACTCGTCTAACTGACGTAACAGCCACCAAAAAGACCACCTTCTGAGAAAGTGTCAACAGGGGAATATCTCTAATATCCTCAAACGGTGCCGTCTGAAGCACCGAGAGGACCAGGTTCAAGTCCCACGGAGGTAACGGGGGCGGACCGGAGGGGCCACATGTCGAACCCCCTGCACAAATGTACTCACAAGAGAGTGAGTCGCAAGGGGTCGCTGAAAAGACAGCCAGGGCAGATATCTGTCCCTTAATCGTACTTAGGGCAAGCCTCTGGTCTACCCCATGCTGTAAAAACAGCAGGATTCTGGAAACCAAATAGGTACACGGATGCCATTTCATTTCCTCACACATGGAGATGTAGGCCCTCCAAGTGCGGTGATAGACCTTCCTAGAGGACGGTTTCCGAGCACTTCTCATAGTAGAGATTACTGAGTCTGACAGGCCCCGATCTCTCAGTACCTGGTTCTCAACAGCCATGCCGTTAAAGCCAATGCCTGTAAAGCAGGATGGAATATGGGACCTTGCGATAGCAGGTCCTTCCGTAGTGGTAGGCGCCAGGGGACGTCTGGTACTAGATCGGCGTACCAAGGACGCTGAGGCCAATCTGGAGCGATTAGGATCATTGGAATTCCCTCTGCCTCCACTCTGCGGAGCAGAAGAGGAAGAAGCCTTAAGGGAGGGAAGGCATAGATTAGCCGATACTGACCCCACGATGCTACCAACGAGTCCGTTGCGTCTGCCCATGGGTCTCTTGACCGGGCCACAAACCTCAATACCTTCCGATTGAGTCGGGAAGCCAGAAGATCTACGTCTGGTGTGCCCCATCTTTGGCAGAGGAGTTAGAACACCTCCGGGTGTAAGGACCATTCTCCCTGGTCCAGCATCTGGCGGCTCAGGTAGTCCGCCTGCCAGTTTTCCACACCCGGAATGTACACGGCCGACAGTGCCCCGGTACGCTCCTCTCTGCCCACTTCAGGATGCGAGCGATCTCCGATGCTGCAGCTGAGCTTCTTGTTCCTCCTTGATGATTGACATATGCCACTGCTGTGGCGTTGTCTGACTGGATGCTGACTGGACGCCCTTGCAGTCTCTGAGACCATTTGAAGAGGCACAGCTTGATCGCCCGGATCTCCAGGACATTGATCGGCAGGAGGGCTTCCTCTGGGGTCCAGCGACCTTGCGCCAACTGGACACCCCAGACTCCCCCCCAGCCTGTAAGGCTGGCGTCCGTTGTGATCACTATCCAGTAAACCGGAAGAAATGACTTCCCGGTCATTAGAGCCGGTGCTGTCAGCCACCATACCAGGGATCTCCTGACTAGGTGGCTCACTCGGATTTGATAATCCAGAGATGAAGGGCATCTGTTCCATCTGGACAGAACTTCCTTCTGTAACACTCGAGTGTGGTATTGAGCATATGGGACCGCCTCGAAGGAGGCTACCATGAGGCCCAACACTCGCATGCAAAAACGGAGTGACGACCAATTCCTGGAAGTCAGCTGCCGTACTGCAGTCTGGAGGGTCTGCAACTTCTCCACAGGGAGGAATACCTTTGCCTCTGAGGAATCCAGAATCAACCCCAGGTACACTAGGCGTTGAGTGGGCACCAATACTGACTTTTGCGTGTTTAGTATCCAACCACAGTCTCGAAGAGTCTGACAGGTAATGAACACGCTTACCTCTAATTCTGAGCTTGAAGGGGCCTTCAGCAGAAGGTCGTCCAAGTAATATGTGATAGCGATACCCCGCTGTCTTAGAAGTGCCAGAATCGGAGCGAGCACCTTGGTGAACGTCCTGGGTGCTGAGGCAAGGCCAAATGGGAGGGCCACAAACTGGTAGTGGTTCTTCCCGATAGCAAATCGCAGAAACCTCTGGTGTCTGGAGTATATGGGGACATGCAGGTATCCGTCCTTGATGTCCAAGGAGGCCAGAAAGTCCCCTGGATGGAGAGCCGTGACTACGGATCGAACCGACTCCATCCGAAATCTTTGTACCTTCACAAAGCAATTGAGGGCTCTGAGATCCAAGATTGGACGAACCCCCTCCTTCTTTGGCACAATGAACAGATTTGAGTAAAAACCGTGACCCCGTTCCTGTTCTGGAACTGGAATAACTACCCCGCGTTCCAGTAGACCCTGGACCGCCCCATACAGGGCCTCCCGACGGGTCGGTAGTAGCTGGAGATTGGAGGTGATGAATCTGTCTGGTGGACAAGAGAGAAATTCTATCTTGTAGCCTGAGGCAATTACTTCGCAAACCCACCTGTCGGAGACTAGAGCAGTCCACTGAGTCGCGAATTTGCGAAGACGTCCCCCCACCTGAGAGCTGGGTGGGGGCGGACCTTCATGTGGACGCAGATTTGTCCGCAGGCTTGTTGGGTCTGCGGGACCAAGGACGCTTTTGTCCTTGGGCAGGCACTTTATCGGCCTGGGGTCTTTTCCCTGTCGCCTTAAGGGGGCGAAAAAAACGCTTATGTGCAGTAAAGGAGGGCCCTTGCCCTTGGCGTGGTCCCCTACCCTTGCTAGTTTGGCGAAGCAAAGTGCTTTTACCTCCTGTGGCATCCTTGATGATGTCATCCAGAGAAGCCCCAAAAAGTCTGTCGCCCTTAAAAGGCAGATCCAATAGGGCTTTCTTGGAAGTCTGGTCCGCAGACCAGCCCTTTAGCCAGATCAGGCGGCGTATTGCTACTGCATAAACCAAAGCTCTTGACAGCAGGGAAATAGTATCCATGTCTGACTCGCAGACAAACTTAAGGCCCTGGACCAACTGGTCGGCCAAAGTTATCTCATTAGGAGGAGCATCTCGCTCCTTTAACCCCTGGAGTAGCAATTTTGCCCATTCAGTAAGTGTCTGAGACACTAGGGCCTCCGCCAATGCCGGGCGTACTGCCGAGCCTACCACTGAGTATAGGTAGCAAGCGAGTGCTTCAGCCTTCTTATCCACAGGGTCCTTGAAAACAGGAGCCCCTTCTACTGGAATAGTGGTGGCTCTATTAAGTCTGGACACCGAAGGGTCCACTATAGGGGGAGAGGTCCATATCTTCAGAAAACTCTCCTCAAAGGGGTACCGTACTGCAAACCTCTTTGGGGCTGTAAAGACCCTCAGTGGGTTCTCCCATTCCTTGTATAAGAGTTTGTCAAAATAAGACACACAAGGGAACACCTTAGCAGTGCGGGCAGGTTTATGAAACCCAAAGGGGACTGGAGTATCTGCTACTTCTTCAGTCCTTTCCAACTTTAGCGTATCCCGCACTGCAGTAATAAGGTCAGATACCAAAGCCGTCTCGCGTACTGACCTGGACTTGGAGACCTCCTCACTGTCCGATCGGTCACGGTCTGCAGTCTCTGATGCATCAGAATCTGGGCCATGAGCCGTAGCTGGACCTGGTTCTGCATCAGAAATATCCCCAGAAGATTGCAGGGGACAGGGGCGTTTATTACCCCCTGTATTCCCGTGTGCTGCTTCCACCCTGGCAGCAAACGCCTCTAGGATTGCCGACATAGCGTCCATAGACACCTCAGGGACACCAGCTGCTAAATCTGGTGTTTCAGGGGAGAAGACATCTGGCTCAGATGCCATGCTGACCACATGCTGACACTCACAGGGCTCCAGGCAAGATATCAATAGGCCACCCTCCTGCGCTGCAGAGATGCTGGGTTACCCAGAGGACTCACCACCCTGGATAGGTACTGCTATGCTGCGCCTGTGATGCTGTCCCCTTGCTGCTGTGTCAGTCTGCTTCTTTTATCAGCACTTCCTGTGTGAATTTTCGCGCCAGTGTAATGCACCCTAGAGGCCGGAGGCTCTCGCAAAATGGTTGCCAAAAACGTCTGTATGGAAGATAATGTGGGCTCTAATAGGGCTGGGAAAAAAATCGATTTTAATCTTGAATCGAGTTTTGAGCTCAAATCGATTCAGTTTTGAAGAAAATCGATTTTTTTAGATTTTTTTTTTAAATAAAAAAAAAAAATTATTTTTTTTTTCCTTCCCTTCAAAGTTTCCGTAGCAGGACTGCAGGGGGCGTATCCGGAATGGCACTGGGCAGCGTTACCCCAATTACATCTACTCGCTGCAGCCGCCGTCTGCCCACCTGATCAGCGTGTCATGCAGACAGACGGCGGCCATTGCAGTGTTCAACAGCCGCGCCTCCCGAGTCCTCGTCGTCTGTGATAGGCGCAACACTCAATTTCACAGCAGGCAGTATTCAGCCTATCACGGACATCCTCTCATCCTCGTCTGTGTTATGAGGATGACCATGATAGGCGGAACACTGAATGCTGGGAAATTGAGTGTTCCGCCTATCACAGATGAGGAGGAGGCGCGGCTTTTGAATACTGGAATGGCCACCGGTGTAGCAGTAAAATCCGTATACCATGAAAATCTGCATCAGGTACGGGCACAGTGATTGAAGCACGGGCACAGTGAGACACGGACACAGTGAGGCATGGACACAGTTCAATTCAACTAAGAGTAACCTCAGGATTTTTTGTTGTTTTATTAGCTAAATCCAAATACAGTATTAATAATTTGGATGTTTAACAATCTTTGTTGCACACTGCAAAAAACAACAAAAGGTCACAAGCGCTAAATTGGTGGATAAAGAAAAAAATATAATGGATGATAATAAGAAAAAAATCCCAAATATTTTGGGAAGTACAAAGTATCCAAAAGGGGGAAAAAAACAGGATCCAGCGCAGCAAGAAAAAATCCGTACCCAGAAGTACAAAATACACAACATGCACACAATATAATCCAGCGCCCATGGAACATACATTATTAACTATTGAAAACTCTTGAAGAATTGATAAAAAAGCTTAGTCCATTAATCACAATAAAGAGAGGGATCCAATCCCAAATGTGCAGAGGGCAAATGAATCTTAACTCTCCAGTTGCCAGTGGTGACAAACTTGGTAAACTTGCAGTGACATCCGTGGAGCAAGGAGGGGTTAAAGTAAAAACAAAGCCTGTGGCATGATCTCCGTGTGAGCACAGTACCTTGAATGATGGACAACAGGCAGACCAGCGTGTGGAGGGCCCTCCAACCCAAAAGGATGCAGAGCCAGGATGGCAGCAAGGCTGGGACAGAAGGAATCACACACAGAGTTTCAAGAGTTTTCAATAGTTAATGTATGTTCCATGAGCGCTGGATTATATTGTGTGTTTGTTGCACACTGACTTTACAGTTAGAGAAAGGGTTTGCCTTTGCAATTTTGTTTGTTGATGCACTTTAATTAATATAATAAAAAAAAAAAAAAAAAAAAAAAAATCGAATCGTAAATCGAGTTTTTTTATAAAAAAAAAAAAAAAAATGGTGGCGATCAGCGATTTTTATATCGTGACTGCGACATTATGGCGGACACATTGGACACTTGATGCCATTTTGGGACCATTGTCATTTTTATAGCGATCAGTGCTATAAAAATGCACGGATTACTGTAAAAATTACACTGGCAGTGAGGGGGTTAACCTGTAGGGCACTGAAGGGGTTAAGTGTGTCCTAGGGAGTGATTCTGTTAGGGGGCGTGGCTACGAGTGACACGTCACTGATAGCTGCTCCCGATGAGAGGGAGCATACGATCAGCGACAGTGTCACTAGGCAGTGTCACTAGGCAGAACAGGGAGATGCTTGTTTACACTTGCCTCTCCCCGTTCTGCAGCTCTGTGACCCGATCGTGGGACAGGGGCTGAATCCGCGGGTCCCGCAGTCACGGAGCTTGCGGCAGGGGCGCGTGTGCCCGCACGGCGGAACTTTTAAAGTGACGTACACACACACACACACTTTGCCCAGCCGTGCCATTCTACCGACGTATAAGTACAGGAGCCGGCAGGGAACCGGTTAAACGTAGAAAAATTTACCATTTTAAGAAAAATAAAAAAAATGGTAATTGATGGCAGCAACACGTTTTAAAATAAATAAATAAATTATATATATATATATATATATATATATATATATATATATATATATATATATAATGTTGGGACAGGGCAACAAAAAGCTGGCAAAGAAAGTGGTACTAGCAAGGAAGAGTTGGAAGAACATTTTGCAACTAGTTAGGTTACTTGGCAAAAGGTCAGTAACGTGATTGGGTAGAAAAAAAAAAAAAAAAAAGAGCATCTTGGAGAGTTAAGCCTCGTACACACACGATCAGATTTTCTAACGGGAATTGTGTTGACAGCCTCTTGGTGGAAAATCCGACCGTTTGTACGCTCCATCGGACAATTGTGGTCGGATTTTCCACAGACAAATGTTGGATGGCAGGCTTTAAAACTTTCCGTGGACAGCGGTCTGTTGTCGGATTTTCCGATCGAGTGTACTGTCGGACAAAACTCCAAAGTACAAACACTAGGGGTGCAACGGATCAAAAAACTCACGGATCGGATCATTTTCGGATCGGCAAAAAAAAATTAAAAAAATTACTAATATCCACGTCATCCCCCCCCCACTGTAATATCCACAATCTCCCCCCGTATGTAATATCCACAATCTCCCCCAGTAATGGGCATCTCCCCCACTTACCAGTCTCTCCCGCCGGCCAGTTCAAATCCACGAGCAGTGAGGGGTGATGACGTCACAAGGCGGCCGCCGCCCCCGGGTGTACCAAGATGGCCGCGGCTCCGGAGCTAGGCCGAAGCCGCGGCCTTTCCTAAGGCCGAGGCCGCGGATCACGGTGTGTGTCGATCCGAACGGGGTGACCCGCATGGATCATCACCGATCCGTTGCACCACTAACAAACACGCATGCTCGGAAGCAATGCTCACCAAACACAACATTAGCAGAAGGTGCCCAAATAGCGGAGTTAAAGAGCCGAAAAATCACGTAGTACGTCACTACATTCGTGTTTGTTGGCCGACAATTGTGTGCCGTTTGTATGCAAGACAAGTTCCTTGCCAACGCCCTTCGGACAAATGTCCGAGGCTTTGTCTGCGGAAAATCCGATTGTGAGTATGAGGCTTAAGGGCCCTTTCACACGGGCGGATTAGTTTTTAGACATCCGCTTGCTCAGCCGGCGGATGATTAGTCCATCTCTGCACACTGTGCAGAAACTGACCTGTCAGATCTCCGCTCTCCTCTATGGGGGGGGGGGGGGATTGGATGAAAACAGACCGTCTGTCCGCCATCTTCATCCTATAGACGGATGTAAAATAGGGTTTCATCCATCTGGATTTAGCGGAGAGGATCGGATGTCAGGTCCGCCTGAAAAACTGACAGGCAGATCTGAACGGTCCCCGCCCGTGTGAAAGGGCCCTTAGAGTGTCTCAGAAGTAAAGATGGCCAGAGGCTCACCAATCTGTAAAACCTACATTTTAAAATTGTTAAACAATTTCAGAATAATGTTCCTCAATGTAAAATTGCAAAGACTTTAAAAATATCATCATCTACAGTACATAATATCAATCAATATTTCTCCAGATTCTCAAAATCTCTGCACAAGGGACAAGGCTGAAATGCAATATTGGACACCCGTGATGATCTTCAGGCCCTCAGACGGATCTGCATTAACCACTTAAAGCGGGGGTTCCGCGGCCAAACTTTTTTTTTTTTTCTTCAGCATTCACTGGGGTATATGAATAGAAAGGTACACTCACTACTTTGGTCGCTGTATATAACCGTGGTCCGTTTTATCGGCAAAGAAGGACTTATAAAATCTGTTTGAGGGAGTTTCCATTTTGCTTGTGGGCATTGTGAAGCCCACAAGCAATCACTTCCTGGAAGCGGTGAAATCTCTCGAGATTTCGCGTCACGGTGTCTTGTCACATTCGGCTCCCCATCACAGATTGTCCAGGAAGTGACGTTTCGTCGCCGCCATCTTGCTACACCCCACACTCCTGCACAGTAATGATGGAGTGAGCAGGGGGCAAGCGGACATCTTGTTACACCCAACGGAGTTTTAGATTTCACAGTTATTTTCAACACAAAACGGATTTGCAAATATTGTATTTAAGCATATAAGCTCCGTTTTATGTTTAAAATAACTGTGAAATCTGAAACTTCCTGTGGGTGTAACAAGATGTCCGCTTGCCCCCTGCTCACTCCATCATTACTGTGCAGGAGTGTGGGGTGTAGCAAGATGGCGGCGACGAAACGTCACTTCCTGGACAATCTGTGATGGAGAGCTGAATGTGACAAGACAAGTCCCACATCGCATTGCGGCGCCGGGGAAAAGATAAGATACGCCTACTCCCGCGGGAGGGGAATCCCGGAAGTCACAGTTTAGATGGCTATATTAAGGTATTTATTTTAAAAAAAAATAATAATGTTGTGGCAATTCAGTATGTGTGCTGTGCAATGATTGTTTTAGAATAATGTTGTCAGTTTGGGTGAACCTCCGCTTTAAGCCCCGGACCATTTGGTAGCTAGAGGACCAGAGGTGAATTCAGAATTTTGCACTGCGCTGCTTTAACTGTAAATTGTGCGGACATGCAATGTTGTACCCAAACGAAATTTGCGTCCTTTTCTTCCCACAAATAGAGCTTTCTTTTAATGGTATTTGATTGCCTCTGCGATTTTTATTTTTTGCGATATAAACGGAAAAAGACCGAAAATTGAAAAAAAATGATATTTTCTACTTTTTGTTATAAGAAAAATCGAATAAACTCAATTGTAGTCATACATTTAGGCCAAAATGTATTCAGCCACATGTTTTTAGTAAAAAAAAAGTCAATAAGCGTATATTTATTGGTTTGCGCAAAAGTTATAGAGTTTACAAACTAGGGTACATTTTCTGAAATTTACACAGCTTTAAATTTATGACTGCCTATCTCATTTCTTGAGGTGCTAAAATGACAGGGCAGTACAAACCCCCCCCCCCCCAAATGACCCCATTTTGGAAAGTAGACACCCCAAGGAAATTGCTGAGAGGCATGTTGAGCCCATTGAATTTTTTATTTTTTTGTCCCAAGTGATTGAATAATGACTAAAAAAAATTACAAAAAGTTGTCACTAAAATGATATATTGCTCACACATGCCATGGTTATATGTGGAATTTCACCCCAAAATACATTCTGCTGTGTGTGGGACTTTTTGGGAGCCTAGCCGCGTACGGGACCCTGGAAACCAAGCACCGCCTTCAGGATTTCTAAGGGCGCAAATTTTTGATTTCACTCCTCACTACCTATCACAGTTTCGAAGGCCATAAAATGCCAAAATAGCACAAAACCCCCCCAAATGACCCCATTTTGGAATATAGACACCCCAAGCTATTTGCTGAGAGGAATGGCGAGTATTTTACAGCTCTCTGTTTTTGAAAATGAAGAAAGAAAATATTATATATATATATATTTATTTATTTTTTCAATTTTCAAAACTTTGTGACAAAAAGCGAGATCTGCAAAATACTCACAATACCTCTCAGCAAATAGCTTGGGGTGTCTACTTTCCAAAATGGGGTCATTTGGGGGGGGTTTTGTGCTATCTGGGCATTCCATGGCCTCCGAAACTGTGATAGGCAGTGAGAAGTGAAATCAAAAATTTACACCCTTAGAAAGCCTGAAGGCGGTGCTTGGTTTTTGGGGTCCCGTACGCGGCTAGGCTCCCAAAAAGTCTCACACATGTGGTATCCCCGTACTCAGGAGAAGCAACAGAATGTATTTTGGGGTGTAATTCCACATATGCCCATGGCATGTTTGAGCAATATATCATTTAGTGACAACTTTGTGCAAAAAAAATAGACGTTTTTCCGCAACTTGTGTCAACATATAAAATATTCCATGGACTCGACATGCCTCTCAGTATACAGCTTGGGGTGTCTACTTTCCAAAATGGGGTCATTTGGGGGGGTTTTGAACTGTTCTGGCATTTTATACACAACATTAGGAAGCTTACATCCACTCTTCTAACCACTTGAAGACGAAGCCCTTTTTGACACTTTTTGTTTACATGAAAACATTTTTTTTTTTGCAAGAAAATTATGTTGAACCCCCAAACATTATATATATTTTTAAAGTAAAGGCCCTACAGATTAAAATGGTGGGTGTTGCATTTTTTTTTTCTACACAGTATTTGCGCAGCGATTTTTCAAACGCATTTTTTGGGTTAAAAAACACACTTTTTTTAATTTTAATGCACTAAAACACACTATATTGCCCAAATGTTTGATGAAATAAAAAAGATGATCTTAGGCCGAGTACATAGATACCAAACACGACATGCTTTAAAATTTCGCACAAACGCGCATTGGCGACAAACTACATACATTTTTAAAAGCCTTTACAGGTTACCCCAGTAGATTTACAGAGGAGGTCTACTGCTAAAATGATTGCCCTCGATCTGACCTTTGCGGTGATACCTCACATGCATGGTGCAATTGCTGTTTACATATGACGCCAGACCGACGCTTGCGTTCGCCATTGGGCAAGAGCAGGGCAGGGCAGGACAGGGGTGCTTTTTTTTTTTTATTATTATTAATTTTGCTTTTTTATTTTATTTTTAAATTGTTCCTTCCAAGTATTTTTTTTTTTTATCATTTTTATTGTTATCTCAGGGAATGTAAATATCCCCTATGATAGCAATAGGTAGTGACAGGTACTCTTTTTTTGAAAAAACTGGGGTCTTCTAGACCCTAGATTTTTCCTCTGCCCTCAAAGCATCTGACCACACCAAGATCGGTGTGATAAAATGCTTTCCCAATGGCGCTTTTTATATCCGGGGGGGGGGGCATTCCCTCCCACTGCTTGTAAAAGCAGTCCAGAGGCTAATTAGCCGCTAGGATTGCTTTTACATGAAAGCCGGCCGCAGGCTGAAAAGAATGATACCAAGATGATACCTAAACCCACAGGCATCATTCTGGTATAAACATTCAAAGTCCAGCAACATACCAGTACGTTGCTGGTCCTTGTTGGACATGTTTTGTAATCTTTTTATTTCATGCAGCCAGTTGGCTGAACGAAAAAAGAGATTGATCGGTGGGTATGCCCACCATTAGAATACCGCCCTTCATCCACCCACTTCCAATGATGGGCATACACGCACCATTTATATATGCCGAAGCATGGGGGCATCCTCCCGCAAAAGTTATGCCGCACACACATGGTCGGACTTTTCCACGGGCAAGCCTCCGTCGGAATTTCGACCGTATGTACGCGGCATTAGGAGCAAAATCGTTCCTCCGCCCCTGCTGCCCCCATGCGTCGGCATATATTCTCTTTTTTTTAACTGTGGTGGTGAAATCACCTCCTACAGCACTGGAGTCGCAGGGATCAGGCCTGTCTCTGCGAACGCTGCAGTTGTGTGTTTTTGTTTTGTAAGTGACAGTGATCGATCGATACTGCACTTGGGTGGCCTGGGCTGGACGGAGGGGCAAAACGCAGGTGCCAGCAGGTATCTGGGCTGATCCCGCTAACACTGCGTTTTTGGGAACCCTAAAATGCTGGGGACGCTAGTATAGATCTGATCAGATATTGATCTGTTCAGATACTATACCACTAAGGGGGGTGTATGCTTCACGCGTGGGTGTTAGCGTTACTGGCACTAACCTGACGCTGCCTGGGGTGTGACTCAGACCCTCTCTGACGCTAAAACCTAATTGATATCACCCGCCGGGCGATCAGGGGGTTAAACCTTTATTGGGTTATATACGGCGGGTGCCCTGACACTATAAAAAGCAAACTAACTAACCAGCGTCACCCGTAACACTTATATGGTGATCACTGGTGAAAGGGTTAACTAGGGGCAATCAGGGGGTTAAAATCTTTATTAGATAATATATGGGGGTACCTGACGCTATAAAAACATGCGGCGAACCTAAAAAAAATTACTGGCTACGATCTGCATCACCGACACTAAGACAGCGTTTAGAAAAACAATTGCTTAGCGACAGTGGTGATAGGGGGTGAAAGGGTTACCTGGGGGGCGATCAAGGGGGTTAAACCTTTATTAGATAATATATTGGGGTACCTGACGGTATAAAAACCTGCGGCGAACCTAAAAAAAATTACTGGCTGCCGATCGGCATCACTGACGCTAAGACAGCGATCAGAAAAATGATCGCTAAGCGACAGTGGTGATAGGCGGTGAAAGGGTTATCTGGGGGGTGATCAGGGGGTTAAACCTTTATTAGGGGGGGTTAGGGGGCTACACTGGACCTAAGACTAAACTTTGGTGACACTTTTACAGTCACAAATGTCACTGATTGCAGTGATCACTAAATAAATGGTCACTGCAATCAGTGACACTGTGGCTGGGGGGGGTGATCTGGGGGGGGGGGGGGCGATTTATGTCCCTATGTGTCCTGGTGTCAGTGTAGTGTTGTGTGCACTGACCTGATATCTTCTCTTGTACGGCGCTCGGTATATGTGAGCGCCGCACCAGAGATGACATCACTTCCTCCTGCTCCCTCTGTCTGACACAGAGGGGGCATTTCAATTCGCCGGGAGCGATCGCGAGGGGGTGGCCAGAAACGAATGGCTGCCCCCTCATCCCGGAACGCTCCCGGACACTTAGCCACCGCTCACTGTATAGGAGGGGGGTCCGATTGGAGCCCCCAACTGTACAAAGGCAATCACGTATGCTCTACGTGATTGTGCCTGTCGGTGCCATTCTGCCGACGTATATATACAGTGAGCGGTCGTTAAGTGGTTAAAAACAGGCATGCTTCTGTGATGGACATCACTGCATGGGCTTAGGAATAGTTCTAATTATCACTGTCTGAACACAGTTTATTGTGTCATCCAAAAACACAAGGTAACCACTTCAGCCCCGGAAGGATTTACTCCCTTAATAGCCAGGACATTTTTTGCGATACAGCACTGCGTTAATTTAACTGACAATTGCATGGGCGTGCGACGTTGTACCCAAAAAAAAAAAATGTATTTTTTACCCACAATCTGAGCTTTTTGGTGGTCTCTGATCACCTTGGCGTTTTTATGCTATAAAACAAAACAAAAAAAAAAAAAAGTGTAACAATTTTTACTTTCTACTATAAAAGCATATCCCAAAAAAAAATTGATAATCAAGTTGCTTTATCATTTAGGGCAATATGTATTCTGCTACATATTTTATTTATTTATTTTTAAACCAAAAAGCCGTTTGTGAACATGATTCAGAAATTCTGCTGTCTTTTCTGGGCCAAAGCTCATTTAAAATGGTCTGTTGCAAAGTGGTAACAGGTTCAGTGGTCAGATGAATCGAAATGACATTCTTTTTGGCAACCATAGGCACGTCCTCCAGACTAAAGAGGAAAGGGACCTTCTGGCTTATCAGCGCTTCATCTCTGATGGTATGGGGGTGCATTAGTAGGTAGGAATGGACAGCTTGTACATCTGGAAAGGCACCATCAACACTGAAAGATATATCCAGGCTTTAGAGCACCATATGCTCCCATCCAGAAAATGTCTTTGAGGGAAGGCCTTGCATATTTCAGTAGGACAATTCTGAACAGCTTACTGCTTTAATGACAGCAGCATGGCTTCATAGTAGAATAGTCTGGGTGCTTAACTGGCCTGCCTGCAGTCCAAACATTTCACCAATTGAAAATATTTGGTGCATCTTGAAACAAAAAATATGACAAAGACGACCCAGGACTATTGAGCAATTAGAATCCTATATCAGGCAAAAATGGGACAATATTCCTCTCCCAAAACTCCAGCAACTGTTCTCTGTTCCCAGATGTTTACAGAAGAGGGGATGCTACACCATAGTAAACAATGGTCCTGTCAAACTTTTTGTGTGTTGCTGCCATCCATTTTAGGCCTCATGCCCACTGGCGTTTTTACAGCTGCGTTTTTGAGCGTTTTTTACAGCTTAAAAACGCCTGTCCATGTTATTGTAAATATTTTTTTTTTTTTTTTTTTTTTTTTGAAAAAAAAAAAAAAAAAAAAAAAAAAAAAAAAAACGTCGGAGCTAAAAACGCGACCGCGCGTTAGTGCGCGTTTTTTGCGCGTTAGTGCGCGTTAGTGCGCGTTAGTGCGCGTTTTTTGACGCTCGCGTTTTTTCCTGCCTAGTTCTGACGCTGAGGAACGCACTGGCCCTGGGTTTTTTTTACAGCTTACAAACGCCTATGCTCTTTACAGCTCAAAAACGCCTAGGTGGGCATGAAGCTATAGACTAACATGGACAGGCGTTTTTAAGCTGTAAAAAACGCTCAAAAACGCGGCTGAAAAAACGCCCGTGGGCATGAGGCCTTAAAATGACCTTATTTTTTCCTTAAATTTTAACTTTAGTCAGAAAATTTAAGTCCTGCTAGATCACCTCAGGCTGGCCCCTTTTGCAGGTATAGCCATCATTAAAAATAAGTGTCTATACTGTTTAAAATCCAGTAACACTGTCTCACCGTTCTGCACAGGTTCAGTTGCTCTCTATTTTTAGGCACTGCAGACAGCCTGAAAGCAGAACTTTGCCCACAACTTGATAAATAATGTTAAGAAACATACATTCCACATTAATACTACAAAAATTAGGGTGTGCTGTAATTGCCTTCAGCATTGCTCAAGTTTCTTCTTGCTGGAGGCTGCCATTTTGCTGAAGCCCAGAGCCCCTGAACAGAAGTAAATCATAAAGCAGAACTAAACCCATCAATTTAAGTTTCAAAGTTTCCTGGAATGCCAGCTGTTACATTTGCTTGTTTCTTCAACCAAACTGCAAAGCCATCAAATGGCTGGTGTCATAACTGATCACATATGCAGCACCGTGGCAGTTGCAATCAAATCGAAGCAGATTCCTATGCTGAATAATAATAATAATAATAATAATAATGTTATTATTATTATTCAGGTTTTATATAGCTCCAACAGTTTGTGCAGCGCTTAAAATAAAGGCAGACATTACAGTTACATTACAAATTGGTACAAGAGGAATCAGAGGGCCCTGCTCATTAGAGCTTACAATCTAAAAATGGAGGGTCAATTGATACAAAAGGTAATAGCTGTGGGGGATGAGCTGATGGAAGAAGTACAAGTGTTAGTTAGAAGCTCTTCTTTAAAGAGTAGAGTTTTTAGGGATCGTCTAAATATGGATAGATTAGGGGGCAGTCGGACAGATTGGGGTAGGGTGTTCCAAAGGATGGGAGAAACTCTGGAGAAATCCTGGAGGCGAGCATGGGAGGAGGTGACAAGGGAGCTAGAGAGCAGGAGGTCTTGGGAGGACCGAAGAGAGCGGCTTGGTTGGCATTTTGGGACTAGGTTAGTGATGTAGCTGGGGGCCAAGTTGTGGGTGGCTTTGTAAATTATTGTTCGTACTTTGAATTTTATTCGTTGGGTGAGTGGGAGCCAGTGGAGGGATTTGTAGAGAGGGGTGGAGGACACTGAATAGTTGGGTAAGGTGTATGAGTCTTGCAGCGGCATTTATGATGGACTGAAGGGGGGATAGTCTATGAAAAGCAGTGGTTCTCAACCTTCTAGTGCCGTGACCCCTTGATAAAATTTTCCAAGTTGTGGAGACCCCTAACAGTAAAATTATTTTCGTAGCGTGGATTGTCAGCACCCAAGTAATTTGCCCCCTAACCCATGGAAATTTAGCGCTCCCTGAGTCCCCTCCACTCGTACAGTACATTTTAGGATGTATCACTCTCTTTGTTCTCTTTTCTTTCCCTTTTATCTCTCTCTATCCTAATTTCTTGTTCCCCATCCCTCTCTAGCCATCTTTCTTTTATCCTTTCTCTCCCTTTTTCTTTCTTCCTTCCCCTCTTTTCCTCTCCCTTCCATGTATTCTCTATTTTTATTCCTTCTCTTACTCCTTGGTGGGGGGGGGGGAATGGGATGAGTGGCAATGCTGGGGGGAGTTCTGATCAACCAACTTAGGTTCTCTTGATCAAGGTCATATGCTGATCTGAGAACTGTAGTGGGGACCGCAAAAAGGCTGGGAGATCTGTGCAGGCTTCAGGAGCAGTCCAGGATTTGGTGATCCCTGGCAAATCATTTGACCCCCGAGGGGGTCCCGACCCCCAGGTTGAGAACCACTGATGTAAAGGTAATCCGAGGAGGGAGTTGCAGTAGTCGAGGCGAGAGATGACCAGGGAGTGAATTAGAAGCTTGGTGGTGTCATTAGTTAAAAAGGGGCATATTCTGGAAATGTTGGAGGCCAAGGCGGCACGATTTGGATGTGGGCCTGAAAAGACAGTTCAGAGTCTAAGGTTACTCCTAGCACACTGGCATGTGGGGACGGACTGATAGATGTGCCATTGATCTTGATAGAGAAGTCAGGGGAAGGGGCACGTGGGAGGAGGAAATATTAAGCTCAGTTTTAGATAGATTCAGTTTGAGGAAGTGGTTTGACATCCAGGCTGATATGTCTGTTAGTAAAACCGTGATGCGTGAGTAGATTAATGGGGTGAGCCGAGGGGCAGAGATAGATTTGGGTGTTGTCAGCATATAAATGGTAGTGGAAGCCATGGGAGTCCATCAGCTGACCCAGGGAGGAAGTGTAGATCGAGAATAGCAGAGGTCCAAGGACAGAACCTTGGGGGACCCCAACAGTAAGAGGAGATGTAAGTGACACTGAGGGTGTGGTGAGATAGGCAAGATTCGAACCAACGGAGTGCGCAGCCATGGAGACCAAGCAAATTGAGTTTGAGGAGGAGGGGGTGGTCTACTGTATCAAAAGGCAGCAGAAAGGTCCAAGAGTAAGAGTATGGAATAATGACCATTGGTTTTCACTGTTAGCAAGTCGTTTGTGAGTTTGAGGGCAGTTTCTGTGGAGTGCTGTGGGCGAAATCCAGACTGAAGGGGATCAAGGTTTTTCTCAAGAAGGTGGTTGCTCAGTCGGTTGTAGACTAAACGTTCAAGGAGTTTGGAGGCAAAAGGAAGTAAAGAGATGGGTCTTAGGTTGTTAAGATTGGTGGGGTCTAGCGAGGCCTTTTTTGGTATGGGAGTGACTAGCGCATGTTTTAGAGGGTTGGGGAAGATGCCAGTAGAGAGTTAGAGGTTGAAGATATGAGTTAAAAGTGTAGGATAGAGTCAGATGGTGATCGTAGTATTTGAGAAGGAACAGGGTCCAGGGGGCAGGAGGTTAGGTGGGCGTTAGAAAAAAGTTTAGCGACTTCCGCTATAGTAGCAGTGTTAAAAGAGGAAAGTATTGATAGTGCAGGAGGACAAGGCGTGAAGAGTGTAGGAGATATCTGTAGAGCGGAGATCGAGACTAATGGTCTCAATCTTATTTTTGAAGTGATTAGCAATCTCCTGGGCAGTGAGTAAGTTAGTGGGTGGAGGTAATGGAGGACGAAGTAGAGTGGTAAAGGTAGAAAAGAGTTGACGGGTACTGCGTGAGAGGGCGTTAATGAGAGTGATAAAGTAGGTCTGTTTGGCAGTGTGGAGGCAGGAATGGTATTTTTGGAGGGCAGATTTATATTGGCTGAAATCTTGCTGGGACTTAGTCTTACGCCACAGCCGCTCAAGAGCGCGGCTACGTTTGAGGCTTCTGGTATTGTCTGTCTGCCAGGGTTTTAGCAGTCGGGACCTGATTCTGTGTGTAGTGAGGGGGGCAAAAGGTATCCACGGTGGATGACAGTGAACTGTTGTAGACAGAAGTGGCCAAGTTGGGGCAGGACAAGGATTAGATTTTGTCGTAGAGACAATCTGTAACAGAAAAAAGAAGAAGGGTTAAGATGACGAAGGTTTCTATGGGTAATAGTTTTGTAGTTGGAAGGCAAGGAGGAGGCAGACAGGGAGAGAGTGAAACTAATAAGGTGGTGACCAGAGAGAGGAAAAGGAATATTGGAGAGGTTGTGCGGAGTGCATAGCTAGGAGAATATGAGGTCAAGGCAGTTGCCAACAGAGTAGAAGCAGGTGTCCATTGTTTTAGGTCAAAAGAGGAGGTTAGGCTTAGCAGTTTAGAAGTAGCGGGAGTGTTACGATTAACAGGGATGTTGAAGTCACCAAGAATGATTGTTGGGATTTCAGGAGAGAGAGAAAGTAGGGTAGCCAGGCAGAGAAGTTATCAAAGAAGCTTGATACTGGTCCAGGAGGCCGATAGATCACAGCAATTCTCAATGAAACGGGAGAAAATAAACGAATACAGTGAGCTTCAAATGAGGAGAGGGACAGAGAGGGGGGTGGAAGAACCTGAATAGTGCTTTGAGGGGATAGGAGGATTCCAACATCACCTCCTTTCGGTCAAATAAGCCTGGGAGAGTCAGTCCACAGGAGGCCACCATAGGAGAGAGCAGCAGAAGGGTCAGATTCTTGAATCCAGGTCTCAGTAATTGCAAGTAGGTTCAGGGAGTTTGTGATAAATAGGTCATGAACGGTGTTGAGTTGGTTACAAACAGAGCGGGCATTCCAAAGGGCACAGGAGAAAGGGAGGCTGGTTCTAGGCTGAAGAAGAATAGAAATGAGATTGTGCCCAAGATGCCCCATGGAAAATTTTTGAAGCATCTTCAGTTTCCCCATTCTACCTACAAGGGATTCTATGGTCTAATATAATCCCCTATAGCAAACTTACCAAATGTAACAATTGTAGCTCACCTATACCAGCTATGGCTAAAAGTTTGTCTCGCATATATTCTGTCCTCATCTACACCCCCCTCTAGCCTCCTACCTAGGCAATCCTAGAGATTTGACCTAGCCTATGATAGTGGTCTCCCTCTCTCCTGTTGGATTAATAAAAAACTAACCTCACTAAAATCACTACAATCGAAATGGGAGTTTTCCTCTTTCTCTGCGTTGCAAGCTAGATATGATATTCCTGCCCCTGAGATCCATCATTACAACCAAATTAAAGCCTTCTATGCAGAGTATTTTTCGCTCTCCACTCATCCCCCTAATACATTTGAGCAGATCTGCATATCTTCATCTAGAGACAAAGGCCTCATATCTCGATTGTATAACTACCTTAATAAAACTTTAACTTACCAGACAAATCTGGACAAATGCTCCACTGGGAATCAGATATGGAAACTTCCTTTACAGTTGAACATTGGCATTTTATGTCAGACAATTTACATGAAAGCAACAAAGCCATCTCTTTCAGAGAGACTCCTATGAAAATATTCTCCAGATGGTACCACACTCCTGCTAAACTCCACACTTTTTATCCTTCAGTCTCTGCAAACTGTTTTAGGGGCTGCTCAGAACCGGGTACTATTCTACATATATTTTGGAGTTGCAGACATCTGAGTCATGTTTGGCGCAACGCAGCAGAGAGATTTAAGAATTCCTCCAAAACAAAAAAAAAAATCACTCACCCCCCCCCCCCCCCCCAGATATGCATTCTGTGCACTAATATTCCTCTACCTTGCATGAGACTTTTCACTCCTTATGCAGCTCTATCCAATGGATGATTGCTTTTAATTGGAGATCCACTAATCTTCCTTGGCCACATGTGTTGGCTAGAATGGAGATGATTAAACTTTCTGAATGGATCTTTCATACCCTTCATGACTCCATCCACATATGAGGAAAAAAAATGGTCTTATTGGAACACAACCTGACTAAATCCTTGATTATGTTACATACCCTTTACTGTCTCGAACCACTATTAACTATTGTGATTAATTATGCTTAATTTCACCGTAATCTGTAATGTACCTGTGAATTGTACCCATTTCTCAAGTTACCATGCATGTAACATATGTGATTTATTCCAATAATACGGAATGTTGTTGATTACTTCTATTAACATTTTTCTATGCTTGTATACCTGAACTTGGAAATAAAACTTTTGTAAGCAAAAAAAAAGAAATGAGGATTGTGTGGATGGCGGCTGCTATCAGAGGATGGAGGGTGCTGGGTATGTTGGCCGAAGGTAATTGATGGTGGTCCAGGATTTGTGGAAATATCTCCACAAGTTAGGAGAAGCAGAAGGGTGAGAGGTGATATCGGAGTGTGACTTATGTGGGGGGACATGTCCTAGTGTCCTGCAGGTTTTATTGGTATATGGGTTCAGAATTAGCAGGAGCTGATACCTGCAGTAATATGGTGAGGACAGGAGTGAGGGGGATATATACAAGCTGTGGGGTGGAGAAGATGGGTGAAGGAGAGAGAATTTAAGGATAAAGGATGCAACAGAGTAGGAAAAGTAGGGAGTGCATGATACAGAGTGGTGAGATTGAATGGAATCCTGGATGAGAGATGAAAGTTTGATCGAGGATCAGGTCACCTGGAGTCTGTTTATTGTTCTGCGGAAGTCTGTTGTGGGTATTCACTTTGTGCATTCGCTGAAGTGCTGAACCGAAGTGCAATACTTAATCCAATATGAATACTTTATCCAGGATAATAGTTGCCAATGCAATCCCTGCCTGTGCAAACCCCTGCAGCAGGCCTAAATTTATACCGAGTTGGGTGGGGGTATTATTACCAATTAATCAGTCAGGATTGCATAGGAGGGACACATGGCTGACAGAACGAACTTGTCACACCAAAAACAGGACTACAAGATAGAGCAAGAGATCATCATGGCTATAAAGATAAACCAGCTCATAATTTAGGTGTGGACAATAAGAAAACAAAAACAAGTGATATGGACAGTTAAAGAATTTGAGGGCAGCATAGATTACCATGTAAGCATGTTTAAAACAATGGTGCGGTTAAAGGTGGAATTTGAAGCAGCTATTGAACTATAGAACGACAAGTCCCATGAGGCATAGCAAGACTGAGCCACAAGCATGACACCCAGAGCCAGAGGCATGATGGGACTTGTAGTGTTGCAACAGCTGGAGGTCCGCTAATTGCATATCCCTGCTGTAAAGGATAGGAGGGTTTAATTCCATTTTAAAGCCTAGTAAACCCGGGCAGAATGTCAGGCTGGTTCAATAGAAATCGTTCGACATTTGGCTCGTGTGTATAGCAGCCGGTCCAACAAAAGATGGCCATTCAGCCGGCTTCGGTCGTGAAAAAGGATCTGCCAACCGGCTCCTAATCAGCACTCTCAGCCAATAGCTGACCGGAGTGGGGGGGGGGGGGGGCATCCCCATCAGAACACAGTAGCTCAGCAGGGGAGATTGCTGTACTAACATTGGATTGTTAGTACAGCGGCTTCGACCTAAGCAGTCAGTTTTTTTTTTCCCCATGCAGGAGTCTGCAACATGCATGCAGTTTTGTGCACACATTGATTATCAGCACAGCCCCATCAAGAATGCCAGTCAGTGCCAATACCAATGCCACAACAGTGCCAATCAGTAATGCCTGTCAGTGCCTCATCAGTGAAGAAGAAAAAAACATTTTATAACAGAAACAAAGAAAAACATATTTTTTCTCAAAAATGTCAGCCTTTTTTAGCAAAAATAAATTAAAAAAAAAAAAAAACACCAGCGGTGATCAAATACTACCAAAAGAAAGCTTTATTTGTGGGAAGAAAAGTATAAAAAAATAAAATTGGTCTGGGTACAGTGTTGTATGACCGCGCATTTGTTGTTATTCAAAGTGTGACAGCCCTGAAAGCTGAAAATTGTCCTGGGCAGGAAGGGGCGAAAGTGCCCGATATTGAAGTGGTTAAAGCCGAGTTCCACCGAAAAGTGGAACTTCTGCTTATTTGCAGCCTCTCCCCTCTGGTACCACATTTGGCACCTTTTAGGAGGAATGGGGACCTGTTTGACAGGCCCCACTCCGGAGACTGCATCGTCCCTCGGAAGTTCGGCCCCTCTCCTTCCCATGCTGCCGGGCCAATTAGAAAGCACAGCATGCTTTGCGCATGCGCAGTAGGGAGCCGCCTGTGAAGCCAAAAAGGTTTCCCTTAGAGCCCTATCACACTGAGCTGCCCCGAACGTTGGCGGTAAAACGCCGCTATTTTTAGCGGCGCATTACTGTCGTTTTTGCGACGCTATTCGGCCGCTAGTGGGGTGCTTTTAACCCCCGATAGGGGGTGAAAAAGGGTTAAAAACAGCCGGAAAATGGGCAGGGGCGCTTTATGAGCAGTGAGTTCACCGCTCCTAATGCGCTCCAAAGAAGCTGCTGGCAGGACTTTGATGCCCTGCCAGCGCACCGCCCCAGTGTGAAAGCCCTCTGGCTTTCACACTGGAGTGAATGGAGCCGCTGTTTCAGGGTGCTATAGCGCCTGCAAAACGCCCCCAGTGTCTTAGTGGAGATGGCAGCGGCAGCACTCAACAGCCGCCCCATAGATCAGCTGGGGTGCCGACACCTGTCCAGGGAGCCCACAATAAGTGTCCATCTATTACAAGTCAGCAGCTATACTATTTGTAGCTGCTGACTTAAAAAAAATAAAATAAAAATAAAATTCCCCAGGCTGGAACACTTTTTTTTTTTTAAATGGTTAAAAAAAAAAAAAAAAAAAAAAAATCGATGGGTTTAGTTCAAATTTATGATTTAGTGCTGTTCAGAAGCTCTGGGCTTCAGCAAAATGGCAGCAAGAAGAAACAGGAACAATGCTGGAGGCAATTTACAGCACACACCAATTTCAGTAGCATAATTATTGAAACGGAGGTCCAACGAAAAAAAATAAAATAAAAATTAAAAGCCAGCAGCTACAAATACTGCAGCTGCTGAATTTTAATAAATGAACACTTACCTGTCCTGGAGTCCAGCGATGTCGTCTCTCGGCTCCCCCCGCCGCCATCCTCGGTGAGGGAATAAGGAAGTGAAGAGAGTAGTGCGGCACGTTCCCAGTGGTCCCAGCTGTCCCCGCAATATGCACCCCCCCCCCCCCCCGAAAGGTTCCGAAAAGCGGAGGTTCCATTTTTGGCTAACATGAAATGTGTGTTCCTTGCTAAAGAGCATTATGGTACATTTTCTCAGTTTATACTTTTGATATGTTTTCTATTGTGAATAAAATATGGGCTTATGAGATTTGCAAATTATTGCATTCTGTTTTTATGGAGATTTTATACAGCATCCCAACTTTTTTGGAGTTGTATTTTAAATAAAAAATAAAAATAAAAAAAAGAAGGAGTATAGAATTTAGTATTCTCAGATCAAAGAAAGCATACCACTAAGATCCCAGCAAACGTACAGCGTTTTCAAAACAGAAAAGGAAAAGCCAGATGTCTATAGATTATACAAAGGAAACCTTTGCTTCCAATCAATACGGAGGAGGGCTTGAAGTCTCAGTAACGCACACAGGGCCTCTCTGCATAGTTTCCTGGCCAACAGGACAAGCCCTGAAAACGAACATCACGGATTATTTTTGCTTCATAAACATAAAAATATGCTCCGTTTTTATGTGCTTTGCCACCACCTACCCTGAATGGACTGGAAGAAAAACACATTACCATTTCCAGATATGCTTGAGTTAAAAAACCCAACCCTAGGCGATCAGAGCAATGGGACGCCTGCCCAAATCATGATCCGCTGTGCTAGGTCACATCTACTAAACTGGTACACAAGTTCTCAGCAAACGGAGCTGTCGCCGAGCACAGGCCTGTATTCGGGATATTCTAACAGATGTCTATGCAATTACAACCCCACTGTGCTGAGGAATACACATGACTGCAGAATTTACTGGCTGTATTGAATGACAAGATCCTCACATACTTACATCAAACAGTTTTAAGATATATTCTAACAGGATCACCTAAACGGGAGATATTTACAATGAAGGGGGATGTAGAAGGGAAGGATATTTTCAAGCACAGACAACTTCCTGTTTGTGAATACAAGAAAACTGCTATCCAGCTGAACATTTCACCCAACACAGCCATGAGCTGCACAGAGAAGGCACACACTACAAATGGCAACTGTTTAGTTGTGGTCACGCTGGACTGTCAACATGAATATTGTGGATGTGATATTAAAGATTTGCTACAATATAAAGACGCAAGAACTCCAGAAGACTAACGGCCCACACTCTGAATCGCACAGAAATCACACCGCTTTCCTGTTCAATTCCCACGCGATTCAGTGCAGTGCGATTTGAGCTTATTCATTTTGCAGAGGCTCAAATCGCACCAAAGTAGTGCATGCACCAATTCTGGAAACACACTGCAACCGGACCCAGTGTAGGTAAAAACACTGCATTTGGGGTATCATTAAGAGTGCACTGACACCCGCTGCAGATCACAAGGGCGTGCGATTTGAATGTGGTGCAGGGAATGTGCACGGATCATGTATGTTTCCTGCACTGCAATCTATTGTGAACCTAGGCTTAGGCCCGTCCACATTTTGTATAGCAGGTACGTGCGTTTCGGCTTGCAGTTCCCCCCCCCCCCCCTCCAGGGATACACACACACACACACACACACACACACACATTTAGTGCATCACGCATAGGGCCCCATATAGCAAACAAAGCCATTTACTGAGCCAACCACTGACATCCAAGTAGTCACATTCACTTTGGAGGGACATACTGTATGTAGAGACCTTCGGTGCTCCAACTGCTGGAGAAACACTTTCAGTATCTTCTGGCACCTCTAGATTACAAAGCATTCTGGGGCATGTCATATCCAGCTGAAGAGTCGCAGATAAGCTAAATATATCCACACCCAGCTATTGTTAGACGGGTCCATCCTTCAATAGCAACAGACAGAGCGTGCAGAGTGCAGGGACTGGGCCCTCTTTAGTCACACACTGCTTCCCATCCCCCCCTCCAACCCAGGAATCTGACCCTCTATAGTTCACACACTGCTTCCCATCCCCCCCTCCAACCCAGGAATCTGACCCTCTATAGTTCACACACTGCTTCCCACCACCCACCCCCCCCAACCCAGGAATCAGACCCTCTATAGTCCCACACTGCTTCCCATCCCCTACACAGGGACCGGACCCTCTATAGTCACTGCACCCCATGCCCCCCCCACCCCAGGAATCTGACCCTCTATAGTCACACACTGCTTACCATTTCTTCCCCCCCCCCCCCCAACCCAGGGACCGGACCCTCTATAGTCACACTGCTTCCCATCCCCCTATACAGGGATTGGACCCTCAATAGTCACACTGCATACCATCCTCCCTATACAGGGACAGGATCCTCTATAGCAGTGATGGCGAACCTTGGCACCCCATGATGCTCATGCACTGCAGTGTAGCTGAGCATCATGGGAAATGTAGTTCCAAAACATCTGGGGTGCCAAGGTTCACCATCACTGCTCTATAGTCACACTGCTTCCCATCCTCCCTATACAGGGACCGGACCCTCTATTAGGTCACACTGCTTCCCATCTCCTACATGACAGGGCCCTCTATAGTCACACACTGCTTCCCATCCCCCTATACAGGGACCGGACGCTCTATAGTATATTTATAGGGTATATGTAGACATGCGCAACCACGCATTTTTGCCGCCCCCAACTGCAAGTTTAAATGAGGCCTTAATTATATAATGCAAACTGTATGTTCACCTGTGTTCAGTTTAACCATGTTTAGATCCAATTTATGTGGTGCAATTGTATGCATGCCCCAAGAAAGCTGTGATTTGCTGGCACAGGTGTTGCGTGCATTCCTGATGCCCATGTCCCATTGTTGTATACTGGGACACGCAGCTTTGCATGCATTTACACTCATCCTGTGTGTGTTCAGGGACCAGCACCCAAATGTCAGCACAGTGGCCGTGCAGTCACATGTCCCAATAGACAATGGGACAGCAGCACGGAGATGCATTAAACACCCTTATCAGTAGAACAGTACTACACAGGGTATGCAGCTAATCGGCCCATGTGAACAGAGCTTTACATAAAAAGGAATTGTGTTCAAGGGCAGCTCAGATAATCTGAACCCAGGAGAAGGTCATCTCATAACAAACTTCACATACTTTCTCCAGCATTAAAATAACCAAAACAGGAGGCTGGCGTGAATGCATCCTCATTAATGCCGCAAACCTGTTATATGGACACACACAACTTCGACAATCCGTTCCATTTATAAAAGTTGTTAGAGGATTCCATTCATTACTTCCAATAAATCCTTTTCTTTATTTGCTCTTTTCCTTGTATTATACTGAAGGTGTCATGTCTATAAAGCTTCCAAACTGGAATAAATCAGATATCAAGATCGGGACATGTCCGTTTGCTCCACGTTGCTGGTATTTCCGAACTTTGCTCTCAACTTTCCACAGCCATATAAAGTGAAGAAAATCTGTGCGTTTGTCCTCAACTTTCAAAACGTTTACAATCCACAGACCTCCAGATCTACACTTTATTAATCCTCCAGAAAAAGCGGGGCTCATTTCCCGTAGGGACGTCACCCAGCAAAGTTAGTGATCAGGCAACATACTCACACAAATCTTGTTTCTTTTTTCATTTCCCTCTGACCCGATTGGGTATTCAAAGTAGATGCAGCTTCACCTTATTCAACTTTCACTTTTCTAGGTGAACAGCCCCCATTCCTTTATCAGATCAGCCCCAGTGTTCAGCCAGAAACTTGGCAAGCCAAAAAGCAGCAAGCTTTAGAACCACAGAAGAGTGACAGCAGAAAAGACCGAGAGGACCATGAAGTCTAATCCTTCTTCATCTCTAGGTTTGTCCCAGGCATGTCCGACTTCACTTGGGGCCCATTCACACCTGCAGTACAATCTACTCTGTATGTGCGCAGTGAGATATGTTGTTAGAACGGAATGCACTTTTTTGTAAAGTTTATTGAAATGTCACAAAATGACATTTCCTTTATCTTTCTGCACAAGACGCTGTGTAAAAATACTGCACATTCTACTACTTTTCAGCACATCTATTCAGTTCATATCAATACATACGTTTCCAAAAAGCGGTAAAAAAAAAAAAAAAAAAAAAAAAAAAAAAAAAAAAAAAAATCGCAGCAAAACGCACATTGCAGTCATTCTTAAATCGGAAATAAACCCATCAATGTAACCGTTTCAGAAAACGGTTACATCCGACACATGGCTGGAAATGCAACCGTCACATTGGTTGTGTCCGCAACCCAACTGTCAAACCATCAAATGGCTGGTGTGATAACTGATCACATGTGCAGCATCATGGCAGTCGCAGATCAAACAGGGGCAAAGACAGTGGCTTCCATGACTGAAGAATGGGAAGGTTTAGTTCTGTTTTAAAGGCACCCCAACGTGCATCAAAATATGGGTGCTTTGTTGCGCAAAAAAAAACGAACCAAAGTCAGCTCCAAAAAAAAAAAGAGGGGGCACAGGAGCTTCTTTGGCACATTGTTGGAGTGTAGGGCAGCCCATTCTAATTAATTGTGTCACTCCAAAAATACACTATAAAATAGGCTACAAAAAGTGCAAAAACTGTGATGTTCCGGCATTGGCCAGATGTGAACTGGGCATTGCCGGAGTGTATAATATATTGTGCGGATGGGCCTCTCCTGACTGATTCACCACCTCTGCTGATACCGATGCCAAAATACGACTCTGCTAAATAAAAAAAAACACTTTGTCCAGCTATTTATAAACTATCCTTAGAAAAATAATAATAATAATAATAATAAAATTATTATAGAAAGCATAAGGTCCCTTTCACACAATTGGCCAGCAAAGATCCGCCTGTCCATTTTTCAGGCGGATCTGAGCAGGCCACCCATGATGACCTGTATGGGCGAGCGGATGTCAGCGGAGATGTGTCCACTGACACTCCCGCCTGCCATCAGATCCGATGAAAATAGACAGATGGCGATACGTTCGCCATCCGTCCAGCGGATCGGATGAAAATGGACAGGCTGTTTGTTTTCAGCCGATCTTCCCATAAACATCGGGGCTGACAGGCCTGTCCCTGCACAGTGAGCGGAGACGGACCTGTCATCCGCCCGCTCAGTGGGGACCAACGGAGCGATCCCCCGCTGAGCGGATCCACCCCGTGTGAAAGGGGCCTTACTTAGAATAGACAGACCAACACCACAACTGGAATTCCCCATCTCCCCGACAGGTCCGGGGCCAATTCTGATTGTACAACCACACCCTATGGCGGCACCAAGACTGCACTCACCACCAGCCTCAGGATGGAGTTTCCTGCCCTCCAGCCACATTTGTTTAGTTTATTATCCGACAAGCCATTGGCTTCCGCTGCTGTCAATCAAATCCAGGGCTGAGTCCTGCCGTCTGTGTTAATGGACGCAGCAGCAGGATTCAGGAGCGTGCCCGCACGGGTGGCCTCAGGGAAAGCGGCTCTCCGTGGGGGCACCCGATGAATAGGAGGAGCATCAACGAGGCACCCCAGAAGAGGGGGATCGTGGCCGCTCTGTGCAAAACCCTTGCGCAGAGCAGGTAAGTAAAACATGTTTGTTATTTTTATAAAAACAGAGCCTTTACAATCACTTTAAGACCCGGTTTACATATATGCAAATTGGATGTGTTTTGACCTGCATCCGATTTGCATGACACGTGAACCTGCAGCATTTTCATATATGCAGGTCGGTCGCAGCGCGTTTTAACCACTTGCCTACATGGCACTTTCCTACCCGCCCCAGGATAATTTTCAGCTTTTAGCGCTGTCGCACTTTGAATGACAATTGCGCAATACTATACCCAAATGAAATTTTTGTCTTTTTTTTTTTTAGTTTTCTTTTGGTGCTATTTAAAGCGGAGCTCCACCCTAAAGTGGAACTTCCGCTCATCGGAACTCTCCCCCCCTCCGGTGTCACAATTGACACCTTTCAGGGGGGAGGGGGTGAAGATACCTGTCTAAGACAGGTATTTTCACCCGCTTCCGGGAGTCCTCTCTGCGGGAAATACGTCACTTCCCGCAGAGTACCCGTTGTGTTCTGGGAGACACTCGGCTCCCAGAACACACAGGGACCAGTCAGAACGGCACAGCGCGACTCGCGCATGCGCCGTAGGGAACCGGGTAGTGAAGCCGCAAGGCTTCACTTCCTGGTTAATATGAAAAAGTGTAGCGCTTATTTTTGTGAAAGAGTCGGTTATCAACACATAACAAAATGTTGCAAACATGCATATAATATTAATTTCAGTGACACCAAGTGACAGTGTGATCCGTGAAAAAAATATTATATGTAACAAATAAATCAGAACGAAGCAGTCCTCTATTGTGACCACACACAAATGACAGTCCAAAAGTGTAGAAAAAACTGCAAGGTTGAAATAAAGAGTCCCACATGGATATGACCCTCTCTGTGAAAGGATAGAGACACCACCACCGATATAAGGAGGAGGCTTACCAGATGGTATTGACTTGGTAAGGTGTATACCACCCAAGTCAAAACAGGCTTAAATAATCAGTCAGCAAGGTGTATCCAGCTGGTCCTGAATCCGCATATCAGTCGGCACCGCAAATTCCCGTAAACACCAGGAAGTGTGAATACATATAGTCTTGTTGGAGCGAGAGATATGGTAACCACCTAACATGAGTAATGGGAAATTACGATGTGTGTGAATGGGTCCACCCAACGCGTCTCAACTAAAAAGTCATCTGGGGTTTTTAGTTGAAACGCGTCAGCTGGACCCATTCACACACATCGCTCTTGCATTTTGTGATATGCCTATGATGTTCTTCCAAATGTGAGTGTACATTTTTTAATCTTTTTTTAATAAATACTTCCTTGTACGGTATCACACTATGAGAGTTTTTTTTCCCCATTACGCATGTTATGTGGTTACCATATCTCTCGCTCCAACAAGACTATATGTATTCACACTTCCTGGTGTTTACGGGAATTTGCGGGTGCCGACTGATATGCGGATTCAGGACCAGCTGGATACACCTTGCTGACTGATTATTTAAAGCGGAGGTTCCGCGGCAAAACTTTTTCGTCCGTTTTCCTCGTAAAGAAGGAGTTATAAAATAAGTTTCTCTGTGATTCCATTTTGCTTGTGGGCATTGTGAAGCCCACAAGCAATCATTTCCTGGAGTAGCGCCGTAAACTCAAAGGTTGCCATCACAACGGGGCCGCGTCATTGAAAGTTCACGCCCCGTTGTGATGAAATGCACAATCTAAATAGAGACGCCCTTGTCACGTGACTGGCATCATGCGTCACGTCGTATGTGAAATCTCTCGAGATTTCGCAGCACTGCATACCAAGTCCCTGCAGCCAAGTCCCACATTGCATTGCGGCGCCGGAGAAACGCCTACTCCCGCGGGAGGGAATCCCGGAAGTCGCTTTATGAAGAGGCAAATACAAGGTATTTATATATGGGAAAAAAAAATATGTTTTGTCCTTTGACGATATACATATTACAGCGGTTGTGTTACAGTATAGTTGTGAATTTGGGTGAACCTCCGCTTTAAGCCTGTTTTGACTTGGGTGGTATACACCTTACCAAGTCAATACCATCTGGTAAGCCTCCTCCTTATATCGGTGGTGGTGTCTCTATCCTTTCACAGAGAGGGTCATATCCATGTGGGACTCTTTATTTCAACCTTGCAGTTTTTTCTACACTTTTGGACTGTCATTTGTGTGTGGTCACAATAGAGGACTGCTTCGTTCTGATTTATTTGTTACATATAATATTTTTTTCACGGATCACACTGTCACTTGGTGTCACTGAAATTAATATATATGCATGTTTGCAACATTTGTTATGTGTTGGTAACTGACTCTTTCACAAAAATAAGCGCTACACTTTTTCATATTCACCAGTTTTTGCTTTGTCTCAGCTGTGCTGGCAGCTAATTTTTGTGTTCACTTATTGCACAGCGCAGTATATCCCATATATAATTTTTTTGCACAGTTCACTTCCTGGTTCCCTCACCGAGGATGGCGGTGGGGGCAGCAGAGTGACCAGCGATTGCTCGTCCTCTGCTGCGGACGTCGCTGGACTCAAGGACAGGTAAGTGTCCTAATACTAAAAGTCAGCAGCTGCAGTAACTGCTGGCTTTTAATATTTTATTTTCGGCGGACCTCCGCTTTAATCACCACTGAGGGGGTTTTATTTTTTGCTAAACAAATGAAAAAAAGCCCAAAAAGAAAAAAAAACAAACACTTTCTTCGTTTCTGTTTTAACCATTTTCAAATAATTAAATTTTCTTCTTCGCTGATGAGGCTGCACCGACTGGCACTAACGGCAGCAAATGAGGCTGCACTGATAATCAGTGCCCCGATTATTAGTGTAAATGTCCCCTGTCACAGAAAAGCCGGTTATTGCCTGTCCTTTCCTCAGACAGCGCTGAGGAAAGGAAACGTCGATAACTAGCATTTGTTTACATGTGACCAGCTGGCTCTTTACCATGTGATCAGCTGTGTCCAATGTCATTGGCTCTTCCCCTAATCAGCATGCACAAGCAGTGTGACTGAGAGGACCTCATATGTTCATCCGGAAAGGATGAGCATCCCGTCCTGCCATCATTCTGCTATAGGCTGGGCAAAAACTGGTTAAAAAGCGTTTGGTGCGATTTCTTATGTCATACACTTTGCACCGGAATGACTGAACAAAGCCGCACCGGAAGGGGCTGAAATCCAGCTGTCAAAACCGGACCGCACATACGTGAACCCGGACTTACAGTTCCTCCTAATTCTTAGGAAACGGCAATACCTTTTTATTAGTCTAAAAAAGCCGTCACATGACACTAAAAATAGAGACCGGGAATTGGTATCAGCGAGTACTTGAGAAAAAGTGAGTGTGCCCGTACTCAGTCGGTATTGGTGCCTCTCTACCTACTGTAGATCGATTCTTCCTATCAGAAGACAGCCAAGGTAAAAGAAGGGAATAAACAAACAACAATCAGTGTGTATGGCCACCATTAGGCTGCCCACACGTTGCAATCTGATTTACAGAGGATTGTATAGTCAGCATTAGGCTCCCCACATGTTACAATCAGCTTTAGGTCAACCAACAGGAGCTTGTATCTGATCTGTATCCAATAAGGCAGCCGCTTTCACTACATACAATGGAATGGAGGTTGTACAATCAGACTGCATCATGTGTGGTGATCTGTATAGACAGACAATGTGTGGTGGAGGAGGGACATTCCTCCTGACAGTACATACTTCTGGTGCCTGTAACGTGGATTGTATGGAGGAGCTCATCACACATTACAATCTGATTGCCCAATCTCCTGTAGATCTATACAGTAGCTGACTGGATACAGATAGATTAGGTAGGTCATCATAGTATTGTCAGATGTAAAGTTGATTGTAAGCTGTGTGGTGATCTTTAAAGGACAATCGGATTGTACAACCTCTTGCAGATCTATGTAGCACAGGGGCTGTCCTGATTGGATACAAACTGATGAGGTAGGTTGTCACAGTTCCGGTAGATGTGAAGTGGATTGTACAATCTCCTGTAGATCTATAGGAAAGGAAGGGATGAGCGGATTGGATGTGGACGAAACGCACGTTCTCATTGTACGGATTTGGTAATTATACGATTGTGCTGACCCCACACACATTACAATCTGATCATACAATCTCCTGTAGGTCTATGCCGTGTCCGATTGGATAGGTAGGTTGTTAGATGTAAATCATACAGATCGGTGATGTGATGGTGGGATCTCCCATAGATGTAGTGTGAGGGCCTGGTGAGGTAGGTGATGGGATGTATATATGGGGGGGGGGTCAGTAGGTGATGGAATGTATATGGGGGGGTCGGTAGGATGTATATGGGGGGGTCGATATGGGATGTATATAGGGGGGCCGGTAGGTGATGTATATATATATATGGGGGGGTGGTAGGATGTATATGGGGGGGTCAGTAGGTGATGGAATTGAGGGAGGGGGGCCGGTGGGATGTATATAGGGGAGGGGGGTGGTAGGTGATGTAATTGAGGGGGGGCCGGTAGGTGATGTGATGAATATATGGGGGGGGGGGTTGGTAGGTGATGGAATTGAGGGGGGGGTGGTAGGTGATGGAATTGAGGGGGGGGGGGTGGTAGGTGATGGAATTGAGGGGGGGGGGTGGTAGGTGATGGAATTGAGGGGGGGGGGTGGTAGGTGATGGAATTGAGGGGGGGTGGTAGGTGATGGAATTGAGGGGGGGGGGTGGTAGGTGATGGAATTGAGGGGGGGGGTGGTAGGTGATGGAATTGAGGGGGGGGGGGGTGGTAGGTGATGGAATTGAGGGGGGGGGTGGTAGGTGATGGAATTGAGGGGGGGGGTGGTAGGTGATGGAATTGAGGGGGGGGGTGGTAGGTGATGGAATTGAGGGGGGGGGTGGTAGGTGATGGAATTGAGGGGGGGGGTGGTAGGTGATGGAATTGAGGGGGGGGGTGGTAGGTGATGGAATTGAGGGGGGGGGCCGGTGGGATGTATATATGGGGGGGGTGGTAGGTGATGTAATTGAGGGGGGGTGGTAGGTGATGGAATTGAGGGGGGGGGTGGTAGGTGATGGAATTGAGGGGGGGTGGTAGGTGATGGAATTGAGGGGGGGTGGTAGGTGATGGAATTGAGGGGGGGTGGTAGGTGATGGAATTGAGGGGGGGTGGTAGGTGATGGAATTGAGGGGGGGTGGTAGGTGATGGAATTGAGGGGGGGGGTGGTAGGTGATGGAATTGAGGGGGGGGGGGGTGGTAGGTGATGGAATTGAGGGGGGGGTGGTAGGTGATGGAATTGAGGGGGGGGGTGGTAGGTGATGGAATTGAGGGGGGGTGGTAGGTGATGGAATTGAGGGAGGGGGGCCGGTGGGATGTATATATGGGGGGGGGTGGTAGGTGATGTAATTGAGGGGGGGGTGGTAGGTGATGGAATTGAGGGAGGGGGGCCGGTGGGATGTATATATGGGGGGGGGTGGTAGGTGATGGAATTGAGGGGGGGGGTGGTAGGTGATGGAATTGAGGGAGGGGGGCCGGTGGGATGTATATATGGGGGGGGGGGTGGTAGGTGATGTAATTGAGGGGGGGGGCGGTAGGTGATGGAATTGAGGGAGGGGGGTGGTAGGTGATGGAATTGAGGGAGGGGGGTGGTAGGTGATGGAATTGAGGGAGGGGGGCCGGTGGGATGTATATATGGGGGGGGTGGTAGGTGATGTAATTGAGGGGGGGGGGTGGTAGGTGATGGAATTGAGGGAGGGGGGCCGGTGGGATGTATATATGGGGGGGGGGTGGTAGGTGATGTAATTGAGGGGGGGGGGGGTGGTAGGTGATGGAATTGAGGGGGGGGTGGTAGGTGATGGAATTGAGGGAGGGGGGCCGGTGGGATGTATATATGGGGGGGGGTGGTAGGTGATGGAATTGAGGGGGGGGGGTGGTAGGTGATGGAATTGAGGGGGGGGGGGCCGGTGGGATGTATATATGGGGGGGGGTGATGTAATTGAGGGGGGGGGCGGTAGGTGATGGAATTGAGGGAGGGGGGCCGGTGGGATGTATATATGGGGGGGTAGGTGATGTAATTGAGGGGGGGCGGTAGGTGATGGGATGAATATATGGGGGGGGGGGTTGGTAGGTGATGTAATTGAGGGGGGGGGGGGGTCGGTAGGTGGTTGGATGTATATATGGGGGAGGGGGGCGGTAGGTGATGGGATGTATTTTATTATTATGGGGGGGGGGATGTATATAGGGAGAGGGGGTCGGATGTATATATGGGGGAGGTAGGTGATGGGATGTATTTTATTATTATGGGGGGGGGGGAGGGGGATGTATATATGGGGGAGGTAGGTGATGTGATTGGGGGAGGGGGTCGGTAGGTACCCGATCTCACACACACACAGAGAGAGGGATGACTCACCCCAGCACCACCAGCTCTCCATACTTGACGGTTTCCTTGTTGAGGGCTCCATGCTCCTCCTGGGTCGGGGAAAACATGGAGCTGGCTGGTCCCCCCCCGGTCCTCCTTCTCCGGTCCCCTCCACAGCCGCTAGGACATCCCCTCCCCCAGCCGCCGGCCCTCCCGGCCTCAGCCCCGGTCCAGTCGGTGGCGCAGTTCTCCCTCCGCGCTCTCTCTCCTTCCCGGGGTCCCGCTCTCCGTCCGTGCGCGCCCCCGGCGCCTCCCCTCAGATACAGGCAGCAGCTCGCGCTGAGCGGCCGGAGATGCAGCTTCCACCCCCCTCCCCTTCCGAAGGCCGCCAATGACTCTCCAGACCCAGCTCCTTCCTCCTCCCCCTCCAGACAACAAATGGAACCCCGCTGCTCTCCAAGTGCCGTGGCAACAGAACACCGGATTAGCCCCGGGGGGAGAGGGGGCGGAGCTTACGCGGACGGCGCCTCCTTTAGCGCCGCCCAGACCGGCTCTTCTACTCGCTCTGGGAACTCCGACACGTTATTCGGTGATCTCCGTTCATCCGGGAACATCGTGTCAGCTGTACGTGACGGGAAGGCGGACTATCTCGGGACAGGTCCCCCCTCCGGAGCGGTGCGGAGTGGTACAGTCCATACTGTTATGTAAACATAGAGTAAAATGGGATGGAAGATCTTAAAGAGACATTTCTATTTTTATCTGAACCTTTTTTATTTTTTGCCCTTTGCACCTGTGTTGTGGTGTTATTCCGGGCTGTGTGTAAATCTATCCCCCCAGGAGGAGGAGGCTTCAACGGATCATTGAGGCCCTGTGCACACTGCGATAAAAATCGCCTTTCCAGAGCGGAAAAAAAGCGCATCAAATTCGCCCCCTTCAAATCCTATGTAACTCTTCTCTTTACTGAGCTGCGTTTTAAAAAGTCCTGCATCATTGATGCCCTGCGACGCGGAAAACGCACAAGATCCGCTGCGTTTTCCCACACCGCACTCCAAAGCAATCGCACGGCGTCCATGCGATCTTGGTGACACCCCAAAATTGATTGCAAAACGCGGTGTGATTTCCAGAATTGCATCACATTGGGTGTGAACACCCATGGGATGCAATTCAGGTGCAAGGGGAAAAAAAGGTCCTGCAACATTTTTATGTAGATGCAATGCGATTTCAGCCATAAAAAAAATGTATGGCTGAAATCGCACCACACAGACATCGCATGTGATGTGCACAGGAATGAGGTGCGATTCACATGCAGTGTTTTCCATGCACCACTGTGAACCTAGGCTGAAATTGCATCACATCTGCACCAAAATGGCGCAGGACCCTTTTTTTTTTTCCCCACACTAGAATCGCATCACATGGGGGTCAACACTCATGCAATGTGATTCTGGCAATTGCACCATGTTTTGCAATCTGTCTCGGGGTGTCATTCAGATAACATTGACACCCGCAGCAGATCACATGGATGCCGTGCAATTGCTTTAAAATGCGATGCAAGGAAATGTAGTAAATCTCGTGCGTTTCCTGCATCGCATTAGTGTGAATCAGGGCTTTAAATGTATGTCTGAAATCGCACCGCACAGACATTACATGTGATGTGCACAGGAATGCGATGCAATTCCCGTGTGAATCACATGCAGTGTTTTCTGCGCACCAGTGTGAACCTAGACTGAATGGCTGAAATTGCATCGCATCCACACCAAAATGGTGCAGGACCCTCCCCCCGCACCTGAATCACATCACATGGATATTCACACCCATGCGATGCGATTCTGGCAATCACACTGCTTTTTGCAATCTGTCTCAGGGTGTCATTCAGATAACATTGACACCCGCAGCAGATCGCATGGATGCCGTGCAATTGCTTTGGAGTGTGATGCGAGCAAACGCAGCAAATCTTGTGCGTTTCCTGCATCACATTACTGTGAACCAGGACTTGAAATGTATGGATGAAATCGCACCACACAGACATCGCATGTGATGTGCACAGGAATGTGGTGCGATTTCCGTGCGAAGCACATACCGTGTTTTTCACTCACCAGTGTGGAACCTAGGCTCAAAAGCACATTAAAGTGATTGTAAAGGTTAGTTTTATTTATTTTTAAATAACAAAAATGTCATACCTGCTCTGTGCAAGGGTTCTGCACAGAGCGTCCCCAATACTTATTTTCTGGGGTCTCCCAGCGGCGCTCCTGGCCCCCTGTCTTCATTGAGTGCCCCCACAGAGAGCCGCTTACCCTGCGGGCACGCTCCCAAGTCCTGCTGTTGCGTCCATTGACACAAACACCAGGACTCAGCCCCGCCCCCACCTCCTGTGTCACTGGATTTGATTGACAGCAGCGGGAGCCAATGGCTCCCGCTGCTATCAATCTGTCCAATGAGGACCCGAGACAGCGTCTGGAGCTGCTGGGCTCTTCTTGTCGCTGGAACAATAATCGGGTTCAGGTAAGAAAAAGGGGGGCTCTGGGGGGGCTGCTGCAGCACAGAAGGTTTTTCACCTTAATGCATATGTAGTGGGGTGTCATATTTAGGGGGAGCATCTGAGTGGTAACTAGGCTCAGATGCGCTGATTGTTAGGTTTCATGGACCATTTCTATCCCTGGGAGATAGTACTGGTGTGCAGTTCCCTGGGGCCTATGGGTGGCGCTGTTGCCATGGGCCCGGGTTGAACCACAGTACAAGGTTGTGCCTCTTTTTGTCCCCTCTCGGCAGCAGTACGGCGGGGCGGGGAACCTGCTGTGCCTGTCGGGAGAGGATATAAAAGGGGGCGGCCATCTTCCAGAGAGGGGGTCGTCGAGTCCACACCCAGGCACCTTAGGCTTGGGTGTGTGTGTGTCGCCTCCGGGTGCCCTAGGCCCGGAGGCCTGGTCGGTTCCGCGCCCAGGCACCTTAGGCCTGGGTGCGTGTGGGTTGTCTTCGGGTGCCCTAGGCCCGGAGACGGAGCTGCTGTTCCAACCCAGACACCTTCAGTCTGGGGTGAGGTACTTTGGCGAGGGCCCGGAACCCAGCAGCCTTCGGCTGGGGTCCGCTAAGGATCGAGGCTCCCAGGGATCTGCCTTGTGAGGGGACCCGTATCCAGGATGAGGAGGCCAGGGAGGTGACCCTTTCTGAAGACCCAGCGCAGAGTCATGGTGACAGATGGGGCCTCTGATAACTCTTCGGAGGGATGTTCTTATCCTAAAAAGGGCTAAGTTACTCAAGGAAGGAAGTGCGGGTTCTTTATGTCACAGTGGCAGTGACTCTACGCACACCAGGTCAGTGGCAATGACTTGCAACTATTCACCCGGTCAGTGGCAGTGACCAACCCCATGGTCCGTGGCAGGGACCGTGCGCCAAGCCTGTTCGTGCTAATCAGAATAGGAGAAACCTTGAATTAAGTTTGTGTCTGGACCTCCTCCCACCTTATCTGACCCGTGTTTGTCTCAACCTGTCTGCTCTCAAAGAGACTATTTATTGCCCTTAACCTCCCTAGCGGTAATCCCGAGCGTGACTCGGGGTTGTTTTTTTATGCTAGGATCGGTAACCCCGAGTCACGCTCGGGGTAGACATTGCAGAGCTCGCAGCGGAGTTTCCTTACCTTCTCCTGGCGATCCAGCGATGATGTCCTCTGCTGTGATCGCCAGCGAGATCTCCGGCGAGTGTCGGCACTTTCGACCCCATCTGACTTCCTAGTTCCGTTCCCTGCGAGCCGCAGCGGCGCATGGGAGCGGAACTGGGCGGCAAATTCAAAAAGGTAAACACATAGTATACATACAGTATACTGTAATCTTGCAGATTACAGTACTGTATGTAATAATTACACACCCCCTTGGTCCCTAGTGGTCTGCCCAGTGTCCTGCATGCACTTTTATATAATAAAAATCGTTCTTTCTGCCTGTAAACTGGGGATTGTCCATAGCAACCAAAAAGTGTCCCTTTATGTCAAAAGTGGTTTTAGACCAACTAGAAAGCAGCGATAATAAATTAGAATCACTCGCAGAATTGAGCGATAGCGATTTGTGGGGAAATTCGTCATCAAAGACTAAATCTAATGACAGCGACAATTCTGCAACTGAGCAAATTTCAGTGTTTTTGATTTGATTACATTATTGAATAATTTTTATTATAATTAGATTACTATTTTTTATAATTATTTATAGTTATTTATTATATTATAATTTATAATTTTGTGTTTCATATTTATCATACCCGGGATGTTTACTAGACTCTGGTTTGCTTAGGTTTAAGTAAGTAATTACTAAGAATCGCAGGCCTATAATACATAACACCAAATTTTCATGCAAAATAATTGTACCGCTTTTGGTACATAATTCCAGAAAGAATCATACCGCCAGGGAGGTTAAAGGAGTAGTAAAGTTACATGTTTTTTCACCTTAATGCATCCTATGCATTAAGGTGAAAAAACATTCGACAATACCGCCCCCCCCCCCCCGAGCCCCCGTTTTTCTTACCTGGCCCCTCGAAAGTCCTATGCTCGTCCCCGTCATCCTCTTCGTTTTTCAGCCTGGCCGCCGATTGGCTACACTGGATGGATTGAAAGCAGCGCAGCCATTGGCTGGCGCTGCTGTCAATCACATCCAATGACGCGGCGCGCGGGGGGCGGGGCCGAGTGATACAGTCGGCGGCTATGGCCGCCGCTGTATCACGGGAGCGCGCCCGCAATCACTCCACACCATGCGAGCTCACTCGCATTATGGTGTGGAGTCCTTGCGGGGAGGAGCCAAGACAGCCGCCGAGGGACCCCAGAAGACCAGGATCGGGGCCACTGTGTGCAAAACGAGCTGCACAGTGGAGGTAAGTATAACATGTTTGTTATTTTTAGGCAAAAAAAAGGGAAGCTTTAGTGCTCCTTTAAGAATAAATAAGAAGTTGGACTTTTCAGTTGGTGTGGACAGTTGCTTACTGGGGAGAACTAAGGACTTGTTTCTGCCTACCCCAGAAATGAGATCAGCTCTGGAGGTTTTAAACACTGGCTGCAAGCAGGCCCGAGAAAACTAACACCGCTCAACCTCCCCATCCAGGAGGGTACGGGCTTGTGGTGCGGTGTGCCTCAGTCTTTCCTGCGGAGGAGCCAACTATAAGAAAAGCAGGTAAAGGCTGGGGTGGGTGCGCTACACATAGAATGTATTAAGGTGAAAAACCGTGAGACTTTACAACCCCTTTAAGAACACAACTTCCAATGTAAGTCATTGGGAATGCATCAAAAACGCACTGCGTCTATATTTTTTATGCATTTTTTGAGTTACAGATTCATGTTTTACAGGTACATACCAGCAGTCAGAAAACAAGAAAAAACACCAACAAAAAGCATTAAAATGCATACTGCAGGGTCTCTTTATTCTAAACCATTCTTTCCCTTTAGCTATAAACAGGTTAAACACGACTGTGTCAGGTAAGTCACAACTATCCCTGCATGCGATGCTATAGCTGATCCTATCGGGCGAGCGCTTGTTTTAAGACACAAATTCATTACTATCATTAACCAACGGCCTTATCTGTGTCAGGCGGAGTATCTAACAATGCATTTCTGGAAGCCCTATAATTAAAACATGCTGAGTTAAAGAAAAAAATCACATCTGCAGATTATGTAACAAACAGTCCTGAGTAAACAGCTTGTCCTTTTTTAAGTTGTATATTCCTATTAGGAGTTGACATTTGGATGATATTAATAATGATGCCAAAAAAATGAAGTATCTGCACCGAGAGATAGGTCCACTTATTTAAAGAAGAACTCTCCACCCCCCGAATACTGCAGTTAACAGTGCATTGAAACGAATTGCTCCAATTCACATGCATGTACAGCACCTTGGTGACGACGGGGAAGCAGATGCTCATTTCATTAAGCTAATAATGGACGATGGTATTCATGGTGATCTGTGGAGACCCCTCCCTGTGTTTGCTGTTGTGTCTACCTTTTAGTTAATGAGATAAAGACCACCCCTAGAGAACAGCAGGGGCTGAATGACTAGGTGCAATCTGTTATGTAGATCACAGGCTCCTGTGACCTCTTAACCTTTGCTAATAACAGTGGGAAAGGAAGAAATAGGGGCATCGCTAATTAAGCAGCTTAAATAGAGGAGGATCATATCCCCTAACCTCTATTTGCTATTCCCAGTCTATAAGAGGTAAAAGTCTTGACAAGAAGATGTCCCTACCACAGGTGTGATTTTTTCCACCAGTGTATTTTGTAACCAGGGATCAGTGGTCTTTGTAGGGGAGACCATAAACGGGCTTAAGTTTTTCCCATACAGAGTGATGCTGCATTATTGTGCAAGGATCAGTGCTCCCCTAGGGGCAAGGTCAGATTCACCATTAGGGACAATAGTCATACGCCTATAGGCTGCTAAAACAAAGAGGCAGCTTCTTATAAACTTCATCTCACGTAAAATGGGATATTTGTACTTACCATAATGGCTCATTTACACTTTCTACTACTTTAACACACATTAAAGCACCTACCACTTTAACATGCTTTTTTTTTATTTATTTTTCATTTGTGTTTTTAATGATGCTTTTTTGAAGCTTTAATGAAGCTTGGCAAATGCCCTGTGTGTGCGTTGATTTTTTTTAAAGGGGCTCAGAAGAACCCCAGCTCAGTAGTATAAGGCCCCTTTCACACTGAGGCGCTTTGCAGACGCTATTGCGCTAAAAATATCGCCTGCAATGCGCCCTGAAAAAGCCGCTCTTTTGTATCCAGTGTGAAAGCCAGAGGGCTTTCACACTGTAGCGGTGCGCTGGCAGGAGGGTAAAAAAAACTCCTGCAAGCCGCATCTTTGAGGCGCGATAGGAGCGATACAAATACCGCTCCTATAGCGCCCCTGCCCATTGAAATCAATGGGGTAGCGCCTCCAAAACGTCCGCAAAACACTGTAAAGAGGCGTTTTTAACCCTTTTTCGTCCGCTAGCGGGGGTTAAAATCACCCCGCTAGCGCCCGCAAATCGCGGCAAAAATGACGCTATACCGCCAGCGCATCCAGCGCTTCAGTGTGAAAGTAGCCTAACAAAAGAAAAGAAAATTATCCAACCTCGGATTACGAGCATAATCCGTTCCAGGAGAATGCTCATAATCCAAAGTACTCGCACATCAAAGCGAGTTTCCCCATTGAAGTCAATTGGAACAAAAATAATTTGTTTGCATTGACTTCAATGGCATGCAATACCGCATGTAGCCAGAGGCAGGGGGGCGCCGGAGAGCCTCGGAAACAGATGAAAAGGCCCGAGGACACCTCAGCTGACCTCGGCAAACCTCGGAAAGACGTCGTTCCCGAGATTTGCCGAGGTCAGCAGAGCTGTCCTCGGGTCATTCCGTGCATTTCCGAACGGCGCCGATCAGCGATGTTCAGCTCGGCTCGGCTCCGGCGCCCCCCACCTCAGGCCAAACGCGGTACTGCACACCGCTTTGGCCTGAATCGTGCTCGTTTTGCGAGACAACACTCGCAAACCGAGTTACGATTTTTAAAAATACAGTGCTCGTATTGCGAAACGCTCGTTACTCGCAATCCGAGGTTCTACTGTATCCTGGCTAAACGTTTACGTTAAAAACAGGGGTTTAGTTAGCACACATTTGCAAATACATGCGTAAGCTGCAGAGCCACTCCAAGGCACCCCAATATTTCTGCAGTCCTAACTCTTGTAAATTTATGATGGCCTCCATAGTGGAAGCACATGCATTCTAGTGGCTAAATAGAGGGCAGGTGAGCCTGGGGGTAGATTACCCCTCCTTAAAGGCACAGGGGCACTCTGGACACCCAGCACATAGCACAATGACAGCAAAGGTGTCCAGTGCGTCCCCTCGTCAATATTGCATCTGTAACAAACAACTGGCCACTGCTCCCACCTTTAACTGGCTTTCACAGCAAGGAGCACATGGAGGGGAAGCGCATGCAAAACAAAACCAAAGAAAATTCCCAGCTTAACTCACCAGCCAACCTGCTACCAACCGATAAATCCTAGCAGTTTGCGTTAAAAACTGGTTTAGTTAGCACACATTTGCAAATACATGCGTAAGCTGCAGGGCCGCTCCAAGGCTCCCCAATATTTTTGCAGTCCTAACTCTTGTAAATTTATGAGAGTCTCTAAAGTAGAAGCACATGCATTCTAATGGATATATAGAGTGTAGGTTAGCCTGGAGGTAGCCCACCCCTCCTTGAAAAAAACAATGTTTTTTACTTTCTGCTATCAAACATATCCAATACAAAAAATTTAAGATTAAGTCATAAATTTAGGCCAAAATGTATTCTGCTACATGTCCTTGGTAAAAAAAAAATCCCAATAAGTGTGTCACGATCAGGGGTCAGGCTCGAAGACCGGTTGCTATAGCAATTGCGCAACTACCACCGACCAGCAGGATAGGTACACAGGCAGTCACCCTGGTGGATGACACAGGCTCAGCTGAGGTGCGGAGTCTATGTACTAACCAGTGTTCACCAGAGCTCCTGAGGGTGGAGATAGATTTTGCTGCATGTTAGTACCAGGTCGAGGTCCTCAGGATCGCCCCACCTGGAGGTGAGCAGGCCAGGGACCAGTAGCAGATTATCAGGTAAGAATCAAACAGATCGTCGTCAGTAAACAAGCCAAAGGTCAATAACAATTAGTTGCAGGTTGGTATCAGGCAGAAGCATAGTCAAGGAACAAGCCAAGGGTTGATAATAAGTGGTATCAAAATATGGACAGCAGCAGGGAAGAGGAGAGTGAGATACTGGTTGAAGAGAGCATAATAATCTGGCAAACAGGAAGTGCAGAGACATGGCTTGAATCAGGAAGTTTATGGAAGGAGCAAAGAGTACAAGGTTCAGCAGAAGTTAAAGGGGTTGTAAAGGTTATTATTATTTTTTTAAAATATAACAAACATGTTATACTTACCTCCACTGTGCAGCTCATTTTGCACAGAGTGACCCCGAACCTGGTCTTCTGGGGTCCCTCGGCGGCTGTCTCGGCTCCTCTTCGCAAGAACTAACCCCCTTCGTGCGAGCTCTCTCCCATGGGGGTTAGTTCTTGCGGGCGCGCTCCCGTGATACAGCCGGCGGCCAAAGCAGCAGACTGTATCACTCGGCCCCGCCCCCCGGCATGCCGCGTGATTAACAGCAGCGCGAGCCAATGACTGCGCTGCTATCAATCTATCCAGTCTAACCAATCAACGGCCAGACTGAGCAGGGAAGAGGACGTCAGGGGCGAGCGCAGCAGGTGAACGGGCTCAGGTAAGTAAAACGGGGGGGACTGGGGGGGGGGCGTAAGTGTCAGATGTTTTTTCACCTTAATGCATAGGATGCAGAAAAAACATGAACCTTTACAACCCCTTTAAGGCACAAGGCAGGGTTGTCCAACGAATCAGACAGGGTGCTGTCCAGCATCTTAGGTAGCTCAGTGAGAAGAGTCATTGTCAGACACAGCAGAGGTCACAGGTTCAAGTCCAGGTCCTGACAAAATGTATATTGATTGGTTTGCATTAAAGTTATAGCATCTACAAACTATGGTGTATATATACTGGAATTTTGAATTATTATTTTTTTATTCTACTAATGGCGGTGATCAGCGACTTATAATGGAACTGCATTAGTGCTGTGAGCAATCTGACACTAACTTACACTGAGTGGGAACTGACTAACTGCCACTGACATCACCAGTGACACTAACATAGTGATCAGTGGTAATACTATACACAGTCACTGTACTAAAAAAACTGTCTGGGAAGGAGTTAACACGATCGGAAATTCCGACAAGAAAAGTCCGATGTGAGCTTTTGGTCGGAAATTCCGACCGTGTGTATGCTCCATCGGACTTTTGCTGTAGGAATTTTCGCCAACAAAAGATTGAGAGCAGGTTCTCTATTTTCCCAACAGAAATAGTTCCAATCGGAAATTCCGTTCGCCTGTATGCAATTCCGACGCGCAAAAAAACACGCATTCTCAGAATCAAGCAGAAGAGCCAAACTGCCTATTGAACTTCATTGATCTCGGCTCGTCATACGTCTTGTACGTCACCACGTTCTTGACGGTCGGAATTTCCGACAAGATTTGTGTGACCGTATTTATGCAACACAAGTTTGAGCCAACATTCCGTCGGAAAAAAACCACGGTTTTCTTGTCGGAATTTCCGATCATGTGAACGCGGCATTACAATGTGAATGTATGTAGTGTGTGCTGATTTTTACTAAAGATCTCTTTGCAGGGAGAAGAAACAGAGATCGTTCCCTCTGTACAGAGCCCTGTGTTGCATACACCCTACACCAGGAAACAGGCAGCGACGTTCATTGCTTTGCCTCTACGGGCCACACGTCCGCAAGTGATTAAGATCATGTAAAAGTTTTATTTATTACACATACTAAGCAAGGACAAATTTTGATTTTTAACTCGAATTCCACTTTAAAGCCAGTGACCGTGAAGCAAGTAGTACACTGTATTTCAGACAGAAGAGCCCAAGGATTTGGAAGTGCCCATGGAGCATCTGCCAGGAGTCTGGTCAAGTCAGAGTGTCAAGTCCAGAGGTATGAGGATCACAGGAATGCCCTCCATCTTAATCCTGCAGAGCAGATGAGGAAGAAGTTTCATGGAACAAAAGTCATAGATTAGGCTGTATGTTCCCCATTGAGTTACCAGAACACCCACTACTTCCACCAGAGAATTCTGGAGACAAACCTGTCAAGATTTAAGGCCTTGAGATCGAGATGGGGCTGATGCCCCCTTAGGTTTGGGACCTCTGAACAGGTTAAAGTAAAAGCTCTGGTTTTGCCACAGGTACTGGGCGATGACCCTCTGCTCCAGAAGACGTTCAAGGGCTGTATGGAGATCTGCTAATCTATAAGGTGGCACAGGTAAATTGAAAGACATGTAGTGAAAATCTAGTTTGTAGCCCCTAGAAACCACTTTCCACACCCAAGCATATGAGATACCGAATATCCAAATGTTCCCCCATGCTAAATACAATTTATCTGAGGGTTTGGAAGACTTGGAATTCCAGGTTTTGCAGGCAGATGGGGAGACAGGCTTGGACTTGGCTTTGGAGGTGGAGGTCTGGGAATAATGAAAGGGAGCTAATGAAGAGTCAGAGAATGGCATAGACTCAAGCAGAGAGCAAAATTCCACACCGTCAATGTTAGACCTGCCAGTGGGTGCAACTTCTGCACAGCAAAGCAGAAGAAACTTAGATTAGGCTACTTGCAAACCCAGCAGCTGGTAGTAGGAGAAGTTCAGGTGGCTAGAGGAGACTAGCAGAGGCGTTGCTAGGGGGGTGCGGGGGGTGCGGCCCGCCCCCGGGTGACACCCGCTACAGGGGTGACACCCTCCCGATGGTGAGAATTTTTTTTTTTTCATTTTTTTTTTTTCATTATTTTATTTTGGCGGGGTGAGCGGGCTGGTAAAGGATAGACATCTTCCTTTTACTGCGCTGCGGTGTAGAGGAGGTGGAGGCGGAGCTGCAGGGCCGGCCGCTGCGGAATCCGCCAGGAGGTAGGGGGCGGGGCGGACTGAGCGGGGGGGCAGGGAAGGCTAAAAATGCCGCTTGCTCTGAAGACAGTTGTCAGCCGTGACACCCGCCGGCCGCCGGTACACTGTCTGCAGCAGAGCGAGTATGATGTGAGTGAACCGACCGCCTGACCGACGCATTCACTTCCCTGTCAGGCAGAGTGACCTCCGCCCGACAGGAGCTTCCTAGTCCCGCCCGGCGTGATGTCATTCAAACCGGGAGGCGGGAAGAAAGAGGTGAACAGACAGAGAGCTGCTGTGAAGACCTGCGAGGAGCCAGTGAAGCCCCGTGCAAAAGTGCAAGTAAGTTTGCAGAAGCTGAAAAGGCAGTGTTGTCACAGTGGCTTAGCTGTGTCAACCTGCCTGAAGTATTTAACTCTTTGGGGGGGGGGGGGATTTACATTGGTATTTGTATTATGCAGCATGGAGGGGGTTATTGCATTACTATACATTAGTGACCACTGGCGGTTAATTAACCCCCTTGTGCTGCATTTGTGGTACCGGTATCAGAGTTAATTAACCCCTATATGGTGCAGCATCAAAGGGTTCACAAACTCTGATACCGGTGCCACTCATGCAGCACAAAGGGGTTATTTACTGCCACTGGTCACTAATGCATCAGTGGTCAGTGGTGTATTTGATACTACCCACCTATATACACTTCACACCCCTCTCATGTACATACTACCCCCCACCATACACTCCGCACCCCTCTCATGTACATATTACCCCCCACCATACACTCTGCACCCCTCTCATGTACATACTACCCCCCACCATACACTCCGCACCCCTCTCATGTACATACTACCCCCCCACCATACACTCCGCACCCCTCTCATGTACATACTACACCCCACCATACACTCCGCACCCCTCTCATGTACATACTACCCCCCACCATACACTCCGCACCCCTCTCATGTACATACTACCCACCTATATACACTCTGCACCCCGCTCATGTTCATACTACCCCCCACCATACACTCCACAACCCTCTCATGTACATACTACCCCCCACCATACACTCCACACCCCTCTCATGTACATACTTCCCACCTATATACACTCTGCACCCCTCTCATGTACATATTACCCACCTATATACACTCTGCACCCCTCTCATGTACATACTACCCCCCACCATACACTCCACACCCCTCTCATGTACATACTACCCCCCACCATACACTCCACACCCCTCTCATGTACATACTTCCCACCTATATACACTCTGCACCCCTTTCATGTTCATACTACCCCCCACCATACACTCCGCACCCCTCTCATGTACATACTACCCCCCACCATACACTCTGCACCCCTCTCATGTACATACTACCCCCCACCATACACTCCACACCGCTCTCATGTACATACTACCCCCCACCATACACTCTGCACCCCTCTCATGTACATACTACCCGCCGTCTTACCCTCCACTTTCCTCTCCTACTTAAGTTTACCGCCATTGTACAGTAGGGGCCCCCCATACTAGGGAGAGGGTGACCCGTGCCATACAGAAATATTTGTATGTGTGGCTAAATTATGCTACGTATTGGGCATGGCTTTTTAGTTTGATTAAAAATTGTAGTCTTTTTTTTTTTTACAATCTTTTTATAATTTTTTTTAAATTTTTTGGTTTCTTTGGTGAGATATCAGGGGTCTAAACAAACCCCTGAAGTCTCACTTTTGAGACAGAGAAAGAAAATGAGGAAACGCATTCCCCAGTTCCTTTCTCTGTAGCCTCAGCTGCACTGCAGATGAATGAACAGGAGACAGAAGCTCCTGTTAATTCATAAACTAAAGCTTAATAAACACAAATCAGTTCCAATCACTCACTGTGTTCTTTTAGAAAAGGTAGGCGCCGTTTTACGGCCTCCATCCTGCAGATCCCCCACAGCTGGCACAGCAGTCAGCGGGAGGGCAGAGATGGGTAGTCGGCAGCGCTGTAGGGGGGGCACACTGTTATTTTTTATCGCTTTAATTGTTTTTCCCATTATGGACGTGAGTGGGGCCTCATGTCTAAGATTTGCCTAAGGCCTCACAAAGCCTAGAGCCGCCTCTGGACACATTCATTAACTTCACCCCGCGCAGCCCGCTGGGCTGGAAGTTGCCTGGAACAACACCTCCAGCGCCGCGGCCGCGCCTGGTGTGTGTCCTCCGGCTCCTTATTCTTCCTAAGTTCCTCCTCCCTACCATACAGAGCTGGCGAGTGACTCAGCCTGTCACATCATCACACTGCACTGTGATGATGTGACGACACGTCAATACAGCACACACACAACTTTCTCCGCCCGGGCGGCGCGGCTGCACGCCGCTGTGTGTGACGGTCGCTCGTCGCTGCCCAGCCCTCCTCCTCTCCAGTACAGACTGAGGCTCCAGCTGGCGGCGCCCAGAATAAGAACAGGTGCGGAGGGGGGTCTCCACCGCTGGCCCGAGCACAAGATGAGGTTTGTGAGTGTGTGTGTGGCGCCCTGACCTTGGTGGCTGTATGATATGATGGGGGGGGGGGTGTCTCCACTCTCCACTCTCCACCGCCGGCCCGAGCACAAGATGAGGTGTGTGTGTGTGTGTGTGTGTGTGTGGGGGGAGCGGTTGCCATTGTAAGAGAGCTAGTGTGGGAGGACTCAGTCTCAGTGTCTGGTGCCCTGCCCCTGATGGCCTGGCCTGTATATGATATGATAAGGAAGGGGGGGGGGGTGCAAGGTGGTCTGCTGCTAGACACAGCTATAGATTTTATATATATATACACTAAGTAATATAGCTTGTCCACCCGCCCCTCCCTCCACCAGACCAGCTAACTCCTGTGCTACTGTGCCTATTATATGTAATATAATATATATATAATATATCCGTGTCCAGCATCACCCCCCCCCCCCCATTATCAGACAGACAACACTGACTATATAATTTATATTAGCTGAATGAGACACCCCCACCCTGAGCTGGTCTAATGATGATGGGGGGGGGGGTGATGCTGGACACAGATATATTATATTACATATAATAGGCACAGTAGTTGAGTTAGCTGGTCTGGTGGGGGGAGGGGAGGATGGACCAGCTATATTACATAATATCTATATATATATATATATATATATATATATATATATATAATCTATAGCTGTGTCTAGCAGCAGCAGACCACCTTGCACCCCATGATGGAGTCCTAACCTGGCACCATACCACCCCAGCCTGCCTATGCCACCACAACCTGCCTTATGCCACCACAGCCTGCCCTATGACACCGCAACCTCCCCTATGACACCGCAACCTCCCCTATGCCACCGCACCCTGCCCTATGACACCCCAGCCTTCCCTATACCACCCCAACCTGCCCCATGCCACCGCAACCTGCTCTATGCCATCACACGCTGCCCTATATAACCCCGACCTGCCCAATGCCACCCAGCCTGCCATATACCACCCCAACCTGCCCTATGCCACCGCAACCTGCCCTATGCCACCGCACCCTGCCCTATGCCACCGCACCCTGCCCTATGCCACCCCAGCCTTCCCTATACCATCCCAACCTGCCCTATGCCACCGCAACCTGCTCTATGCCATCACACCCTGCCCTATATAACCCCAACCTGCCCAATGCCACCCAGCCTGCCATATACCACCCCAACCTGCTCTATACCACCCCAACCTGCTCTATACCACCCCAGCCTTCCCTATACAACCCCAACCTGCCCTATGCCACCCCAGACTGCACTATACCACCGCAACCTGCCCTATATTACCCCAACCTGCCCTATATCGCCCCAGCCGGCCCAATACCACCCTATACTTTAATTTACAGGGGTCATTTGGGGGTGCGCTGCCTGCAGGGCGCTGGGCAGGATAGACAGGAGGGGGGTGACACCATGTTTCGCCGCACCAGGTGACACCAACCCTAGTGACGCCACTGGAGACTAGGTCAATGTAGGTGTTCATTAGAGATGAACCAATAGATAATTAACATGTCATTTGCAGTCAGAATCAGCTAGTCTACTCACAAAATGAGAATTCAGAGACAGGGTCACATCTGGGGTAGGGTCCAGGTTTGGCCTCCAAAGTTAGTGCTGAGGAAACATTGATCCAGGTTGCTGCTGTGTGGGGACTTGCTTAAGGAACATGTAGTAGTCAATGGATACTTAATGAACTAGCTCAGACCAATAATGAATAATCTCTAGGTAACCTATTCTCTAATTGATTTTATCTCAACCGTTGGTCAGCGATGAAGCTAAATGTCTTGTCTGACAACAAGCAAATGGCATATAGAAGTGGACACTACAAATCTATAATTTATTGAAATAATAAACCATTTTTAGTGTAACAATTTGAGGACAATAAAATAAATATTTCCCAGTAAACAATTTTTTTTAATTCATACCCATGCAATTGCAGTTTACAATTTTCAATGCTGCTCACTTATGCTCTCTGAGTGCTGCTTCCCAGAACTTCCTGTCTTCACAGCACAATTTTAACAGTGGACAGTGCAGTCTCAAGCCAGTCTGTTAGTTTTGAGAAGGGAAAGGGGGGGGGTGGGATGACAAGGCTACTAGGATGACCTAGTAGCCTTGTCACCCTAGGCTACTAGGCTGTGTGTTCATTTTGATGCACACAGTGTAAGGAGACACAACTCTAGTTCCTGCATGCAAGGGTGGCTCCATAAGATGCTGAAGGAGAAAGGAGCCACCCTGAAACAGGAAACCTGGGCACCAGGCATGGCACCAATGTAAACTGGAACAAAGGCAAGCGATAGAAGAGAAAAAAGCTGCATACTCAGTAAGTGATTCAATCATCTGATGAAAGTGCTTACATTTTTTTTAATTACCATCATAAAGACTAGAATCAAAGATTCAACTGACAACCAAGATGCACTATACAGTAAAACCTTGGTTTGAGAGTAACTTGGTTTGAGAGCGTTTTGCAAGACAAGCAAAATGTTTTAATAAATTTTGCCTTGATATACAAGCAATGTCTTGATATAAGAGTAGCGTCATGTCACAACTGAGCATAAGAAAAGAAGAGAGGAGCCTCGAAGTGTAGCAATATGGTTACATTTAATGAAGGTACAACATTTAGCAACTTATTGCTACACTTAGAGGTGCCTCTCTTCTCTTTTATACCCTGTAAAAAAAAATGCTTTGATATACAAGTGCTTTGGATTAGAAGCATGTTTCTGGAACGAATTATGCCCTCAAACCAAGGTTTTACTTGTAGTTAAAATGCTGCAATCCCAAAGGTCCTTATGCCTTTAGACATAACAAAATCAATTTAATTTTGTTTTCCTGAATGGTCCCTCTCCCAATCATTAATTATTTCATTGTGTGCTGTCTTGTGTGTTTGCCAGTCATAATTGTTAAACTGCAGATTTTGGTCTCAAACAACAAAACACTTCTTCTTCCGCCATTGGCTTAAAAAAAATGTAGACGCAAATGTCAGATCCCTACATTACAGCTAAAATATTTAGAGAGATTGAAAATGGACCTTTTATATTTGGATAAGCTGTGGACTTACTAAACAGATAGAAGAATGGGATGCATTCAGGGAGGCGATACAAAGTAAACACTGTATCTCTGTACATGGGCTGAATTTGGAATGTCACAGTCTAACAATTGCATGAAGGATGCTATTTTCCGCTCACTTTCTGCTCCTTCTTCTAACACAGAAAATTTGCCTTTACAGCAATACTAAATGAGCACAGCATTAAAGGGAGATCACTGGCCAACTCCAGCCAAAACTGATTTAAAGCGGAGTTCCGACCACATTTTTTTTTCTGAATCCCCTCTGCTTTTCTACATAACTTATATGAACTCATGTCTCCAAATAGATCCCCTTTTAGTGTACATGTTTTTTAAGAATGTACTTACCTTAGATTTCCTCGTCCTGCGCGCTTCCATCTTTATAGTGGGCATGTGAAGCCAACTCAGGCTCTCTTCCGGGATATGGTGCTGCTGGCTACCCAGCATGCAGCTCCCGATCTCGCACATTGTACGCAGAGCGTTGTGCTGACAGTATGTCTGGTTGCCATCACAATGGGCGGTGACAGAGAAGGGGCCCGCCCCATTGTTATGGCAACCAAGATAAGCAATCTATGCGGCGATGCACACTGACTCCTGGGAATTATAACACACATCTCCCAGGAGCTGCAGGAAATTGCATACATCGCCGCGGAGGGGGGAGACAGGAAGACATAAAGAAAGCCATGGAAACAAGGTAAGCTAAGAATAAAAAAAAAATTGCCCAATGCTATTATTGTGGACACTTAGGAAGCGGATGATGAGAACATTAAAAAGTGGGTGGAACTCTGCTTTAAGTCCAAATAATGAACTGATTTGCATTAAAAAAAACATCCAACACATTTCTGGGGGCCAGAAAACACTCCCCCTTCATCGGGCCTTCAGTTCTGAATGGACTCAAAATATGGCGAGTCTGTATAGAGAAGTCAAAGCAGTATTAAAGTGTTACTAAACCCAGGACCCTGCATTCACTATACTGTATCTGGTCTCCTACAGTACACAGAACATGGAAATGCAATCGTTTTAGTAAATATAAACTGCTAAATACCTTTTCTCATCAACAGTATATAGCAGTCTTGTGACTTCTATCAGTGTCTGGTTAAAGCTTGTAGGAGTAGTTTTCATTCTCCTCTGACTGTCCTATGAGGGTGCAGGACCCCTGACCCTCTGAACAGTACTGATTGGCCCTGTGTTGATCACGTGCACCCTCCCAAGAAAAGATAAAAAAACTCTCTAGGAATAAGTTCATCATGGCATAGAGCAGGTGCCGTAAATGTACTCTGAGCTGTGCATGTGCGGCTCTGTGTACATTATCACCGACAGGCGTCAGGTGTCATAAAATCATGCCTGTCAGCATTTTTTTTAAATGAGTTCTATGCCACTTTTATTGCTGGATTAAAACAGGTATACATTGCCGTTTCTTCAGAGCCCTGTGCCATGACCGGCAGTTCCCGTGCGCATGCACAGGAGTGACGTCATGCAGCTCCAGCCAGTCACACAATCGAAGTCCGCGGAACCGGAAGGAAGACGGATGAAGATGGATGTGGCCTCCAGTGCGGACAACGAGGGCTTCGTTTTACAGGTAAGTTTCACTTTAACCACTTCAGCCCTGGAGGATTTGGCTGCCAAATGACCAGAGCAGTTTTTTGCGATTCGGCACTGCGTCGCTTTAACTGACAATTGTGCGGTCGTGCGACGTGGCTCCCAAACAAAATTGACGTCCTTTTTTTCACACAAATAGAGCTTTATTTTCGTGGTATTTGATCACCTCTGCGTTTTTATTTTTTGCGCTATAAACAAAAATAGAGCGACAATTTTGAAAAAAAAAGCTATATTTTTTACTTTTTGCTATAATAAATATCCCCAAAAAATATATAAAAAAACAATTTTTTTCCTCAGTTTAGGCCGATATGTATTCTTCTGCATATTTTTGGTTAAAAAAAACCCGCAATAAGCGTTTATTGATTGGTTTGCGCAAAAGTTATAGCGTCTACAAAATGGGGGATAGTTTTATGGCATTTTTATTAATATTTTTTTTTATTGGTAATGGCGGCGATCTGCGATTTTTATCGTGACTGCGACATTATAGCGGACACATCGGACACTTTTGACGCTATTTTGGGACCATTGTCATTTATACAGCGATCAGTGCTATAAAAATGCACTGATTACTGTGTAAATGACACTGGCAAGGAAGGGGTTAACCACTAAGGGACTAGGAAGGGGTTAAGTGTGTCCTAGGGAGTGATTCTAACTGTGTGGGGGCTGGGCTACCTGTGACACAACACTGATCACTGCTCCCGATCACAGGGAGCAGTAGATCAGTGTCCTGTCACAAGGCAGAACAGGGAGATGCCTTGTTTACACAGGAATCCCCCCATTCTGCAGCTCCGTGACACGATCGCGGGATACCAGCGGACATCGAGTCTGCCGGTCCCGTGGGCACGGTCATGGAGCTCGTGGCAGGGGCGGGCACGCCCGCACGGCGCGAAGTTCAAAGCGACGTGTATATATACATTGATTTGCCGTGCTCTGCCAACGTAAATCTTCGTGACATGGTCGGCAAGCGGTTAAGTGCTAGTATGTGCTAGTATGCATACTAGCACATTATGCCTTTACTTTGCAGGTCCAAAAAAATAAAAATAGAGGCAGTGTAGAGGCAGTGTTTACTTCTGCCTTTAAGTGCAAATTTCAGTATTTAAGCTACAAACAAGTACAAAATGCAATTAGCAATGTGATGTAAGGTAGATATTAAGGTAAAAAAACATATTTCTTATGTTATTGTTGATATAGTAAGGGCGGGTTACAATAACCCATCAGATTTTGTCACCTATGTCCAACTGGAGTCACACGCACAGACAAGGCTCCGGCTCCGTTCCAGACGCTCAACTCCTGGGTTTTATAGCGGCTGGCGGTGTGGCGGGAAATGCCCATGACGGCATCATGTTCGCCTCGCAAGTCGCGCACAGCCTCTGCCATACGCGGGCCGAACACTCAGATAGTCTCGGGCGGCTCCAAGTTCCGGAACTGCACATGTGCAGTCCTGAGCCGTCCTGCCCATTTTTCACTGGCACTTCTCTCCTTTTACGGCCAGGAGAAAGGTGCCAAGCTTTACAGGCTGCCCGTAAAAACACGGGCGGTTGGCAACACTGCTATTCACATATATGCGGTGCATCCGCAATGCAAATGTAAAAAGTCATGTGTGTTTTCTGAGCACTGTGGTGAGGTTTATGTGAGATTTCCAGGCTCATTGAGTTCTATGGGAAGGCTTCTGAATCGCACATGTGTTCGGTTGCGTTCAGGATTCGGTTTGGGATTTGGGCACAGATTGCTCTCCCACTAGAGGAGTTGACACCCTTTATCTGCTATGTTTTGGCCAGCACTGAAAATGAAGCTGTGACAAAAATCGAGTCCTTATGCCCTGTACACACGACCGGTTTTCCTGTCGGAAAAACTGCCTTGAGAGTTTTTGGCCGGGAATCCCGGCCGTGTATATGTTCCATCTGGGTTTTTCCGACGGTGAACTGCCGGGAAAAAAAAGAGAGCAGGATCTCTTTTTTCCCGTCAGGAAAAAATCATAGCGGAAAAACCATTCGTCTGTATGCTTTTCCGATGGGGAAAAAAACGCGCATGCTCGGAAACAATTCGACGCATGCTCGGAAGCATAGAACTTAATTTTGTCGGCTCGTCTTTTACGTCACCGCGTTCTTGGCAGTCAAAAGTTCACCAGACTTTTGTGTGACCGTGTGTATGCAAGGCAGGCTTGAGAGGAATTCTGTCGGGAAAACGATTGGTTTTCCCGTCGGATAAAAAAAAGGTCGTGTGTACAGGGCATAAGCCTTGCAAATTCCCATCAGAACTGCATCAAAAACACACTGGAACCGCTGAACAAATGCTTTTTAAAATGATTTTGTTGCTGTACATGTAGAAATATACTTGTGCAGCTTTGTTACTGAACAAATTGAAGTGTTTCTGTCCTTCTAATTCTAATGTAGGGTTACATCTTATCTTTGAAATCGAACAGGAGGCCATAATGGTGACAGAAAAATTAGGTAATAAACCAATTCCTCTTCTTTTTTTTTTTGTTACTTGAGGCAATTAGTGTCTGCCAATCCCATCCCCCACTGAGCCCTGCCCCTTATAATTGTGGCTATTCCGATCCAGTGTATTGTCAAAGAAGATTTTATCAAGGGTTGTAAGCATTTCACAGGCCATGGCTGTGAGATGGAGGTAAGTATGCATTTGGAATGGGGAAGGGGATAAGTGGACTTTGTCAGAAAGTGAACTATCCCTTTAGGTACACAGTACAAAACCATCAGGGAAAACACACAAACTGACTGGGGCATGCTGGATTGATGACGTCGCAAGGGGGAGGGGGTCACCCGCTGATGTCAACGGGTGACTCTGCCCCTTAGCTGTTTAAGAGTTGTCAGAAGGGCCTGGTATGGATTGGGGGGGACCCCCACGCAGTTTTTTTTTCTGAAAGTTCTATTGCCAGCATTCCTTTGTTTACATTTCAGCTCTTGGAGGGAAGCCCGTTGAAAGCTTGTGAGTCATCGGTTGTTAAGGACGTAGCGGCCGGCTTCCCAGCCCGCTCCTTAACAACCAGCTATTCTTCATACGGAGTTATAATCGGTTGATAATTTTTTGACCGATTCAAATTCAAATCGTTACGAATATTTGTAATTCGTTAGAAAATGAAACTATATGAAACGAATTACAAAACGAATTAACTAAACAAAATTAGTAACAGAACAAATCTATCCGAAATCTCTTCTCCTGAGTTGTCCAGGCTCTGTCAGCAATGGGGCCAGAATGTTTCAGAGCTGGACTCCGAGGACTGGAAGGATGTATGGGACTTCCCATTTAAAATACTTGTTTCCCTGAGAGATCGCCTCATTCAGTATAAGATTGTCCATAGAGCATATCTCACTCCCGCCCGGGTGCACAGGATGAGGTCTACCCTCTCCCCGGAGTGCTGGCGTTGTGACCATGCTCCGGGGGACTACATTCATATATTCTGGTCCTGCCCAGTAATTACAATTTTTTGGTCACAAATCTTTCTGAAAGTGAATGAATTGTTAAGTATCTCTATTGTCCCACCCCCAAGAATATGCCAGTTGGGGCTGAAGAGGACCTGGTGCCCAGGGTGGCTGAGAGAACCCTGTTGGGTCTCTTGCTGTTCTATGCCAGGAAGTCCATCGTCCTATGCTGGAAGTGGAAAGCCCCTCCTTCTGTAGGTCTATGGAAAACACTTGTCAATAATGTGATACCCTTCAACTGATGTAAGGGGGTGCTGATGGGACACTCTGATGTAAGGGGGTGCTGATGGGGACACTCTGATGTAAGGGGGTGCTGATGGGGACACTCTGATGTAAGGGGGTGCTGATGGGGACACTCTGATGTAAGGGGGTGCTGATGGGGACACTCTGATGTAAGGGGGCTGCTGATGGGGACACTCTGATGTAAGGGGCTGCTGATGGGGACACTCTGATGTAAGGGGGTTGCTGATGGGGACACTCTGATGTGTAAGGGGTGCTGATGGGGACACTCTGATGTGATGGGGGTGCTGATGGGGACACTCTGATGTGTAAGGGGTGCTGATGGGGACACTCTGATGTGTAAGGGGTGCTGATGGGGACACTCTGATGTGAAGGGGGTGCTGATGGGGACACTGTGATGTGATGGGGGTGCTGATGGGGACACTCTGATGTGAAGAGGGTGCTGATGGGGACACTCTGATGTGAAGGGGGTGCTGATGGGTACACTCTGATGTAAGGGGAACGCTGTTGGGGACACTCTGATGTAAGGGGGGTGCTGATGGGGACACTCAAAATTAAAGTGTGACGGCCTGGATGAAGTCCAGGGTCAAATTTTTGTCCCAGTCCAGCCCTGATTCGGATCAAAACTAATTGCACATGTCTAGTCTCTAAACTGACATTGCCGATGTAAACCCTCCAAGGGTTTGCAAAGGTTATTCTGAGACTTTAGGTCAGCTGAATTCTGGGAAAAGCAAAATATTGACAAGATGCAAAGGCAAGTGTATTGTTACATGAATCTTGGTGTCCTTTGTCTATTTTTCCCAGATCTGTGCAGCAATCCAGTGTTAAACTTTGCCTCTGTGCAGGAGCGTCCTGTAATAAAGACCGGTCACTGCTGCTCTCTCTCCTTGTGCAGGGCGACTGGTTTTGTCTCCACCCCCTCTTGTACTGTTCTGCAGGCAGCCTGTAGTGGGTGGAGCCTGCTGGGTCCCTCCCACAACTCTGCTCTCTGCACAAGCTATGTACAGCACAGTGATAATATCACCACTATTGTTATAAGGTAATATCTAGGTTTACTAAGGAATTTGTGCACACAAGCTTGATTTATATCCTCTTTGGCTATTGAGGAATATACCTAAATGAATTATTTTGTGCTCTGAATTCAGCGTTAAATAAGAAGATCATTATTTGTATTTTTAATGTGAGGATTGATCTTAAGTAGGGATGGGTAAATTATGAGGGATCCTTGAAATCGTATTTGAAATTTGTGGAACCTGAACCTAATGGCGAATCCAACTAAAATTTATAGGGGGTTAATCTTGATACAAAATGTTGTCAATTTTCAAGGCTAATTAGGAAGTTACTGTCAAAAAGCTTTGCACTGTGAGGGTGAACATTTAATAAAGAGAAAAATATTATAAAATGTACCATACAATAGGGAGAGGGTTGTTTTTTAAAGCGGTTGTATGCCCAAAACAAAACAAAAAAACCTGTAAGGCAAAGGCATACTAGCTAATTATGAAATACTTACCTTAGAATGAAGCTCCCACAGGGCTGCCCAGTCACCGCTGAGGGAGCCGACATGTTCCCTCTGCGTTTCTTCTGGGTTTGCGGCTCCGGCGCTGTGAGAGGTTTAGGAGATATTAATTTTACCCACAGGTAAGCCTTATTATAGGCTCACCTGTAGGTAAAAATGACAATAAAACCGCTTTAACTTTAACTACACTGAATGTAGTGTTACGAAATAGAACAATTTTCAAAGACAGCCTGTGCAACACTGTATTCTGACACCATTGTCATCATCAGTTTATTGATCTTTTAACTTCTATATTTCGCTTGGCTTGAATAAAGCAGCAGCACCCAAATTTGATTCATTTTAACATAAAAAGGCCTTTTTATGTAGTTTAGGCTACATCACCTGATTTTTTTGATTTTTTTTATCTAGCGGTAATAGGCTTGAATTGATCAGTGGACACAACAAATCTAAAACTATTAAAACTAAACTATTAAAAAAAAGTTTACTCTTAAAAATAGTAAAGCTACAGCCCTCAATTCGGTACAAAGTGGCCAGCAGCACAACAGTTTAATAGTATAGTTTACAGTTTCGTTTCTAAGCTTTTTTTCAAGACAATGCAGTGCCATGCCTTTAAAAATGTAATAAAACAGAATGCACAAAACACTTCAAGACCACAACCCTACATTCCCTAAACCCCCTTCCATCCCTTATTATTCCCCAAAATGCAGGTATGCATTTGGTAGAAATTGGCTGGTGTCAAGAGTCTGAGGGGAAATAGCCACAAAAAAGGGATTTTTATAACAGCTTACCTGTAAAATCCTTTTCTTGGAGTACATCACGGGACACAGAGCGACTTAGTCATTACTAATGGGTTATATAGATTACCTTCAGGTGCTGGCACTGGCCACTTCCAAACCGGAAGTACCCTCCCCTATATAAGCCCCTCCCATCCGGGAGCACCTCAGTTTTGTAGCCAAGCAATAAGTGTCCCAAAAAGAGGGGTGGGAGCTCTGTGTCCCGTGATGTACTCCAAGAAAAGGATTTTACAGGTAAGCTGTTATAAAAATCCCTTTTTCTTTTTCGTACATCACGGGACACAGAGCGACTTAGTCATTACTAATGGGACGTCCCAAAGCAATGCCAAATGAGGGGAGGGATACATAAGCTGGGCGCCATCAGGCATGAGGATCTTTTGCGGCCTGCAACACACTGCGCCCAAAGGCGACATCCTCCTGACTTCTAACGTCTACCTGGTAGAATCTAGTAAACGTGTGTACCGAAGACCATGTTGCGGCCTTACATACTTGAGCCAGGGAGGCCTGGTGATGCACTGCCCATGAAGTTCCAACTGCTCTCGTGGAGTGCGCCCTAACTTTGAACGGAGGCGGTCTCTTTCTCAAGCCATAGGCTTGTATTATGACCTGTCAAATCCACTTGGCTAAAGTAGATTTTGATGCTGCCTGACCCTTTTTAGGGCCTTCCGGCAGAATAAACAAAGTATCCGTTCTGCGAATCTGAGCAGTGGCTTTTAGATAAGCTTTAACTGCTCTTACTACATCCAAAGAATGTAATAACTTTTCCTCTACCGAGCTAGGTTTGGGGAAAAAAGAAGGAAGAACCACATCTTGGTTCAAATGAAACCTCGATACCACCTTGGGAAGAAAGGCTGGATGAGGACGTAATACTACTCTGTCCTTATGGACAACCAGATATGGCTCCTTACAGGACAAGGCGGCTAATTCCGATACTCTTTTAGCCGAACAAACGGCTACTAAGAAAATCAATTTCCTGGTGAGAAGAACCAAGGAAATGTGTTGCAATGGTTCAAACGGTTGTTTCTGTAGAACCGACAGAACCAGCTTTAAGTCCCAAGGACATATGGGAATACTAACCGGAGGGCTAATACGCATCACTCCTTGTATGAAAGCTTTGACTAGTGAATGCGAAGCCAAGGGCCTTTGAAAAAATATTGACAAGGCCGAAATCTGACCCTTGATAGTACTCAAGGCCAGCTTCCTATCTACAGCCCACTGTAGGAAGTCCAAAATCCTCCCTATCACGTACTTACGTGGATGCCATTTCTTGGCCTCACACCACGTAATGTACGCTTTCCAGATCCTATAATAGATCTGCCTGGATACCGGCTTCCTGGCATTGATCATGGTAGATACCACAGAATTAGAGAGCCCTCTCTTTTTCAGAATGTGGGCTTCAATAGCCAGGCCGTCAAACCTAGGGCTGGTAAGGAAGGGTGGTATATCGGTCCCTGCGACAGCAGGTCCGGACGATGTGGGAGGGTCCAAGGACTCCTCACTGACATTTTTACAATCTCCGCGTACCATGCCCTTCGGGGCCACGCTGGAGCCACCAGAATCACTGGTTTCTTTTCTACCCTGATTCTGCGGAGTAATCGCGGTAACAATTGTGGCGGTGGGAATGCATATATCAGCTTGAACTGATCCCAAGGGAACACTAGGGCATCCGAGCCGCAAGCTAGAGGATCCCTTGTGCGAGACACAAATCTGTCCACCTTTGCGTTGAATCTGGATGCTAGCAGATCTACATCCGGTGTTCCCCACCGCTGGCATATTGCCTGGAAAACCTCGGGGTGAAGAGACCATTCCCCCGGGCATAATTGTTGGCGACTTAAAAAGTCCGCTCTCCAATTTTCCACTCCTGGGATGAAAACCGCGGATATGGCTGGGACATATTTTTCTGCCCACTCCAGGATGCAATTTACTTCCCTCTGGGCTGCACGACTCCTGGTGCCACCCTGGTGATTGATATATGCCACTGCTGTGGCATTGTCTGATTGAATTCTGACAGGGGACCCTTGGAGTTTGGATGTCCATGCTACTAGGGCATACCGGGCTGCTCGTATCTCTAAGAGATTGATGGGCAGGGCCTTTTCTGCTTCTGACCACTTGCCCTGGAGAGACCATTGCTCCAGTACTGCCCCCCAGCCTATGAGGCTGGCATCTGTAGTGACTACCTTCCAAGAAACCGGACTGAAGGGTTTCCCTTTTTCCAGATTCTGGGGCACCAACCACCAATGGAGGCTCTTGCGAACGGAAGGGGACAGGGACATTGGTAAGTCTAAAGCCTGAACTTTTTTGTTCCAGGCTGACAGTATGGCCCTTTGCAAATTCCTTGAATGGAATTGACCGTAGGGTACCGCTTCGAATGAAGCCACCATTTTTCCCAACAGCCTCATGCAGAGGCGTATGGATGGTTTTCTTTTTGTACCCACTAAGTGGGTCAAATCTTTTAAAGACGACACCTTCTCTGGAGGTAAGAAAATCTTTCTCTGATTTGAATCCAGCCTTAGCCCTAAGTATTCCAGACTTTTGACTGGTCTTAGAGCTGACTTGTCCCGGTTGATAATCCAACCGTGATATTCCAGATACTTGATTGTCTTGTGAATAGCTACTTCCAGCTTTTCCACTGAGTGGTCTATTAGTAGCAGGTCGTCTAGATATGCCATTATCGTTACACCTTGTGTTCTTAGATTGGCCAATAATGGGGCCAGAATTTTTGTGAACACTCGTGGTGCTGTGGCCAGACCGAAAGGTAAGGCTCTGAACTGAAAATGGCGCCCTTCTACTGCAAAGCGTAGAAATTTCTGGTGGGTCGGAAAGATGGGAATATGCAGATAAGCATCCCCCCAAAAGAACCTGTACGCAAGCCCAGTGAAAACACATGTTACTCTTTGGCCAACACCTTAGACACTGGCAAAAAACTGAGGTGCTCCCGGATGGGAGGGGCTTATATAGGGGAGGGTACTTCCAGTTTGGAAGTGGCCAGTGCCAGCACCTGAAGGTAATCTATATAACCCATTAGTAATGACTAAGTCGCTCTGTGTCCCGTGATGTACGAAAAAGAAAATTGGTCAGTGGCTAGACTGTATGTAAACAGATTGATAAGACTGTAATAAGAGTGAAAGATTAAGCAGGTTTTTCTTGCAGTAAAAAAATAAAGTGCATTATCTAAAACACAATAACAACAAATATTGTTCAGTAGTTCAACAGTATATGAGCAGATTGATTGGGCCACAATATAAGCGAGAGAGACCAGGCAGGTTTTCCCTCTAAATAAACATTAGTGTATTATTTGACTTACAATAGCCACAAATATTGTTCAGTGGCTGGACATTATGTAAGCAGCTTGGCTTGGTCGTAATATAGGAGGAAGAGACCAGACAGGTTTTATATTCAAGTAAACATTGTAGTGTATTTTCTGAGAGACAATAGCACACAAACATTTTTGAGTGCCAAAGCTCAGAATAGGCCACAAACTCAGAGGTGCAATTCCGATTTCTCTTAACAGCAAACAATAGAAATTTGTAAACACTGTGTTGCATATTTACAGTGCCAGAACACCAGAATAGGCTGGAAACTTTGAGGTCAACACTGTCTCCAACAATCTCACCTGACCAATGTACAACTCCTAATGTTTAAGAGCTGTGAAATGTCCCCCTTGAAGCCTACTCCATTTCCTCATCCTCCTCACCACCATCATCCCAACTCTTTTCCTCCAAGTAATTCCTCCTCTTCCTCTTGCTGCCTCAATAGAGGCAGTAGGCAAAGGATCTTGCTGGTTCTGAGACAGCAGCAAGTCCTCCTCTTCCTCCTGCTGCTGTTCCCTCAGTGCCCGGCCTATCAGGCCACTGGGTATAGTAATCCCCACCTTGTCACAGCTTACTATAATGGTCACCTCTTCAAAAGATGCCAAAATGCTGCATGTGCCCTTAATGATGAGTCATTGGCGTAGAGAAAAAAACAACATATTTTCAAAGCCAGTCCTTGTACCATAATTACACAAGTACAGCTTTGCTCCTGTCAGCACAAAGTGTATGCTGCAGACCCCAAAAAAAGTTCTAAAAAGGATTGTTGGGTCTGTGAATTGTAAACACAGTGGGGTTCACAAGAATATGTAGCCCACCACACTGTAATTCACAGTAATTTAACACAATATAGTGCTGGATCTGCTTTTATGTCACGGTGAATCCAAATCTCATCACAAATCTTGAGGGAGAAAGGATTTTCAACAACTTGGAAAACTTTGTGCATTAGCTTTTATTTCCCTCAAAAGCTGACCATACACTGTAACCTTTCTCTCATTCATCCCTGCAGGCTGAACAAAAGAATCCATTGGTTCCATCTTCCCTGCTGGCTATTGTATTCTGACAGCTGGCACCTGCAGCTATCAGAATACCCAAACTGTGGCTGCATTTAATTGGATGCATCCATTATTCAGCTGACAATTTTAGGTCTTGTTTCTTTGATTTTCAGATTGAAGGATGTTGGATGGGAGGGTACTGTCAGGGACACCTACACCAAGATCTTCTACAATGTGAATTTGCACTTTACAGCTGTCTGCATTTCAAGTATTCATCTGTATTGCTTAATCTGGTCCCAAGGACATCTAGAACAGATCATGCATCCCCATCTGATCGTCCTAACATTTCTATTTCTAGCCTTATTTGTGTTCTTATGTAGTTGTATAATTGTAGAATGCTCCTTTTAGCCATACCATAGATTCCAAAGTCATGCAGCCTGCTTCAAGATTTTGTTGATGATAAAACCCAGCATGCCGACTCTCCCCTCGTGATGTTTTCCACATTCTGAAAAAGAAACGTCCCCACCTTTTCAGAAATATAAATTCTAATTTACATCTGTAAAATCTTGCACCAGATGTACAAAACTTTCTCTTTATCACAGCTGTGCAGAAAGACCTGAACCTATGTTCAGTGATGAATATCAAGTAACTGCCAAGAAACAAGGCTGACTATTAAATGTTCATTTTAACATATAAAAATGCATTATTGCTTCCATTATTTCCATTTATTTAAAAATCTGTTTGCTTTTCATTTTTTCAGTTTTATTGAATTTTTTTTCACCTAAAGGGCAAGTTGAGAAAGTAATTGAAAGCATGTTAGATTCAGAAATTTGCAAGTAGAAATGCGCCTGTGTGTAAGCATAGCATATATTAAATCATTTAGAATGAAGTATTAACGTAAAGAGCAACAAACAACATGCAGTAAGCCGTCAACAGTCATCTTTCACTGCTCTGACTATGGGCAGTGGCTGCTCTAGGCTTTGTGAGGCCTTAGGCAAAACTTAGACATGAGGCCCCACTCATGTCCATAATGGGAAAAACAATTCAAGTGATAAAAAAAAAAACATAATGCTGTGCCCCCCACCACAGCGCTGCCCTCCTCTGCTCTCCCGCTGACTGCTGTGGGGGATCTTCAGGATGGAGGCTGGGAAAAGGGGCTGGTAAATGTAATTTACCAGCCCCTACCTTTTCTAAAAGAACACAGTGAGTGATCACTCACGGTGTTCATTTACAACTGAAGCATAGTAAACTGTGTTACTATGCTTTAGTTTAAGAATTAACAGGCGCCTCTGTCTCCTGTTCATTCATCTGCAATGCAGCTGAGGTTACAGAGAAAGGAACTGGGGAATGCGTTTCTTCAGTCCCTTTATTTGTCTCAAAAAGTGAGACTTCAGGGGTCCAAAGAAACCAAAAAACTCACACCAAAAAAAACAATAATTCAACTGTAAAAGAAAAAAAAAATTCTAATCAGATTAAAAAGCCATGCCCAATATGTAGCATAATTTAGCCACACTCACTGTTTTCTCTGTGTGGCACAGGTCACCATCTTCCTAGTTATATTATGATGGTACTGTACAATGGCGGTAAACCTAAGTAGGAGTGAAAAGTGTAGGGTGTGATGGCGGATAGTATGTACATGAGAGGGGTGTGGAGTCTATGGAGGCAAGTAGTATGTAGAGGAGAGAGGTGTGCAGAGTGTATGGCGGTGGGTAGTATGTACAGGAGAGGGGTGCGGAGTGTATGGCAGTGGGTGGTATGTACATGAGAGGGGTGCGGAGTGTATGGAGGTGGGTGGTATGTACATGAGAGGGGTGCGGAGTGTATGGAGGTGGGTGGTATGTACATGAGAGGGGTGCAGAGTGTATGGCGGTGGGTGGTATGTACATGAGAGGGATGCGGAGTGTATGGCAGTGGGTGGTATGTATATGAGAAGGGTGTAGAGTGTATGGCGGTGGGTGGTATATACATGAGAGGGGTGCGGAGTGTAACAGGCAGAAAAATTGGGCCTTAGGCACTGGTGCTGGTGCCACAACACTGCAACCCCTCACAGATACTGTACTTGGAGCACAGCAATGAGCCCTGCTGCAAAGTATTGCATCAAAAATTGTAATTACACGCCCCTGTTAAACAGGGGCTGAAAAATTGGGCCTTAGGCACTGGTGCTGGTGCCACAACACTGCAACCCCTCACAGATACTGTGCCCAGAACCAAAAATGTTCTTTCAAGCTATCAGCATGATTATTGAGAAGGAGGAGGATAGTCACTCAGCATCAACATAGGCAGTCTTGAAGGGATCTGACATTTCCAAAAAAATTATTCTGATTGCAGTGACGTCAGTGGAGAGCGGACTTCAGACCGCTCTCTGCTGAAAACGGGTCACAGGAGTGAAAAACTAATTGCACTCCTGTGACCCAGAGGAGAAGCCCAGCCTAAAAAGCTCAGGCTGGACTTCTCCTTTAATCATGGAATAATTATAAGTAAGCTCTGGTGTATGGAGTGAAACACATTGGGGATGTGGCCTGGCGGGGGTCCAGGCTGAGACTGCCTATCAAACAGCAGGTCTTGACTTGATGTGCGGCTCCCAGGACATTGACAAGATGCATGCTTATAGGTGGAGAAAGCAGAAAGATTTCACTTTGCCGCTTCTTTTTCCACAATCCAGTCACAGACTGTGGCGGATCCAGGATGACCTGGGCTCAGAGGAAGTCAGTTGAAAGATGCTGACCATTAGATCAAGGACGTTTAGTGGCAGAGAAAAACGACTGCAGAGAAATCCCTGGAATGAAGGTGAATATTGCAGCAAAACTTTTCTTGTAATTTATCTTTTAATTGACTATTTATTTTATTTTTGGCCAGAGTCCTGCTTTAATCATCCAGCATATTGTTTATCATTAGTTCAAAATATTCAAATTCAAAGCTGACACATTTGGCAGTTTAAAACAGACCCATGAAGTCTCAAACTTTTTGTAAATAGTATTGCCTGTATATTCGATATTCTTTTCATGTTTATACAGGTCTCTGTTATTACCTAAAGAGGAATGATGACATTTTGGCTGTTTTAATGATGGGCCCTCATATGCCACATCATTGCTGTGTCTATGATAAAGATCTCCCAGTGGCATTGACAAAGTGGTCTGGTTAGGAGATGTACTGTACTTGCACTGCTAATGGATTCCTGGCAGATTCATTAGGTACAACACCTCCCAAAGGTCCAGAAATTCACAGTATTGGCTCTGATAGGAGAATGGCTTATAGAAAATGGACATGACTTATCTCAATGGCCAGGTTTTAAATTCGATTTTAGGGGCTGCATCCTGTTTTTAAAATTTAGAAATGTTTAGAACTTTTGTATGGACAGAAGACATTTTTCTAATGGCAGCTAAATCAGACATACACTGATCAGCTGTAACATTATGACCACCCACCTAATATTGAGATGGGTGGTCATAATATTACCACCAAAACAGCCCTGCCTTGTCAAGGCATGGACTCCACTAGACCTCTGAAGGTATACTGTGGTATCTGGCACCAGTAGCAAATCACTGTCTCCACCGGCTTCCATTCTTGCCACCTCTTCCAAATTCATATGATGTCAAAGAAAACATGATACATCAGACCACTCCACCTTCTTCCATTGCTCTGTGGTTCAGTTCTAATGCTCACATGCCCATTGTAGGCGCTTTAGGCTGTGGACATGGGTCCGCATTAGCACCCTGACCGGTCTGCAGCTAGTGCAATGTACGGTGTGTTCTGACCCCTTTCTATCTGAACCAGCATTACCCTTTTCAGCAATTTGAGCTAGAGTAGCTCTTCTATTGGACCAGACTACATGGGCCAGCCTTCCCCTCCCTACATCTGTTAGCCTTGGCTGCCCATGACCCTATCACCAGTTAACCGGTTTTCCTTACTTGGACCACTTTTGGTGACCGCTGCAGACTGGGAACATCCTACAACCACTGTAGTTCTGGAGTTGATCTGACCCAGTTGTCTAAATATTAAAATTTGGCCCTTGTCGGTGTAACTCAATCCTTACGCATGCCCATTTTTTTCTGCTTTGAGCACATCAATTTCAAGGACAACATGTTCAGTTGCTGTCCAATATATCTCACCCACTTTCAGGTGCCATTGCAATGAAATGATCAATGTTATTCAGTTTACCCGTCAGTGTTCATGATAAATGTCTGATCGGTTTATATTATAAAAATGGTCGGGATCCACCCAGTAGCCTGGACCGGCAGCTGGCTCAGTCTCTCATTGAGCTGCTGTGAGCCAGAGAGCGAGCCGCTGAGAGACGATTTTTGATCACTCAGTTCTCATTCTTAGAAGCGGCGGGGGACAGATGCACCAAGACTCACCCAGTTTCTCCTATGTTCCCTCAGCCAGTGTTAGTATTTCACAGGGAAAGGGCGTAGGAAAGTCATTGTTTTCTTACACTTTTACCGCTTCAATACTGGACACTTTTACCCCCTTCCTGCCCAGGACAATTTTCAGCTTTTAGCACTGACACACTTTGAATGACATTTTTATAATTTTTTTTACACAAATAGAGCTTTTGTTTGTGGTATTTAATCATGGAAAATTTTGAAAAAAAAGTTTTACATTTCTGTTATAAAATTTTGCAAATAAATTTTCTTTCTTCAGCCGCGCGATCAGTCATCCCCTGGGCCCAGTCTGCACTGCCACTGACAGGTGGAGTGAAGAGAGAAGCGGCCAAGCGGGGAAGTGTGTGCAGACTGTGGAACGGAGGAGGGGCAGCTGTCAGTGAATGATACCAGGCCAGCTGCTGAGCTGTGTCTGAGGCCCGCGGCACGCCGGCACTTCTGCTTAGCTTACTGCTAGTCTGGTCCCGCCGAGAATAAGACAGGCTTGCTCTGCTTCCATTGATTTCATCACAGGACTCCACACAGTGAGTGGTGGGAAACCAGAAGTGACACAGCCGTCCCGTCACTGCGCCAATGGCAAACAAGCAAGGAGGAATCATTGTAGAGTGGGAGTGGGAGTGGGCGCATCGCTTGCGCCCCGAACACTTTCTAAAGACGGCCCAATGAAGCTTCTCGGGTCGCCACTGTCTGAAAATTCATCCACTCTGATGTGCTGACTGCCTATCTAATTTCTTGTGGCCTGAAGATGCCAGAACAGTACAAATACCCCCCAAATTACCATTTTTTGGGGAAAGTAGTCAGTCCAAGGTATTTAGAAATAAACATGGCAAGTTTTTTGAAGTTGTAATTTTTTGTCACAATTATTTGGAAAATAAAGAAATTAAAAAATAGTTTTTTTCCCAATTATTTTACATACTGTCACCAGTGCAGTACTGTGTCATCATACGACTTGTATGGTGGTGACCAGGCATACTGACTGTTGACAGTATGTAAAAAAAAAAAAAAAGTAGATTTTTCTTAAATTATTTATTATGTATTACATTTTTTTTCAAATTTTTTTTTACATGCAGTGACAATATCAATACAGTGTTACCATGGTAACTAATCTGGGGAGGTAATCTGTATTTTTTTTCTTTTTTACACACTATGATGGCTTATGATTGGTCACAACTAATCACATGGTACCGATGGGCTGTGATTGGCCCTGTCTGTACCATGTGATCACTGTGACCAATCACAGAGCTCATCACAATAGTACACAATGAAAGACCTGTAACAAAGCCTTTCATTGTGTACAACTGTCATGTGATCTGCGGTGAATGGCCACAGTGGTCACATGGTACCAGCAGCGGGCTGGTACAATGATCTGTGTGTGATCCTGGGAGGACATCATATGATGACCTCCAAGAACAAAAGTGCTCCTGCTCAGCTGTCATTTGACAAGAGGCTGGGTGAGAAGAGTTTAAAGTACTGGAAATACATCCTCTGTACTGCAATTAGCTGAAGTAAAATTGAGTTGAATTCAACTTCTCGTGTTATTGAAGAGTTAAGCAGCCTCGGAATGGTACCAAGTCAGCAGGAGACCACACTGGGTCTAAGGATATATGTCAATGCATAAAGCAGCATTTGTAACAGAGCATGTACTAAAGCAAAATAACTTTTTTATAATTCCATTTGGCAGGGAGCGGTGATTTTTAAAATGCTTAAAGTGAAACAATAAAAATGCAACATTCCTTTAAATAGCATGCCTGGGGTGCCTTTACCTTGCCTGCGAAGTGGCTCATCTATATGATGTATACAACCTACTATAACAAAACCAACATTTGCAGAGAAATTTGTTTAAATTGTAGGCAATTGACAGTTTCAACTGCTTTACCTCTGTATGTAAGCGAACAGAAATATACTTAGATAATGGTCTTGTATAGATCTTAATTGGGAACATCCCAAACAAAACAGTGTGGGGTTCCCCTATAATTTATACCAGGCCCTTCAGGACTAGTATGAATTTTAAGGGGTACTCTATGCAAAAAAATAAATGGGACCCCCTCTACTTTTCTAGTCTGCCAGGATACATGCTCACACAAGGTTCTTGTGTGGATCTTTGGAGGACACCCCATGAGCTCTTGTGTACATTATGCTAAAAAAAAATTCCAAGGGGGTCAATTGTTATTACTGTTTGAGTTTCTGTGTTTTTTATATATATATATATATATATATATATATATATATATATATATATATATATTGTGACAGCAGGAAGGTAAAGTCACCTGGTTGCATCCAGGGGGGTAGATATATTTCGCCCAGATTCAGGCTTTACGCCGACTTATACAACTAGGTGGAGAGTTGTATAAGCCCAGCTGAGGCTAGTGGGCTCATGGATGACTCATACCTCTAGGGAGAGTGTGGGGCGTCGTGCAGACAGGGAGTTGATGAGACCAGCTGAAGCTTGTCAGCTCATTTAGGCCTCTATAAGAACTCCCAGATTCATTAGGTGTTAGCTCATGCCTGGAACCAGACCTGTGTGGACTGTCTAGGGAGAGTGAACCCCTGTGCGGTGAGACAAAGCCTGTGTGGCTATTTGCTTGGACATTTAAAACCAGGGACTTAGGGACTAGGACAGCACTAGGCTGATCCCAGTTGTTAGTTAGGAAACCTGTATGTTTAGTCAGAGGTCAAGTTGACCAGGATTTATTTTGTTTATGTTTCTTTTGCTTTGCTGTGTTTTGTCACTGTAAACAGAAAATAAACCGCACCTTTTTGATTTTGAAAACCACAACCTCCGTTTGCTGGGCCTGTTTTGTGTGGGGAGCCCATCCCGGGGGTCACACACACCCGCTGCCGAGCTAACCCCCTCACAGTTGGTGGAGAACCAGTGGCAGTTTTTTTTAAGCCAGCATGGAGGAGATACTGAAACAGCTGGCTCTAGCAAATGCCAATCAACAGCAGACAAATGCAGGTTTGCAAAGGAGCCTTGCAGCCCAGCAGCAAGCTCATCAACAGAGCCTTGCAGCCCAGCAGCAAGCTCACCAACAGAGTCTGGAAGCTCAGCAACAAGCCCAGCAGCAATCTGAGGCCCGCTTCATAGACCTGTTACAGAAGCAAGAGCAGAGACTACAACAAATGGAAGCAGTAATGCAGCAACGTCCGCAGACCAGTGAGGAAAGCCGTCCCACTAATACCGCGTCCTTTGGGGTGAGTCGTTTATTGACAAAAATGACTGGAGAGGATGATCCAGAGGTATTTTTGACCACATTTGAAAGGACCGCTGAAAGAGAAAAGTGGCCTGAGGAGCAGTGGGCTGGACTGGTGGCTCCTCTGTTAACTGGTGAATCGCAGAAAGCTTACTATGACCTAGAGCCTAACCAAGCAAAAGACTATGTGATGCTAAAAGCTGAAATTTTGGCAAGGCTGGGTGTCACCCAGGCTGTCCGGGCTCAGCGTGTGCATAACTGGACTTTCCAGCTTGGAAAACCCCCCAGGTCTCAAATGTATGATCTCATTCACCTGAGCAGAAAGTGGCTACAGCCAGAGACTTTGTCCGCACCAAAGATTGTGGAACGTGTTGTAATGGATCGGTTTTTGAGAGCTCTTCCTACTGCCATCCAAAAGTGGGTAAGCCATGGAGACCCAGAGACGGCCGATGGTCTTGTGGATCGTGTGGAGAAATACTTGGCTACAGAGAACCTGACGGCCTCTTCCAGAGACACTCGGACTTTCCACCCTAAGACCAGACCATCCCCAGGGGCGGATAAGAGGATTCCAAGGGGTGAGGGTGGAGAGAGTGAGAGGGTGGGAGCTCTACCCCAAGTTTGGCGAGAACAGCCTGGGAAATCAGCGGCTCAAGAGGCGGCAAGAAGGATCGTTTGCTACCGCTGCCGGCAAGCGGGACATATTGCAGCCAATTGCCCGGTTGTGGAGGAACCCATGCAGTGTGACTTTCTGACGGGCAGACGTCAGTCGCTGTGTGCGACAGTCGCATGCACTGCCATTCGAGGAACTGAGAAACATTTATGCAAAATGTGTGTTAATGGTAGAAATGTTGTGGTATTGCTGGATTCAGGTAGCCTTGTGACCCTGATAAAGGCTGAGTTAGTTAAAACAGAGGTCTTTGGGAATAGCAAGGTAGCTGTTATTTGTGTGCATGGGGACACCCGAGAGTATCCAGTGACTACAGTGTGTTTCGAGACCCCCAAAGGTACCCTCTCTCATCCAGTGGGCTTAGTATCTCAGTTACCGCATGACGCCATTGTGGGAAGGGATTTTCCGAAGTTCTGGGAACTGTGGGATGATCCTGAGCCCCCCACTGGTGCCCCTATGTACCAGGAATGTGATAGCCAGAACTCCCCTGAGAGTGGTGAGGACTCTCCGGAATTTCCCTTATCAGTATTGGCAGGTGTGAGGGGGTTAACTCGGTAGCGGGTGTGTGTGACCCCCTGGTTGGGCTCCCCACACAAAAACAGGGCCAGCAGACGGAGGTTGTGGTTTTCAAAATCAAAAGGTGCGGTTTATTTCTCTATGTACAGTGACAAAAACACAGCAAAGCCAAAAAGAAACAAACAAAATAAATCCTGGTCAGTTTGACCTCTGACTAAACATGCAGGTTTCCTAAACTAACAACTGGGATCAGCCTGGTGCTGTCCTAGTCCCTAAGTCCCTGGTTTAGTAAAAGTCCAAACAAATAGCCACACAGGCTTTGCCTCACCGCACAGGGGTTCACTCTCCCTAGACAGTCCACACAGGTCTGGTTCCAGGCATGAGCTAACATCTAATGAATCTGGGAGTTCCTTATAGAGGCCTAAATGAGCTGACAAGGTTCAGCTGGTCTCATCCATGAGCCTACTAGCCTCAGCTGGGCTTATACAACTCTCCACCCTAGTTGTATAAGTCAGCATAAAGCCTGAATCTGGGAGAAATATATCTACCCCCCTGGATGCAACCAGGTGACTTTACCTTCCTGCTGTCACATACCCCCCCCTCTTGTTTTAACCTTGGGGTTGGAACACCAGCAATCAGGCATTCATGTACTCGAGACAAAGCATCCACATTCCCCATTTGAACGCCAGGGCGATGCTTTACTGTGAAGTTGAATTCCTGTAGGGCCAGGAACCACCTATTCACTCTTCTATTTGTCTCCTTGTTTTGAGCCATCCACTTTAACGGAGCGTGATCCGTAACCATGTCAAAGTGCCTACCTAGCAGATAGTACCGAAGGGAATCTAGAGCCCACTTCACCGCTAAACACTCCTTTTCAACCGTGGCGTAATTTACCTCATGGGACTTCAACTTCCTGCTGAGGTAAATGACTGGGTGCTCTTCCCCGTTCCAGACCTGGGACAATACTGCTCCTAACCCCACATCTGACGCATCACTTTGTACGACAAAGTCTTTAGAGAAGTCGGGTGAGTACAACACTGGCTGGCTACATAAGGCTTGTTTCAAGAATTGGAATGCTGCCTCAGCCTCGGGGGTCCATTTAATCATGACCGACCCTTTCCCTTTCGTCAGGTTGGTTAGGGGCACAGCCTTAGAAGCAAAGTGGGGAATGAAGCGCCGATAATAACCCGCGATTCCCAGAAAGGCCCGTACCTGCTTCTTGCTGTTGGGACGTGGCCAACTCTGGATGGCCTCGACTTTGTTGAGTTGGGGTTTTATCACTCCCCTGCCAATGGTGTACCCAAGATATTTGGCCTCCTCCTGCCCAATGGTACACTTCTTGGGGTTAGCCGTAAACCCCGCTTCCCGGATAGAGTCTAGGACTGCTTGCACTTTTGGCAGATGTGAGGCCCAATCTGTGCTATGGACAATTACGTCATCCAGGTAAGCCGCAGCATACTTCCGATGGGGCCTCAGTATCTGGTCCATTTTCCGCTGGAATGTGGCCGGCGCATTCTGTAACCCGAACGGCATTCTCTTATATTGGAACGCCCCGTCTGGGGTTACAAATGCGGTTTTCTCTTTGGCCGACTTGGCCAGGGGAATTTGCCAATACCCTTTTGTGAGGTCAAGAGTCGTCATGTATCGGGCTGTTCCCAGCCGGTCGATCAACTCATCTATACGTGGCATGGGGTAGGTGTCAAATTTTGTAACTTTGTTCAACTGACGAAAATCGTTACAAAATCGCCAGCTCCCATCCGGTTTAGGCACCAACACAATGGGACTAGACCAATCACTTTGGGACTCCTCTATCACCCCTAAGTTCAGCATTTTCTGTACTTCCTCCCGTATTGCCTCCCGTCGGGCCTCTGGGATCCGATAGGGTTTTAACTTCACCCTTTCACCGGGCGGGGTAATAATATCATGCTCTACCCCAGATGTTTGTCCCGGCAGCTCAGAGAACACCTCCTTGTTGCGAAGCACAAACTCCTTAACCTCCTGTTGTTGGGGTTGTGACAAGGTGGCTGCTATTCCAACCTCCGGAATCACGCAACTAGTTTGAGCTGGTGACCAAGTTTCTGCGACTAGGGACTCTCTATCCCTCCAGGCTTTCAACAGATTAACGTGATATATCTGTTCGGGCTTTCGCCTTCCTGGTTGTCTGACCTTGTAATTCACTTCGCTCACTTTTTCCATTATCTCGTAGGGGCCTTGCCATTTGGCAAGGAATTTACTTTCAACCGTAGGGACAAGTACCAATATCCTATCCCCCGGGGAAAAGGTACGGGTCTTTGCTCCACGGTTGTACACTCTCTGCTGTGCCAACTGCGCTTGGGCCAAATGTTCCTTCACGATGGGCATTACCTGTGCAATTCGATCTTGCATCAGGGCGACATGCTCAATCACACTCCTGTGGGGAGAACTCTCACTTTCCCAAGTTTCCTTGGCAATATCCAACAGCCCTCTTGGGTGTCTCCCATACAGTAACTCAAAGGGGGAGAATCCCGTAGAGGATTGGGGCACCTCCCTAATAGCAAACATCAAATAAGGAAGTAGACAGTCCCAATCCTTTCCATCTCTATCCACCACTTTCTTCAACATTTGTTTTAGGGTTTTGTTGAATCTTTCAACCAGCCCATCGGTTTGGGGGTGATACACAGATGTACGCAATTGCGTCACTTTGAACAATTTACACAGCTCTTTCATAACCCGGGACATAAAGGGTGTACCTTGGTCCGTAAGCAGTTCTTTACAAATACCCACCCGGCTAAAAACAAGAGATAGCTCTTTGGCTATGGTTTTGGCCGAGGTATTTCTGAGAGGGATCGCTTCTGGATAACGGGTGGCATAGTCCATTATAACCAATATGTACTGGTGCCCCCTAGCGGACTTGATTATAGGACCTACCAAATCCATTGCGATTCTCTCAAACGGGACCTCAATGATGGGTAGAGGGACCAGCGGGCTACGGAAATGTGGCATCGGGGCCGACCTCTGACACACAGGGCAGGAGGAACAATAATTTTCTATGTCCTTCATCACCCCAGGCCAATAGAATCTCTGTAATACCCTCTCTCGGGTTTTCTCTGTCCCCAGATGACCTCCAAGAATGTGCCCATGGGCCAACTCCAACACCAACTTCCTGTAAGGTTTGGGCACCACCAGCTGCTCAACGGTTTCTTCTGCCCTTTTTGCCACCCGATACAGTAGGTCCTTCTCTACGCTGAAGTATGGGTAAGTGCAGGTATTATCTGGGTTCACTAACTCGCCATCTATTTCCACTACGTTTTCCCGTGCCTTTATTAGGGCGGGGTCTTTTAACTGTTCTGTGGCAAAATTTTCCCTGTGAACCTCCAGATCAGAAAACTCCACAGACGGTAGGTTTTCGTCTGAGGAGGTGGGCTCCTCTCCAGTTTCTTGAGTCTCCCCTGCCAATACTGACAAGGGAAATTCTGGAGAGTCCTCCCCACTCTCAGAGGAGTTCTGGCTATCACATTCCTGGTACATAGGGGCACCAGTGGGGGGCTCAGGATCATCCCACAGTTCCCAGAACTTCGGAAAATCCCTTCCCACAATGGCATCATGCGGTAATTGAGATACTAACCCCACTGGATGAGAGAGGGTACCTTTGGGGGTCTCGAAACACACTGTAGTCACTGGATACTCTCGGGTGTCCCCATGCACACAAATAACAGCTACCTTGCTATTCCCAGAGACCTCTGTTTTAACTAATTCAGCCTTTATCAGGGTCACAAGGCTACCTGAATCCAGCAATACCACAACATTTCTACCATTAATACACATTTTGCATAAATGTTTCTCAGTTCCCCGAATGGCAGTGCATGCGACTGTCGCACACAGCGACTGATGTCTGTCCGTCAGAAAGTCACACTGCATGGGTTCCTCCACAACCGGGCAATTGGCTGCAATATGTCCCGCTTGCCGGCAGCGGTAGCAAACGATCCTTCTTGCGGCCTCTTGAGCCGCTGATTTCCCAGGCTGTTCTCGCCAAACTTGGGGTAGAGCTCCCACCCTCTCACTCTCTCCACCCTCACCCCTTGGAATCCTCTTATCCGCCCCTGGGGATGGTCTGGTCTTAGGGTGGAAAGTCCGAGTGTCTCTGGAAGAGGCCGTCAGGTTCTCTGTAGCCAAGTATTTCTCTACACGATCCACAAGACCACCGGCCGTCTCTGGGTCTCCATGGCTTACCCACTTTTGGATGGCAGTAGGAAGAGCTCTCAAAAACCGATCCATTACAACACGTTCCACAATCTCTGGTGCGGACAAAGTCTCTGGCTGTAGCCACTTCCTGCTCAGGTGAATGAGATCATACATTTGAGACCTGGGGGGTTTTCCAAGCTGGAAAGTCCAGTTATGCACACGCTGAGCCCGGACAGCCAGGGTGACACCCAGCCTTGCCAATATTTCAGCTTTTAGCATCACATAGTCTTTTGCTTGGTCAGGCTCTAGGTCATAGTAAGCCTTCTGCGATTCACCAGTTAACAGAGGAGCCACCAGTCCAGCCCACTGCTCCTCAGGCCACTTTTCTCTTTCAGCAGTCCTTTCAAATGTGGTCAAAAATACCTCTGGATCATCCTCTCCAGTCATTTTTGTCAATAAACGACTCACCCCAAAGGACGCGGTATTAGTGGGACGGCTTTCCTCACTGGTCTGCGGACGTTGCTGCATTACTGCTTCCATTTGTTGTAGTCTCTGCTCTTGCTTCTGTAACAGGTCTATGAAGCGGGCCTCAGATTGCTGCTGGGCTTGTTGATGAGCTTGCTGCTGGGCTGCAAGGCTCCTTTGCAAACCTGCATTTGTCTGCTGTTGATTGGCATTTGCTAGAGCCAGCTGTTTCAGTATCTCCTCCATGCTGGCTTAAAAAAAACTGCCACTGGTTCTCCACCAACTGTGAGGGGGTTAACTCGGTAGCGGGTGTGTGTGACCCCCTGGTTGGGCTCCCCACACAAAAACAGGGCCAGCAGACGGAGGTTGTGGTTTTCAAAATCAAAAGGTGCGGTTTATTTCTCTATGTACAGTGACAAAAACACAGCAAAGCCAAAAAGAAACAAACAAAATAAATCCTGGTCAGTTTGACCTCTGACTAAACATGCAGGTTTCCTAAACTAACAACTGGGATCAGCCTGGTGCTGTCCTAGTCCCTAAGTCCCTGGTTTAGTAAAAGTCCAAACAAATAGCCACACAGGCTTTGCCTCACCGCACAGGGGTTCACTCTCCCTAGACAGTCCACACAGGTCTGGTTCCAGGCATGAGCTAACATCTAATGAATCTGGGAGTTCCTTATAGAGGCCTAAATGAGCTGACAAGGTTCAGCTGGTCTCATCCATGAGCCTACTAGCCTCAGCTGGGCTTATACAACTCTCCACCCTAGTTGTATAAGTCAGCATAAAGCCTGAATCTGGGAGAAATATATCTACCCCCCTGGATGCAACCAGGTGACTTTACCTTCCTGCTGTCACACAGGGGAGACTCAAGAAACTGGAGAGGAGCCCACCTCCTCAGACGAAAACCTACCGTCTGTGGAGTTTTCTGATCTTGAGGTTCACAGGGAAAACTTTGCCACAGAACAGTTGAAAGACCCCGCCCTAATAAAGGCACGGGAAAACGTAGTGAAAATAGATGGCGAGTTAGTGAACCCAGATAATACCTGCACTTACCCATACTTCAGCGTAGAGAAGGACCTACTGTATCGGGTGGCAAAAAGGGCAGAAGAAACCGTTGAGCAGCTTGTGGTGCCCAAACCTTACAGGAAGTTGGTGTTGGAGTTGGCCCATGGGCACATTCTTGGAGGTCATCTGGGGACAGAGAAAACCCGAGAGAGGGTATTACAGAGATTCTATTGGCCGGGGGTGATGAAGGACATAGAAAATTATTGTTCCTCCTGCCCTGTGTGTCAGAGGTCGGCCCCGATGCCACATTTCCGTAGCCCGCTGGTCCCTCTACCCATCATTGAGGTCCCGTTTGAGAGGATCGCCATGGATTTGGTAGGGCCTATAATCAAGTCCGCTAGGGGGCACCAGTACATATTAGTTATAATGGACTATGCCACCCGTTATCCAGAAGCGATCCCTCTCCGAAATACCTCGGCCAAAACCATAGCCAAAGAGCTATCTCTTGTGTTTAGCCGGGTGGGTATTTGTAAAGAACTGCTTACGGACCAAGGTACACCCTTTATGTCCCGGGTTATGAAGGAGCTGTGTAAATTGTTCAAAGTGACGCAATTACGTACATCTGTGTATCACCCCCAAACCGATGGGCTGGTTGAAAGATTCAACAAAACCCTAAAACAAATGTTGAAGAAAGTGGTGGATAGAGATGGAAAGGATTGGGACTGTCTACTTCCTTATCTGATGTTTGCTATTAGGGAGGTGCCCCAATCCTCTACGGGATTCTCCCCCTTTGAGTTACTGTATGGGAGACACCCAAGAGGGCTGTTGGATATTGCCAAGGAAACTTGGGAAAGTGAGAGTTCTCCCCACAGGAGTGTGATTGAGCATGTCGCCCTGATGCAAGACCGAATTGCACAGGTAATGCCCATCGTGAAGGAACATTTGGCCCAAGCGCAGTTAGCACAGCAGAGAGTGTACAACCATGGAGCCAAGACCCGTACCTTTTCCCCGGGGGATAGGATACTGGTACTTGTCCCTACGGTTGAAAGTAAATTCCTTGCCAAATGGCAAGGCCCCTATGAGATAATGGAAAAAGTGAGCGAAGTGAATTACAAGGTCAGACAACCAGGAAGGCGAAAGCCCGAACAGATCTATCACGTTAATCTGTTGAAAGCCTGGAGGGATAGAGAGTCCCTAGTCGCAGACACTTGGTCACCAGCTCAAACTGGTTGCGTGATTCCTGAGGTTGGAATAGCAGCCACCTTGTCACAACCCCAACAACAGGAGGTTAAGGAGTTTGTGCTTCGCAACAAGGAGGTATTCTCTGAGCTGCCGGGACAAACATCTGGGGTAGAGCATGACATCATTACCCCGCCCGGTGAAAGGGTGAAGTTAAAACCCTATCGGATCCCAGAGGCCCGACGGGAGGCAATACGGGAGGAAGTACAGAAAATGCTGAACTTAGGGGTGATAGAGGAGTCCCAAAGTGATTGGTCTAGTCCCATTGTGTTGGTGCCTAAACCGGATGGGAGCTGGCGATTTTGTAACGATTTTCGTCAGTTGAACAAAGTTACAAAATTTGACACCTACCCCATGCCACGTATAGATGAGTTGATCGACCGGCTGGGAACAGCCCGATACATGACGACTCTTGACCTCACAAAAGGGTATTGGCAAATCCCCCTGGCCAAGTCGGCCAAAGAGAAAACCGCATTTGTAACCCCAGACGGGGCGTTCCAATATAAAAGAATGCCGTTCGGGTTACAGAATGCGCCGGCCACATTCCAGCGGAAAATGGACCAGATGCTGAGGCCCCATCGGAAGTATGCTGCGGCTTACCTGGATGACGTAATTGTCCATAGCACAGATTGGGCCTCACATCTGCCAAAAGTGCAAGCAGTCCTGGACTCTGTTCGGGAAGCGGGGTTTACGGCTAACCCCAAGAAGTGTACCATTGGGCAGGAGGAGGCCAAATATCTTGGGTACACCATTGGGAGGGGAGTAATAAAACCCCAACTCAACAAAGTCGAGGCCATCCAGAGTTGGCCACGTCCCAACAGCAAGAAGCAGGTACGAGCCTTTCTGGGAATCGCTGGGTATTATCGGCGATTCATTCCCCACTTTGCTTCTAAGGCTGTGCCCCTAACCAACCTGACGAAGGGGAAAGGGTCGGTCATGATTAAATGGACCCCCGAGGCTGAGGCAGCATTCCAATTCTTGAAACAAGCCTTATGTAGCCAGCCAGTGTTGTACTCACCCGACTTCTCTAAAGACTTTGTCGTACAAAGTGATGCGTCAGATGTGGGGTTAGGAGCAGTATTGTCCCAGGTCTGGAACGGGGAAGAGCACCCAGTCATTTACCTCAGCAGGAAGTTGAAGTCCCATGAGGTAAATTACGCCACCGTTGAAAAGGAGTGTTTAGCGGTGAAGTGGGCTCTAGATTCCCTTCGGTACTACCTGCTAGGTAGGCACTTTGACATGGTTACGGATCACGCTCCGTTAAAGTGGATGGCTCAAAACAAGGAAACAAATAGAAGAGTGAATAGGTGGTTCCTGGCCCTCCAGGAATTCAACTTCACAGTAAAGCATCGCCCTGGCGTTCAAATGGGGAATGTGGATGCTTTGTCTCGAGTACATGAATGCCTGATTGCTGGTGTTCCAACCCCGAGGTTAAAACAAGAGGGGGGGGTATGTGACAGCAGGAAGGTAAAGTCACCTGGTTGCATCCAGGGGGGTAGATATATTTCGCCCAGATTCAGGCTTTACGCCGACTTATACAACTAGGTGGAGAGTTGTATAAGCCCAGCTGAGGCTAGTGGGCTCATGGATGACTCATACCTCTAGGGAGAGTGTGGGGCGTCGTGCAGACAGGGAGTTGATGAGACCAGCTGAAGCTTGTCAGCTCATTTAGGCCTCTATAAGAACTCCCAGATTCATTAGGTGTTAGCTCATGCCTGGAACCAGACCTGTGTGGACTGTCTAGGGAGAGTGAACCCCTGTGCGGTGAGACAAAGCCTGTGTGGCTATTTGCTTGGACATTTAAAACCAGGGACTTAGGGACTAGGACAGCACTAGGCTGATCCCAGTTGTTAGTTAGGAAACCTGTATGTTTACTCAGAGGTCAAGTTGACCAGGATTTATTTTATTTATGTTTCTTTTGCTTTGCTGTGTTTTGTCACTGTAAATAGAAAATAAACCGCACCTTTTTGATTTTGAAAACCACAACCTCCGTTTGCTGGGCCTGTTTTGTTTGGGGAGCCCATCCCGGGGGTCACACACACCCGCTGCCGAGCTAACCCCCTCACAGTATATATATATATATATATATATATATATATATATATATAAAATGTCATTACTTGTTGTATTAACCTGTCTGTTTATATTGCTGTGAGTGCTCTCTTTGACTAGGGGGTCTCCCTGACTTGTGTGCTCTCGTGCCTATACCTAGCACAGAAAGATCCCTACAATCTTGTTTGGGGCTGATATTTTCCTCCAGTATGTACTGGGCTCCTTTCCCAGACACTGGAGATATTCTGTGTCGGCGGCAATATTTGTCCCCAATATGGGCGCGATACCGGTCTCCGGATATTGTCATCATCGAGACCGGATATGACGCAGCAACGCATGACTTCATTGCGATGCGAATGCGCAATATAGAGGAACGCCGGGGATTGCAGTCAGCGCCATTTTCCTTTTCACATATTTCGAGCTGGATCAAACACTTCTGCTGGAGCCGTCTTGCCTGGATGGATGACAGATGGCTACTGACTAGAGAGGAGCTTGGACTTTTTAGATAGTCAGGACATGCACTGGCTATTTACTAGTAAGTAAATCCTGTTGGCCCCCCTTTCCTTTTTTTGGCATTTCCTAAGGCATTATCAAATGGCACTTTTGTCCAAATTGATTGTATTGCCTATAATGTGGATGTATTATGGATCATCCGATACATTTATTCATCTTATGCCCCCTTCTTTTCCTCTCTTTTCTTCAGTCATTCTTTCTGGTGCAACATATTTTTGGACGTGATCCAGCGGTCCTTGTATAGCATGAAAGGCAAGCTACACTTGAAATATGGGAACCTTTTGAGCTTTAAGAGCACTCTGGTCAATAATGAAATGTGATGCATGTGCATATGCAAGGCACATTGAAAAGTTTGTGCATGAATGTAGGAAGCATTGATGCTAAAATGTGATTACTTTGTATTTCAGAAGTGGTATTAATCCCTGAAGAAGAAATTGTTAAATGTCTATATTTTGAAACGCGTTGGAAATACCCACCTACTGAATTACTGTCTACAAGTGCTCTTATGGCGGAACAGCAAGTAGCTGGGGAATACCACTTTAACTTTTGATACACACTATGAATTTTATTCAATGTGATGTAACATCTTGGTATTGTGCAATCATTGTTGAATGTCTTGTTTCTTTATACAATATTTTCTTGACTTTTAATAATAAATACTTCCTATAACATATGTTTGAATCAAATTGCATTTAACCACTTCAATACCAGGCATTTTCACCCCCTTCCTGCCCAGGCCAATTTTCAGCTTTCAGCACTGTCACGCTTTGAATGACAATTGCGCGGTCGTACGAAGTGGCACCCAAACAAAATTGACGTCTTTTTTTTCCTCACAAATTTAACTTTCTTTTGGTGGTATTTGATCATCTCTGCGGTTTTTATTTTTTGCGCTATAAACAAAAAAGACTGACAATTTTGAAAAAAAAAAACAATATTTTTTACTTTTGGCTATAATAAATATCCCATTTTATTTAAAACATTTTATTTTTCCTCAGTTTAGGCCGATATGTATTCTTCTACATATTTTTGGTAAAAAAATCGCAATAAGTGATTGGTTTGCGCAAAAGTTATAGTGTCTACAAAATAGGGGATAGATTTATGACATTTTTTTATTTTATACATTTTTTACTAGTAATCTGCGATTTTTGTCAGGACTGCGATATTGCGGCGGACAGATCGGACACTTTTGACACTATTTTGGGACCATTCACATTTATACAGCGAACAGTGCTATAAATATGCACTGATTACTGTATAAATGTGACTGGCAGGGAAGGGGTTATCACTAGGGGGCGATCAAGGGGTTAAATGTGTTCCCTGGGAGTGGTTCTTACTGTGGGGGGGAGGGGACTGACTGGGGGAGGTGACCGATCGGTGTCCCTATGTACAAGGGACACACCATCGGTCTCCTCTCCCTGACAGGATGTGGATCTCTGTGTTTGCACACAGAGATCCACGTCCCCTGGCTCTGTAACTGCCGATCGCGGGCACCTGGCGGACATTGCGGCCGCCAGGCACGTGCATTGGCACCCGCGTGACACGGTGGGCACAGCTTTTCCTCGATGCGTGCATGCGGCGGAGAGCAATGCGAAAGTAAACAGGAGGATGTCCAAGGACGCCCTCCCGGCAATTGAGCACTGCGCTGTAGACATCTTTCGTCTATAGCGCGGGTACCAAGAGGTTCAAATCCCAATTACGAGATAAATATTGTTACTAGGGGGTCAAAAGTTTTACTGTGTTTCTGCAGTTTAATGCCTCAGATTTTAAAGATGGAAATCCAGATAAACATCTGATCTTAAATAAAACATTTTTAAAACCCCTCACCTTTGCATAAAAACATTTACTGTATTATAGACGTTTGTTTGCAGACTGCAGTATTTCAGAACGTTTGTCTATCAACTCCTTGTCCAAGTGATAAGAGATTAAGTTGATTTTTTTTCTTTCTTTGAGAAAGAATTCAGTGAATGTGCAGCTGTACCACAGAAAGAAGTTCATGAAGACGGAAAAATACACAATCATTGTTTATTATCCAGTCTATAGAATACGGGGTACTGTATGGATGCCGCAGTAAGAGATGGCACAATGCGCTTTGTTGGAGAATCCGCCGTGCAGAGTGTCAGTGGAAGGTTCTACTAGCCTCCACGCTGAGAGATGAAGTACAGATCTCTGTCTGCTAGAAGTGGGCCATTCACAAGCCTGTCTCTTCTACCGAAGAAGAAGCCTTGTGGTATTTTCCTAGGCAGAGTAACTGGCCTTTTATTAATCATGTAGAATGGGCAACAAACAGAGCTTAGAACACAATACAAAAGAGACACGTATAAAGAGTAAATGAGATAACAGTGGCCTTTCATTTTCTTCCACTAGAAAAAAGGAAAAAAATAAATAAACTAATTTGCCATTTCATTGTGGGAGGAACCATTGCATGTGACAGGAGAAATGGGTATTTGACTCTGGCCAGTTGAATACTTGCTGCAGCTGGGGAGAAGCATTGTGATGGCAATTCAAGGCCAAGGCTGGCAGAAAGTCAAGTATAGAGCCTATTCTTTCTACAGGTATTACTATTTGGTCTTTTGTCCCTGTAGTGATAGGTTACCTAACCCAGGACCCTGCATTCACTATATCTGGCCTTCCACAGTACACAGAACATGGAACTGCTAAATACCTTTTCTCATTAGCAGTATACAGTGCATCCGGAAAGTATTCACAGCGCTTCACGTTTTCCACATTTTGTTATGTCACAGCCTTATTCCAAAATAGATTAAATTCATAATTTTCCTCAAAATTCTACAAACAATACCCCATAATGACAATGTGAAAGAAGTTTCAAATCTTTGCAAATTTATTAAAAATAGAAAAACGAAAAAAAAAAATCAAATGTACAGAAGTATTTACAGCCTTTGCTCAGTACTTTGGTGAAGCACCTTTGGCACCAATTACAGCAGGGGTCTCAAACCTGCGGCCCTCCAGCTGTTGCGGAACTACAAGTCCCATCATGCCTCTGCCTATGGGAGTCATGCTTGTAACTGTTTAGCCTTGCAATGCCTCATGGGAATTGTAGTTCTGCAACAGCTGGAGGGCCACCAGTTTGAGACCCCTGAATTACAGCCTCAAGTCGTTTTGAGTATGATGCTACAAGCTTGGCACACCTATTTTTGGGCAAATTCTCACATTCTTCTTTGCAGGACCTCTCAGGCTCCATCAGGTTGGATGGGGAGAGTCGTTGTACAGCCATTTTTAGATCTGTCCAGAGATGTTCAATTGGGTTCAAGTCTGGACTCTGGCTGGGCCACTCAAGGACATTCACAGAGTTGTCCCATAGCCACTCCTTAGTTATCTTGGCTGTGTGCTTAGGGTCGCTGATCAGTTGGAAGATATACCTTCTCCCCAGTCTGAGGTCCAGAGCACTCTGGAGCAGGTTTTCTTCAAGGATGTCTCTGTACATTGCTGCATTAATCTTTCCCTCGATCCTGACTAGTCTCCCAGTTCCTGCCGCTGAAAAACATCCCCACATCATGATACTGCCACCACCATGCTTCACTTTAAGGATGGTATTGGCCAGGTGATGAGCGGTGCCTGGTTTTCTCCAGACATGACGTTTGCCATTCAGGCCAAAAAGTTCAATATTTGTTTCATCAGACCAGGGAGTCCTTCAGGTGCTCCTGGCTTGTAGCAGTGGAGGATAGTAGGCACCATAGTTCTATTTATTTTTGCCTTCTACAGTTATCCAACAGCATGCAAAGGAAATTCCTAGATCCAATTTTCTCTGCATATTGTTGGTTTTTCAAAGTGAGCACAGGTTCACTTGGTTAATTGAGGAATAGACTTATTTAGTAAATTGCCTTCACTGCTTCCCTTCAATACCTGTATTGTGTATTCTGTGTTCTGTATACTTTATCATACACACATCCCCTTTGGCATCTTGTCAGACCTCCTCCTCTCTACAGCCTGATAGTCTTAGACTAAGCCTGTTTATGTTTACTAGGATTGAGAATATCACTAAACCGGAAAAAAAAGTTTTGAATGATGCAGGATTTGGTAGATTATCGGATCTGAGGCCATCTGGCTATTTTCTATACATTAAGGAGGAAATGACAAAAGGAAATTGTCCATGGTCAGAACTATAAATTCAGCAGAAAAAAAAAAGGGGCCGACCTTCCACACTATATATACAGAAGCCAGACAGACGTGAATGACCAGTGTCCACATAAGGGCACTTTCACCTTTCACACTGATCAGCCTTTGGTGCACTTTTAGGGTTTAACCACTTGCCTGCTGGGCGCTTTTACCCCCTTCCTGCCCAGGCCAAATTTCAGCTTTCAGCGCTGTCGCACTTTGAATGACAATTGCGCGGTCATGCAACACTGTACTCATATGACATTTTTTATAATTTTTTTCACACAAATAGAGCTTTCTTTTGGTGGTGTTTATTCACCACTGGGTTTTTTATTTTTTGCTAAACAAGCGAAAAAAGATAGAAAATGTTGACAAAAAAAGTTTTTCTTAGTTTTTGTTATAAAATGGAAATAAGTAATTTATCTTCTTCAATGATGTGCACTGATGAGGCTACACTGATAGGCGACACTAATGGGCACTGATGAAGCGGCACTGATGAGGCAGCACAGAGGGGCACTGATGGGCAGCACTTATGGGCTCTAATAAGCGGCACTGATGGGTACTAATAAGCAGCACTGATAGGCAGCACTGATGGGCACTGATAGGCGGCACTGATTGGCACTGTTGGGGCTGCACTGATCATCAGGACACTGATGATCAGTGCCCTGATTAACAGTGTAGATGTCCCCTTTCACACTCTCCTCTCCTCATGTGCTGACAGTGGGGAAAGGAATGCCGATAACCGGCAAGTGTGTTTACATTATGATCAGCTGTGATTGGACACAGCTGATTACATGGTAAAGGGCTGCTGTGATTGGCCCTTTACCCCGATCCTTGATCAGCTGTGTCCGAAGGACACAGCGATCACAGAGAGTGCCGGATGTGTACCACAGTGGGCATGGTTCTGGCAGGACATCAGTAGACGCCCTCCCAGAACTTGACGACTTCGCTGTAGCCGTCATTCGGCTTTAGCGTGGTTGGCAAGTGGTAAGAACAGAAGGTAAATGCATGCAAAAATGTATCTCCTTTAATACAATGGAACTCTTCACACTACAGGTGTGCTGTGCTTTGAAAAGTCATACATGCTGCATTTTGGTGCAATCCACCTTTCCTTGTAAGTCGATTAGAAGGCACCAAACGTGCATCAGTGTAAAAGGGCCCTTAAGCTGAAAAAAAGCGCATCAAAAACTGATCTGTGTGAAAGGGTCCTGCCCTGACACCATAAGCCCATTTAAACAGACATTGAGGGCCCATTCACACCATAACACTGTGCTCTGCAATGCAAGTGTTGTTGTTTGTTGTTGCAAGTAAATGCCCAGAAATACCACCACCTTTCAGCAATGCTGCAGTTGCATCCCTCGCTGGCCACTGTCACCTTCTTTTGCGTGCCGAGTTTTCGGTCTCTTGATTGGCTGGCCGGGCAGTGACATCATTTTGCACAGTCAGTCATGAGTGTGCTTGGAATGCATGCTGAGCCACACTTCTGCAGCTCACTGTGCATACAGTCACTAAGCTGGAGTCAGCCTTACTAAAATTAAAATGTAAATCTCTAATCAGACACAGGAATTCTCAGAGACAGCAGGCATGCTAGGTTGGCCCTTAGATAGCCTGCAGAAGAGTAATGCCGCGTACACACGATCGGTTTTTCTGATGAAAAAAGTCTGATGGACTTTTTTCATCGGACAAACCGATCGTGTGTGGGCCCCATCGGTCTTTTTTCCATCGGTATAAAAAAATAGAACATGTTAAAATTACTCTTTCGTCCATGGACCGACACAGCTTCTCTATTGACAAAGTGGGTATTATCCGTTAATTAGGAGTGACTAGGCAGAAAAACTTGTAAAAAGTGTTGCATCACACCTTCTACAGTACCGCCCAGGGGGCGGACCCTCTGGGTATACCCTCTCAGTCTGCACATCGCAGATCAGTTTTTTTCTGTCTAGCAAGGAGTAGGACATGGCTCCCTTCGGGCTCATTGGTCCGGGGAAAAAAGATATATATATTTTTTATTTTTTTGCTACATTTGTTGTTTCCTGCGATCTTCGATCAACTGCCGACTGGGTGACAGGCTGGATCCTCGATCCTTGTAGTCTCCCCAGTTTCGGCCATCGAGCGTGTGCCGACCCTAGCTACGCGCTGGGTTTTCCACGACATGCCCGTCGCTCCACGGGTGGCCGGTGAGCCTACGCTCCAGGGCCTGCATCGGACCGCTCAGCTTCGGCTGACCTTACGGCCGAGTCGCAGCAGCCTGGCCGGTGAGCTTACGCTCCAAGGCTTGCATCGGACCGCTCAGCTTCGGCTGACCTTACGGCCGAGTCGCAGCAGCCTGTCCGGTGAGCGTCATGCTCCAGGGCATACATATGATCGTCCCTTCTGGGTCCAATCACAGCATGCCTGGCCAACAGTCACCTTCCGTGCGCGGACGATGATCTGTTTGGAATGTCTTCCAGCAGAATACATGCAGGATAGGTAAGTAAAACTCCCCTGCCTCGGCTGGGTGATTTAGCTGGACATTCCTGGAGAGATCAAGTAAGTGGTTGTGGCCCCTTTCTTCCCTCTCTCCCTGCCTTTCCCTCCTCCCTGGGCTTCTAGCTAAAGGTTGCTGGGTGCTGGGGGTCACCTAGGGGGTCCCACTGGAGCGGGGCTGGCTGTAACTAACATTTAAAAGAAATGTCATTTTTGCTTACCTGTGTTTCTGTGTCTCCATGCTGTCGGCGGCCATTTTGAGGTGGTCCATGCCAAGTTTGGCCTCTTGTAACTGCCTGGCGGCCATCTTCCTGTAGTTCGGCCACACCCACTGGCCCCTATCAGGTGATCGGCGGCCATGTTTGTCCACCCTGTATGCAGATATTGCCGTTCGGCGGCCATCTTTTTTGTGGGCTATGGCTGCCTGACCTCTATCTTCTGTCGGCGGCCATTTTCTTAGAGCCCACATTATCTTCCATACAGACGGTTTTTGGCAACCATTTTGCGAGAGCCTCCGGCCTCTAGGGTGCATTACACTGGCGCGAAAATTCACACAGGAAGTGCTGATAAAAGAAGCAGACTGACACAGCAGCAAGGGGACAGCATCATAGGCGCAGCATAGCAGTACCTATCCAGGGTGGTGAGTCCTCTGGGTAACCCAGCATCTCTGCAGCGCAGGAAGGTGGCCTATTGATATCTTGCCTGGAGCCCTGTGAGTGTCAGCGTGTGGTCAGCATGGCATCTGAGCCAGATGTCTTCTCCCCTGAAACACCAGATTTAGCAGCTGGTGTCCCTGAGGTGTCTATGGACGCTATGTCGGCAATCCTAGAGGCGTTTGCTGCCAGGGTGGAAGCAGCACACGGGAATACAGGGGGTAATAAACGCCCCCGTCCCCTGCAATCTTCTGGGGATATTTCTGATGCAGAACCAGGTCCAGCTACGGCTCATGGCCCAGATTCTGATGCATCAGAGACTGCAGACCGTGACCGATCGGACAGTGAGGAGGACTCCAAGTCCAGGTCAGTACGCGAGACGGCTTTGGTATCTGACCTTATTACTGCAGTGCGGGATACGCTAAAGTTGGAAAGGACTGAAGAAGTAGCAGATACTCCAGTCCCCTTTGGGTTTCGTAAACCTGCCCGCACTGCTAAGGTGTTCCCTTGTGTGTCTTATTTTGACAAACTCTTATACAAGGAATGGGAGAACCCACTGAGGGTCTTTACAGCCCCAAAGAGGTTTGCAGTACGGTACCCCTTTGAGGAGAGTTTTCTGAAGATATGGACCTCTCCCCCTATAGTGGACCCTTCGGTGTCCAGACTTAATAGAGCCACCACTATTCCAGTAGAAGGGGCTCCTGTTTTCAAGGACCCTGTGGATAAGAAGGCTGAAGCACTCGCTCGCTACCTATACTCAGTGGTAGGCTCAGCAGTACGCCCGGCATTGGCGGGGGCCCTAGTGTCTCAGACACTTACTGAATGGGCAAAATTGCTACTCCAGGGGTTAAAGGAGCGAGATGCTCCTCCTAATGAGATAACTTTGGCCGACCAGTTGGTCCAGGGCCTTAAGTTTGTCTGCGAGTCAGACATGGATACTATTCCCCTGCTGTCAAGAGCTTCGGTTTATGCAGTAGCAATACGCCGCCTGATCTGGCTAAAGGGCTGGTCTGCGGACCAGACTTCCAAGAAAGCCCTATTGGATCTGCCTTTTAAGGGCGACAGACTTTTTGGGGCTTCTCTGGATGACATCATCAAGGATGCTACAGGAGGTAAAAGCACTTTGCTTCCCCAAACTAGCAAGGGTAGGGGACCACGCCAAGGGCAAGGGCCCTCCTTTACTGCACGTAAGCGTTTTTTTCGCCCTCTTAAGGCGACAGGGAAAAGACCCCAGGCCGATAAAGCGCCTGCCCAAGGACAAAAGCGTCCTTGGTCCCGCAGACCCAACAAGCCTGTGGACAAATCTGCGTCCACATGAAGGTCCGCCCCCACCCAGCTCTCGGGTGGGGGGACGTCTTCGCAAATTCGCGACTCAGTGGACTGCTCTAGTCTCCGACAGGTGGGTTTGCGAAGTAATCTCCTCAGGCTACAAGATAGAATTTCTCTCTTGTCCACCAGACAGATTCATCACCTCCAATCTCCAGCTACTACCGACCCGTCGGGAGGCCCTGTATGGGGCGGTCCAGGGTCTACTGGAACGCGGGGTAGTTATTCCAGTTCCAGAACAGGAACGGGGTCAGGGTTTTTACTCAAATCTGTTCATTGTGCCAAAGAAGGAGGGGGTTCGTCCAATCTTGGATCTCAGAGCCCTCAATTGCTTTGTGAAGGTACAAAGATTTCGGATGGAGTCGGTTCGATCCGTAGTCACGGCTCTCCATCCGGGGGACTTTCTGGCCTCCTTGGACATCAAGGACGCATACCTGCATGTCCCCATATACTCCAGACACCAGAGGTTTCTGCGATTTGCTATCGGGAAGAACCACTACCAGTTTGTGGCCCTCCCGTTTGGCCTTGCCTCAGCACCCAGGACGTTCACCAAGGTGCTCGCTCCGATTCTGGCACTTCTAAGACAGCGGGGTATCGCTATCACAGGTTACTTGGACGACCTTCTGCTGAAGGGCCCTTCAAGCTCAGAATTAGAGGTAAGCGTGTCCATTACCTGTCAGACTCTTCGAGACTGTGGTTGGATACTAAACACGCAAAAGTCAGTATTGGTGCCCACTCAACGCCTAGTGTACCTGGGGTTGATTCTGGATTCCTCAGAGGCAAAGGTATTCCTCCCTGTGGAGAAGTTGCAGACCCTCCGGGCTGCAGTACGGCAGCTGACTTCCAGGAATTGGTCGTCACTCCGTTTTTGCATGCGAGTGTTGGGCCTCATGGTAGCCTCCTTCGAGGCGGTCCCATATGCTCAATACCACACTCGAGTGTTACAGAGGGAAGTTCTGTCCAGATGGAACAGATGCCCTTCATCTCTGGATTATCAAATCCGAGTGAGCCACCTAGTCAGGAGATCCCTGGTATGGTGGCTGACAGCACCGGCTCTAATGGCCGGGAAGTCATTTCTTCCGGTTTACTGGATAGTGATCACGACGGACGCCAGCCTTACAGGTTGGGGGGGAGTCTGGGGTGTCCAGTCGGCGCAAGGTCGCTGGACCCCAGAGGAAGCCCTCCTGCCGATCAATGTCCTGGAGATCCGGGCGATCAAGCTGTGCCTCTTCAAATGGTCTCAGAGACTGCAAGGGCGTCCAGTCAGGATCCAGTCAGACAACGCCACAGCAGTGGCATATGTCAATCATCAAGGAGGAACAAGAAGCTCAGCTGCAGCATCGGAGATCGCTCGCATCCTGAAGTGGGCAGAGAGGAGCGTACCGGCACTGTCGGCCGTGTACATTCCGGGTGTGGAAAACTGGCAGGCGGACTACCTGAGCCGCCAGATGCTGGACCAGGGAGAATGGTCCTTACACCCGGAGGTGTTCCAACTCCTCTGCCAAAGATGGGGCACACCAGACGTAGATCTTCTGGCTTCCCGACTCAATCGGAAGGTATTGAGGTTTGTGGCCCGGTCAAGAGACCCATGGGCAGACGCAACGGACGCGTTGGTAGCATCGTGGGGCCAGTATCGGCTAATCTATGCCTTCCCTCCCTTAAGGCTTCTTCCTCTTCTGCTCCGCAGAGTGGAGGCAGAGGGAATTCCAATGATCCTAATCGCTCCAGATTGGCCTCAGCGTCCTTGGTACGCCGATCTAGTACGTCTGGTAGCAGACGTCCCCTGGCGCCTACCACTACGGAAGGACCTGCTGTCGCAAGGTCCCATATTCCATCCTGCTTTACAGTCATTGGCTTTAACGGCATGGCTGTTGAGAACCAGGTACTGAGAGACCGGGGCCTGTCAGACTCAGTAATTTCTACTATGAGAAGTGCTCGGAAACCGTCCTCTAGGAAGGTCTATCACCGCACTTGGAGGGCCTACATCTCCATGTGTGAGGAAATGAAATGGCATCCGCGTACCTATTTGGTTTCCAGAATCCTGCTGTTTTTACAGCATGGGGTAGACCAAAGGCTTGCCCTAAGTACGATTAAGGGACAGATATCTGCCCTGGCTGTCTTTTTTCAGCGACCCCTGGCGACTCACTCTCTCGTGAGTACATTTGTGCAGGGGGTTCGACATGTGGCCCCTCCGGTCCGCCCCCCGTTACCTCCGTGGGACTTGAACCTGGTCCTCTCGGTGCTTCAGAAGGCACCGTTTGAGAATATTAGAGATATTCCCCTGTTGACACTTTCTCAGAAGGTGGTCTTTTTGGTGGCTGTTACGTCAGTTAGACGAGTCTCTGAGCTGGCAGCCTTGTCCTGCAAGGCTCCCTATTTGATTTTCCACAAGGATAAGGTGGTGCTGCGGCCGCAGCCTTCCTTTCTTCCGAAGGTCGTTTCGGCTTTTCATCTCAACGAAGACATTGTACTTCCATCCTTGTGTCCTCAGCCGTCGAATCCTAAGGAGTCGGCGTTGCATTCCTTGGACGTTGTCCGAGCTTTGAGAGTATACCTATCTGCTACTTCCCTGTTCCGGAAGTCAGACTCACTGTTTGTTTCGGTGGCTGGTCCCAAGAAGGGCCAAGCAGTCTCATCGGCCACCATCTCTAGGTGGATCCGACAGATAGTAATCCAGGCTTACGCCTTAAAGGGTCAGGCGCCCCCCTTTCCTGTCACGGCGCATTCGACCAGGGCAATAGGTGCCTCTTGGGCTTTCCGACATCAAGCGTCTGTTTCCCAACTATGTAAAGCGGCGACTTGGTCGTCCGCTCACACTTTCACAAAATTCTACAAAGTTGATGTAGGTGCATCTTCGGATGCCTCTTTCGGCCGCAAGGTTTTGCAGGCGGCTGTTTAGAGTTGCAACTCCTCCGTTGGAGGAATGCTGTTTTGTGTTTTGGGGTGAAGTTTGTTTTTATGCTGTTACCACCCCTCGTTTTTTCTCTGACACTGCTTTGGGACGTCCCACTTTGTCAATAGAGAAGCTGTGTCGGTCCATGGACGAAAGAGTAAATAGGATTTTTTACTCACCGTAAAATCCTTTTCTCTGAGTCCATGGACCGACACAGCACCCACCCCTCCTTTTAAGTTTGTACTGCTTTTTGACGAACTGATCTGCGATGTGCAGACTGAGAGGGTATACCCAGAGGGTCCGCCCCCTGGGCGGTACTGTAGAAGGTGTGATGCAACACTTTTTACAAGTTTTTCTGCCTAGTCACTCCTAATTAACGGATAATACCCACTTTGTCAATAGAGAAGCTGTGTCGGTCCATGGACTCAGAGAAAAGGATTTTACGGTGAGTAAAAAATCCTATTTTTACAGATGGAAAAAAAAAACGATAGCAAATTCTGATCGTCTGTGGGGAACTCCATCGGAGAAAAAAACACGCATGCTCAGAATCAAGTCGACGCATGCTCAGAAGCATTGAACTTCATTTTTCTCGGCTCTTCGGAGTGTTTTACGTCACAGCGTTTGGGATGGTCGGATTTTTGACTGATGGTGTGTAGGCAAGACTGATTGATGGAAGTCAGCTTCATCGGGTTTCCGATGGAAAAATCCATCGGATTTTATTCCATCGGAAATCCGATCGTGTGTAAAGGGCATAAGGCAGCTGCATGAAGTTCTTTTGGCTACTTGTCAATCCATCCATAAGTTGATGTGCAAGATGCTTATAGAAATCTACGCAGCTGCTTATTACTGCACCCAACCCAACCAGAGCATTGTAGGCCTGCTAGTCACTGATTATACCTGTATTTGATCTAGAGTCTTCTTTTTAATTACAGTGAGTGTTTTGTTGATGAGAACAAGAGCCATTGCAGAAAACGGTAAAGTAATTCCAGCTACACTTTAGCATAGGCCCATTACTTTGACATTATGGATTACTGTTACTGAAACCTGCTGCCCCCTCATGCATGTCACTCGCCTAGGCGAATGACTTCCACTGTGTTTCCTGTGTCTCCTAGGAAATGCATGTCACATATCGCAAGAGGCATGGTTCTTCATCACAAAAGGAGGGGGGACATGTCTAACAGCCCATCATCTGGAGACCTGCCAGCTAAGCCCAGAAGAACTGGAAACCCCCCCCCCCCCCCCGATTATGTCATACAAGAACATTGTAGTGTGGGACCTGAGCGGTGGCAGAAGAGAAGAGGATTTCAGCAGGACAACGTTGGATCCGTTGGGTGGGTGAGTATCTGAATTGTGCACAACCCGCAACCAGGTAGGCAAAAAAATAGGGGGGAGAGTTAAGATCCTCTTTACAGAGTAACTCCACTTTTGTTGAGAAAAAAACATTCCCCCCCAGAGTGATCTTTGTACATAGCAGCCAAAACATAAAAAAGTATGGGAATTTAAATGAGGCAGGCTAAGAACACAATATAAGAGTAAGACCCCATTCACACAGGGGCGACTCGTCAGGCGTCTCAGCCGCCTGACGAGTCGCGTCCCTTTCTATACAATGGAACCGTTCTAAGCGGAGCGACTGAAGTCGCTCCGACTTAGAAAAAGGTTCCTGTACTACTTCAAGATGACTTCAAGGCGACTTCCATTGACTTCTATACAGAAGTCATTTTGGAAGTCTGCTTTGAAGTTGTCTTGAGATCGCCCAGCACAGTCGCGGCACAAGTCGTGCCGCCCCTGTGTGAATGGGCTCTAAGGATTTATTTGCATAAGTGTCGAATTGCGCAACATTGTATTGAGTCGCAGCTCCCGGGGAAAAGGACAAGAGGCAGCTAAAGCAAAACAGGCCCAGTGAACAAGATCCAACAGGGATGAAAAAGCTATGGAACATAAATATATGAAAAATTTCACAAATAAAAAACGCATCGCTAGTGCACGAGCAATAAATAACATTCAGAGGGTGGGGGTCAAAAGTGGAATCCCATCCAACCCTCGGGTAAGTATATGAGCATTGTGTTGAAGCTCTGCCTCCATCCTGGGTTTAGAAATGCGACAAACAGGGACTTTAAATGGAGCGCACAAGGGGGTATAGTGCACCCCCATCCCTAATCTGAATCCAAAAAATAAAAAAGTATGGCACTTAAGTTTGTGGATTTAACCATCTTTTCTACATAACCTTTTTTACATGCAAACTCTTCCTTAACATGGGCTTTTTTTATTTAGACCACCTTTTATTACTTATAGATACTCAGCATCAGCTCCTGATGAGTCGGATTATCGACAAAACGCATTGATATATTGAGGCTGCAATCCCCCCCATTTCCATCAATATTTTTATGAATTATTGTACATAACAAGGTTTACTCCATCATACTTATGAACCATGTATATTTGTTTCCCTGTTATGGAAATCATGTTTCACATCTTGTTTTCTATGTATAAACATAGGGTGTTTATATATGCTTTTAGCATTTACTTGTCATATACAATGTTGCGCAATTTGACACTTATGCAAATAAATCCTTACTCTTATATTGTGTTCTTAGCCTGCCTCATTTAAAGTCCCTTACTTTTTTATTTTTTGGATTCAGATTAGGGATGGGGGCGCACTATCCCCCTTGTGCCCTCCATTTAAAGTCCCAGTATATGTAGATATACATTCCCCCCCCCCCCTTTTTGTCATATGTACATTGCAAGGATTTTAACAAAATTTGTTGCAGATTCCTACTTTTTGTTATTCTGAAGAAATCACTGTTTCTTTTAGGGATGCACCAATACCATTACGAGTACCAGAACATTTTTTTTTTTAGTACTCGCCGATACCAATTACTGATACCTACCACAACTGTTTTGTTTATACTTCAGCTGTCAGCAATGGTACAAAGCATTAAAAAGTTATTTACAAATTATTTACAAATTTATTTACAAATAATATATATATTTTTTTAAATGTTGATCTTTTTTTTAATTTGAAACATGTAAATATATGTCAAAGGCATGAAAATATTAACGTACAAAGCAAACAAAAAAAAAGTATTATTAATAGTTTATAAAATAGAAGTAAACAAAAAAAAAATCAGCAGGAAAATAATAATTAAATGGAGGAGAATAAGGAGTTAATCAAAGCTGATTAGAGTAAATGAAGGGTTATTAAGGGGTTAAAAACAGAAACATTTAATAAAAAATAAAAAAAACATTTTTTTTTTTACTTGACAGGTTGCTTTAAACTGACTTCATCTGCAGATCGAAGTTCATCCCTTTTATCTGTAGATGAAGAAAAACAGTAAGATACAAAAAAAAACAATGTTTCTTTTTTATCTTTCGGCTGAGTGGCTATAATAAGGCTTACCTGTAGGTAAAAAAGAATATCTCCTAAACCTGTACGGTTTAGGAGATATTCCCCTCGCAATGAGCCGCTGACTGCAGTGGCGCATGCGCAGCGGGGATGCTCGGCTAAAGCCCGGCAGCCGCCGGACCTTGCCGGAGTTCGGGAGTGATGACATCGCCGCTCCAGCCACTCACAGCGCTGGAGCTGCGATACCTGGAAGACACTTTGAGGCAAGATGACATCTCCCTCGGCATGGACCAGGTAAGTTACCAACGCCTCGTTCTAAGGTAAGTATTTCATAATGTGCTAGTATGCGGTGCATACTAGCTCATTATGCCTTTTGCCTTTCAGGTATTAATAAAAAAAAAAAAAGCAGCAGTGGGTATACAACCGCTTTAAGGATGCGGCGGCCCTGCTTCTAAACAACTGATAATTGCCAGTTTTTTTTTCTTTGCATTTCAGCTGTCAGTGGGGGAATCTCACTGTCAGCTGAAAGAACCAAGCCTGAAAGTATCGGTTTCAGGTAGCGGAACATTTGCACGAGTACCGGTACTCATGCAAATGCTTAGTATCAGCAATGATACCGCTATCGGTGCTACCCTAGTTTGTTTGTCTGTGTCCATGTGGAAAGTGACTCTATCGGGAGTAGTTTTATAATTATCAGCCAGCTTCTGCACCTGCAGGGCTCTAATGAGGAAAATTGCAGGGTCTGCATCTCTTTAGACGTGATTTCCTATAGGGTGAATCTCACCAAAAATTCAATTTTTATTGCAGGGGATGCCTGATATCTGACTTGTATCTAATGCCGCGTACACACGATCATTTTTCCCATCGGGAAAAATGAAATTTTTTTTTTTCGCCGAGAAAAACGATCGTCTGTGGGCTTTATGCCGTTTTTCTCGTTGAGAAAAACGGCAGGAAAAACGACGAGAAAAATTAGAACATGTTCTAAATTTTCTCATCGTTTTTTCCATCATTTTTTTCCGCTGCAGTTTTCCCATAGGGAGACACTGCAGCGGAGCCCACAGACGGTCGTTTTTCTCGTCAAAGAAAAAAATGACGGGAAAAACGGTCGTGTGTGGGGGAACATGCCGTTCCCTCGTTTTTCATTTTTTTTCATGCCGTGATTCACGGCGGTGTTTTCACCGCCGTGAATCACGATCGTGTGTACGCGGCATTAGTGTAGACTTCTGGGAACATCAGTGAGCCAATCACACAAGCAGGACATTTTGTTTCTGGGTGGCTTTCTATATACATTCTGTTTACAGAACACCTCCAGGTAAGCCATATTGCATTGCACTTTACAAAAAATTACAGTGCTGCAGAGTGAAAGAGGTCATTTTTAATAACATTCAATTACAATATGACTTGTGTCACAATTGTATATGCTATATTATTATTTATTTTATTTGCTATTTTCTTTTCCCACGAAAGTGAAGTTACCCTTTAAGTTCTCCGATTCTGCACTGGCAAAATGAAAGGAAGAACCCCATAGGTGCATTAAGTTGTTCTTTCAGCCACATCAATATAAAAAGTTTGTGTTTTTTAATTTAAAACATTAGATCTGCAAACTTTTAAGCACGCTAATGATTGCAATTAGCTTCATATCTCCAGGAGACAAATACTCAGCCTTCTGTGCATGCACTTCTAAAGGCCACACTGAATGCAATCTGATGCCGCGTACACACGATCTTTTTTAATGATGAGAAAAATGAAATTTTTTAAAATGGTTATTAAAAATGATCGTGTGTGGGCTTTCCAGCATTTTTCCCGACGAGAAAAAAAAAAAAAAACGCAGAGAATCACAACGAGAAAAATTGGAACATGCTCTAATTTTAAAAATGCGCATGCTGAGAATCAAGTATGAGACGGGAGCGCTCGTTCTGGTAAAACTAGCGTTCGTAATGAAGATAGCACATTCGTCACGCTGTAACGGACTGAAGAGCACAAGGCTGAAAAGCGTGAATCTTCTCTCAACAAACTTTACTAACATGAAGGGTGGCGCCATCCAAATGGAACTTCCCCTTTATAGTGCCGCCGTACGTGTTGTACGTCACCGCGCTTTACTCGAACATTTTTTTCCACGATAGTGTGTAGGCAAGGCAGGCTTGAGAGGAAACACGAAAAATCACGTCGAGAAAAATGCAGTTTTTTTTAATGACATTAAAAACGATCATGTGTACGCGGCATGAGGTGCAAATAACTTGATGTTACATGCTTGCTGATAATGTGGCAGGAGTTATTTAACTGTACAAAGAGATCTTAGGAACTATTGCAGTCTATATTGCATTAATCATTAATGACCTTCTTTTGACAAGTAAAATTACACCCAACCGATAAACTAGAAATGTAAGGGTGTGGTGATGTAACAGCTCTTTAGGCAAGCAAGACATACGGTATGTTTCCTATTCACTTGTATAAATCCCAATTCTTTATTGATTTACATTAAGAATACACCAGTAAAAAGAGACATTTTGCTCTTTGACACAAACTCCTTGTCAGAACTCTGGTAGCATTTGTCATTGATCACCTATACTAGTAAGAAAAGAACATATTATTGTCATCAATTATGCTTATTTCTCATGTACGTCTCTTGTTACTTAGCAGTGAAAGGATACAGTATCTGTTCTCTGAGTTATATTACAATGATTGCAAGTAAAATGATATTCCAATCAATAGATGCTGAACATGAAGAAATGAATGGAACAATTATGTTTCGGGAAGGTGAACATTTACAGAAACATTCTAGAAACATATCGTACTGAAACGTGAAGTTTTTTTCTGGGGCAAAAAAAAAAGCATAGAATTTCAGTTGTGTCATTTATTGCCTACAGACTTGGTCTGCTGGACATAAGCTACACAACCAGTCTGTGCCCCACATAAGATATCCACATAGTGTAGGGGTTCCCATATAAGGGCCACTGAAAAAGCAGTACAGCCAGTCCTCCTGTACAGGGCCCGTGCCCCATTCATTCAGAAAGGAGGCCCGGGGATCTGCTGAGCTGGAGGGCCGGCTGTACTGTCTGCCTCCCTCTGCTGCCAGCTTCTCCTCCTCTTTCTCCCTTCGGTTGGACTGCAGGGAGAGTGGTTCTAGCACTAGCGCCCGTTACATCTGCTGTCCGGACCCCCCTATGTGCCCCTTTCCACAGCAGCGCTTCCGGCTTCCCTCCTCTCCTGCCAGCAGCTGCTGTGGGCACACAGGGAGGTGTTTCAGGATGGAGAGCGGTGGAAGGGGCCGGTAAATATGTAATTTACTGGACCCCTACTTTAATAAATCTATGTCCTTAGTCACTTCGGCCTGGAGGGGGGGGTGGCTGTATGGGGCCCTGTGATTTCTAACAGCAGCCCTGCATGTAAGCTCAGGTCTGAGTCGGGAAGGGGAAAAAATATAGAGTGGGGGAAAAAAAGGGGGGGGTGTTGGTTGGTAAAAAGAAGGGAGTAGGGGGAGAAGAGGCAGGCAAGTAGTCATGATGAGAAAGAGAAGTAAAGGACAGACCAGACTAAGGGAAGAAGAAAGGACTTGCGGGCTGGACTGTATTCTACAGTGTTCCGGAATACCCAGGCTGGTCGGGGGAAGAGTGGGGAGAGCATAAAACCACCATGGGCTCCACACTTTGACCAATCTGGAGTGGGAGTCGTGTAGAATGCTGGTAATTTTCTTGTGGATCATAAAGGTAGTTAAAATGCTCTTCACCTCTGTAAACCTGAACGAGGGCTACCTACAGGCCCTAGAAATGGCGTGCTTTGCAGCTATGAAAAGGTATGTGGTCAACTTCTGTTGGTGGGAGAAGAGGCCTAGAAGGGGGCAATGAAGGAGTGCATTCCGAATATCCTTGCAGAAAGGAATGTGAAAAAGCATTGATAGGAGGCCATAGGCTCCTAGTGCTGTCAATCACAGTTAAAGCGGGGTTCCACCCACTATTTTTTATTTTTTTTTAAAGTCAGCAGCTACAAACTAGGCACCCGCGATGTCGGTCCCCCGAGGCCAATCCCTCAATCCTGGCAGGTCCCGGCGCCGCCATCCTCACTAAGGGAAACAGGCAGTGGAGCCTTGCAGCTTCACTGCCCGTTTCCTACTGCGCATGTGCGAGTTTCGCGGCGCTTTGTGAATGGGCGGCTGCTTTCTGGGATACACACAGTTCCCAGAAGGCAGCGCGCGAGGAGGACGAGGAAGAAGACCTGCCGCGGACTAGGGAGAGGCAGATTAGGAAGATCCGCATAGCAACGGACATTTCTGGTGAGTAAAAATATTTATTTTTTTCACATTTTTTTTTCTTTTTTTTTGCAGGATTTTGGTGTATTTTTTTTTAGGGTGGACCTCCACTTTAATGAGCCAGTGAGGAGAGAGCAGTCTGGCGCGGTCGAGCCACGGTTTTATGTGTCTTGTGGACAGCTTGCTTTTGGGGGCACTGGTCAAGGGGGAGGAGCCAGGATCGCTAGCTGGGGACACGAGAAGAAAAGCAAAAAAATAATCTTTATTATCACTTTAACTGCGTGCCCTTCGACCTCAGCAATGCTCCTAGCACCTTTCAGCGCTTAATAGAGAGATGTCTTGGAGTTTAACTTTGAGATTGTGTTTGTTTACCTCGTTGATATCATCATCTTTTCCAAGACATTTAAACATCTGGACCAGGTTCTCTCGCTTGGCACAATACGGACTAAAACGTAAACCCAGCAAGTGCTACATGATGACACAAAAGATACAGTACTTGGAGCATATTGTCGAGGCCGGAGGCATCTGAACCCAGTCAAGGTACAAACTGTTCCGGACTGGCCCCCTCCATGAACTGTCACAGAGCCTACGTGTGTCTGGTGGGGTGCTACTGGACGTTCATCCCGCGGTTTGTCCAGATAGCTGCCCCCCTTACCCAGCTGTTGTGTGGGCACAGCACCCAAAAAAAAGGTGGATCGTTGCCTTCTATACAGGCCCAATGGCATGAGCCCCAATAACAGGCCTTCGAGAGAGCAGAGACTGGCTCCCTTGCTTGCTTACACAGACTACACCTTGTAGTTCCAAGTGTATACAGACAGAAGCCTACAGGGTCTGGGGGCCATCCTAGCTCAAGTGCAGGATGGCCCAGAAAGAGAGTACCGTATTTATCGGCGTATAACACGCACAGGCGTATAACACGCAGCCTAACTTTAAGAGGGAAGTTTCAGGAAAAAAACTTTCCACAGCCCCCTGCGTATAACACGCAGGCACAGTTTACCCTCTATTTTCAGGGTAAAAAAGTGAGTGTTATACGCCAATAAATACAGTAATTGCTTATGCCAGTCAGAGTCTACAGCCAACTGAAAAGAATCCTCACAACTACAGCTCATTCAAGCTCGAGTTACTCTCCTTAGTCTGGGCTATTATCAAGTAGTTAGCGGAGTATCTCACAGGAGCTGACACTGAAGTTTTTACAGACAACAACCCCCTGGTATACCTGGAAATCGCTAAGATGGGGGCCTTGGAGCAGAGGTGGATAGCCCTTCTGACCTGGTTCAAACTCAAAATCCACTATTGGGTAGGAAAGCTCAATGGGCACGCCGATGCCCAAGCCTGGTTCTTAGTGGAGCACCCAGGGGAGGACGGATTTCAATCCGGAGCATATAGAAGTTGCGCCTGTGTTACCCATGCCAGCCACCTCACGCACCATTGCAGAACAAGACAGGGACCCACCAACCAAGGCTGCCAAACTTTATAGCCTAGAGGAGTGGGTGCTGATCCAGCAGAAAGATTCAGACCTGATACAGGTACAGCACTATCTCATGTCAGAAGTTGTCCCCTGTCAATCCTGAGAAAGTGGGGCCGACTGGAATCGCATGACAAAGTGCTCTACCGTCAGGCACCTATCTTCTCTGAGCAGCGGGATAATCTCCAACTAGTCTGCCAAATACTCCACAGGTGGCATTTTGGGGTGAACCAGACTGAAGCACTGGTTCGAAGGTACTTCTTGTGCCATTACTTGTCCAACTGGGTGCACAAGGCTTGTCAGGAGTGTGGAAGTTGTGCCATACACAAGTCTCCCTCTAAAAAGACCACACACGACAAATACCACCTCTAAACCTTTCAAATTGGTTACCATGGACTTTCTTATTATCTCCAGGCTATCAATATGTGCTGATCTTCATGCGGTGGTGGTGCCTACCATGGACCAAACAGGTGTCACCACTGCCAAACATTTCTGGGAGCACATTGTTCAACCATATGGCTGCCCAAATCAGATCCTGTCTGACTAAAGCCCAAGCTTTAAATCTGTAGTCATGACCAAATTCTTTCACCTGAGTGGCATCCATAAATCTCACACCGTTACTACAATCAAGGAAATGGTGCCTGTGAACGGTTCAATCACACCCTGTCAGGAATACTGCAAACCCTAGAGCTAAGTTACTGTGATCAGTGGCAATATCACGCCATAGTATGGGCCTACAACAACACGGGCAACAAGACACATGCTCTTCTTCGGGTGGCACAGCTGGATGCCTGTGGAACTCCTGTTTGGAACCCCTGTTCACCTCCCGCCCAGAACACCTAGCTCGTAGGTACAGGTACATTGGGGGGCAGATGGAAAGAGACAAGCAGTTGGTGTTGGACAAGCACAAGGAAATGGCTCCTGAACCTGTCTTGGATAAGTTGCAGCTGCGACCAGGGAACCGGGTGTTGGTAAAGAATGCCAAGCACACCCGAGGAAGGGTCTGGTATGGCTTGGGGGGAACCCCCAAGCTTTAACAAGGGGGCCCCCAGATCCCTCCCCCCCATGTAAATGACTATGGCGTACATAGTACCCATACAAATTCACCAAAAAGTTTTTACAAGCCCTTTATTAAAAAACAAACACATTTAAAAAAAAAAAAATGTCCTCCAAAGTAGACCCAGCATCACGATGCCTGCCGCCACGGCCAACCTGAAAAAAAAAACCTCTGGTCCCAACAAAGGCTCCTGCCATCTGCCAGCTCTGCTGTCTGACAGTTCTTAAATAGCTAAGGGGCGGAGCTACCCGGCGACGTCACTGGTGGCTCCACTCCCTTGTGACATCATCGACCCTGCATGCCCCAGTCGATTACATCACAAGGGGTTGGGGCACCCGCTGACATCATCGGGTGGCACTGCCCCTTAGTTATTTAAGAACTGTCAGATGGTGGAGCTGGCAGACGGCGGGAGCCTTCGGGCAGCGTGATTGATGATGGATCTACACTGGGGCATTTATAAAAAAAAAATTAATTAAGGACTTGTCAAAAACTTGTATTGTGTTTTTATTTACTTTTAAAACTTTTTTGGTGAATGAGTAGGGGTACTATGTACCCCAAATTCATTCATATGGGGGGTGGGATCTGAGGGCCCCCTTGGTAAAGAGGGCTTCCAGATTTTGATAAGCCCCCTGCCCGCAGACACGCAAACCACTAGCCAGGGTATGGTTCAGGAGGGGGAAGGGGCTCTCACTCATCCCCCCCTTTTCCTGGGCTGCCGGACTGCATGCTCAAATAAGGGTCTGCTGATGTCATCGGGTGGCACTGCCCCTTAGTTATTTAAGAACTGTCAGATGGTGGAGCTGGCAGACGGCGGGAGCCTTCAGGCAGCGTGATTGATGATGGATCAACACTGGGGCATTTTATTTTTTTTTTTTAATTAAGGACTTGTCAAAAACTTGTATTGTGTTTTTATTTACTTTTAAAACTTTTTTGGTGAATGAGTAGGGGTACTATGTACCCCAAATTCATTCATATGGGGGGTGGGATCTGAGGGCCCCCTTGGTAAAGGGGGCTTCCAGATTTCGATAAGCCCCCTGCCTGCAGACCCGCACAACCACTAGCTAGGGTTGTGGGGAAGAGCCCCCCCTGCCCCAAAGCACCCCCCCATGTTGAGGGCATATGGCCTGGTATGGTTCAGGAGGGGGAAGGGGCTCTCACTCATCCCCCCCTTTTCCTGGGCTGCCAGACTGCATGCTCAAATAAGGGTCTGGTATAGATTTTGGGGAGGATCCCGCAAATTTTTTTTTTCCGTGGGGTTCTCTTTAACCGCTTTCCGACCGCCGCACGAGGATATATGTTGACAGAATGGCATGGCTGCGCAAATGGGCGTATATATACGTCCCCTTTAATTTACGGCCGCGTGGTCGCATGCGCGCCACCGGCAGCGCTCGCATCCCTCTCGCGAGCTCCGTGACCTTGCCCGCGGTACCCGCGGACTCGATGTCCGCCGGTGTCCCGCGATCGGGTCACAGAGCTGAAGAACGGGGAGATGTTAGTGTAAACACAACATCTCCCCGTTCTGCATAGTGACATGTCACTGATCGTCTGTTCCCTGTCATCGGGAACAGCGATCAGTGACATGTCACGGCAAGTCACGCCCCCTAACAGTTAGAAGCACTCTCTAGGTCACACCTAACCCCTTCAGCGCCCCTACAGGTTAACCCCTTCACTGCCAGTGTCATATTTACAGTAACCAGTCCATTTTAGCACTGATCGCTGTAAAAATGACAATGGTCCCAAAATGATGTCAAAAGTGTCCGATGTGTCCGCCATAATGTCGCAGTCACGATAAAAATTGTTGGTCGCCGCCATTACTAGTAAAAAAAAATATTAATAAAAATGCCATAAAAATACCCCCTATTTTGTAGACGCTATAACTTTTGCGCAAACCAATAAATGCTTATTGCAATTTTTTTTACCAAAAATATGTAGAAGAATACGTATCAGCCTAAACTTTTTATATATTTTTTGGGGATATTTATTATAGCAAAAAGAAAAAAATATAGAGTTATATAGTGCTCTATTTTTGTTTATAGCGCAAAAAATTAAAACTGCAGAGGTGATCAAATACCACCAAAAGAAAGCTCTATTTGTGGGAAAAAAAGGATGTCAATTTTGTTTGGGAGCCACATCGCATGATCGCGCAATTGTCAGTTAAAGCGACGCAGTGCGGAATCGCAAAAAGTGACCTGGTCTTTGGCCAGCCAAATGGTCCGGGGCTGAAGTGGTTAAAAAAAACAGTACCAGACTCAAAGGGCCTGGTATGTATTGGCAGTGGGGGGAACCTCATGCTGTTTGTTTTCTGCATTTTTCATTTTTTCTGCTACTTTTTTTGCTGGCATTCTTTTGTTTACATTCATCTTTCAGCGGGGAAGCCCTCTGACAGCTGATGAGTCATCAGTTGTTATGGACGCGGTGGCCAGCTTTCCAGCCTGCCCCTTAACAACCAGCTATTCTTCACACAGGATGCAAATTGGTTGATCATTTTTAGACCGATCCGAATTCGAATTGTTCTGAAAATTTGTAAAACAAAATTATTGTAATTTCAACAATTGTTGGATGTATCTGAACCTCTAAATAACCCAAAATTTGTTCAAATTTAAATCCGTACCGAAACAACAAACAACAAAAATTGCACATGTCTAAGAACCGGGTGGAGGGGGCGGGCGCCTGGTGTGCATCGACACCACGCCTCACGTGCCGTGCGTGTGACGTCATATTGGCGCCGTACACCGGCTCGTGCTTTTTCCAGCTGCGGTTGTTCTGAGGATTTGGACGCCTACTACCGAGCGGTTGGTTGCTCGGTTTGGCACCACTCCTCACGTTTACATGCTTTGCATGGTGTTGGTGTGGCCCTGCGGCTTCCTCCTTGGTATAAATGTCACTTGGGCAGCATCTTCTTTTTTTTTTTGCTCTTGATCCACCTGGAAGTACATGCACACGGTTCCATGCTCTGGCACCATGATCACAGGTATCACTTGCCTTCACATTACCCTTACGGGCTACCCTTGGTGTCTTTTGGTGCTCAGTATACCATTCTCTACTCTATATTATGGTGAGTAACAACTGTTTACCACCATTCTAATACACCTAATTACTACTTACTGTGCACCTAGCCTCACCACCTTTGGTCTCATCCTATTTTCATTTTTATCCATATGATTTTTCTCCCTTTTTTTGAACTCCTTGGATTTAATATCCCACTTCTTTTTCATCCCAGATGTTGGCATCGCGTTTTTTTCACACATGTTCGCCCATTGTTGGATGTGCCAATCTGTTTGCTGCTGGACCATTACCTCAGCACCCGTGCCAGACGTTTCCACCATGTCCTCTGCTCCATACCCATGGGATTATTTTTTAGGGTCATCTGCAAGGCACAGTGGGGATGTATCTATAGTTTCCTCTCCTCTTTTTAACTTTTTTTTACTTTTTGTTCTCCCTTCCATCCATAGCAAATCATTAGCCTTTTGGTTATGTATTTTTCAGATACATTTAGATGTACCCCGCATTGCTCCTGACGAGTGGGGGTTTCCAAGAAACGCGTAGAGCTTTCCTAGATGAGACGTCACCACTACTCATTTATTATCTGGATACCCACTGGGGTTTTTTAGAACTATGATTGATTCTATACATTCTTTTACATTGTCCATGTGGAATTAGGGAGGATGCATTGTTTTAATTACAACTGTCATGTTCAAACATATGTACAGTTATGCATACCTATGGCCTGTTACACATTTTTTCTCATGAATTTATATGTACATGTCAATAAATATTATTATTTCATCTGTTTGTAGCCCATGCCTCATTTAAAGTCCCGACCTTTTTCTTTTTAAAAAATGACTAAGAACAACCAACGTGATAAACATTGCATTATGTAAATATATTTTACTAGCGCACAGTATAGACGAGATGACATCATTTTTGATAACTATATGTATTCAGCTCTTCAAATAACAGTTGGGGTCTTTGTCCTTTTGCAATGGTTGACCATCTGGACCTGTGTTTGGTCTAGCTTAGTGATCATCTGCTTTGCAGACTTTATTGTCTGTACGGAGAGTAAGCTGTGAAGCTTAATTACCTAAATGCATTATAATATTTTTATTATAATTTGGTGTAGAAATTGAGGTCGAAGCAACTGAATATGCTACCTGATGGACCAACTGAGCACGCAGAGCCTGGGTGTCCACCTTCTGCTGCTACTTCAACAGTAAAATTTGGTGATAAAAAAACAATAGCCACTTACTTAAAGTGCTATTAGACCCAAAACCTAAAATGGAAGATATTGCAGCTTACCAATCATTAGGTGTGGTAACTGCATTTGTTTTCTTTTTTTAGTTTTTTTTTCTTCCCTCTAGTATTGTTAATCTGGAGGGAGGGGAGTGTTAGATAATAATACTGCTTTAAGTGTGCATTTATCCACTTGACCTCCAGAAGGTTTACCACCTTCATGATAAAGCCATGCAATACTTTAACTGACAATTGCGCGGTTGTGTGTCGCTGTTTCCAAATAAAAATGTTGTCCTTTTTTTCCACAAATAGAACTTTCTTTCTATTTGATCACCTCTGCGTTTTTTATTTTTTGCGCTATAAACAAAAAAAGACGGACATTTTAAAAAAAATTGTTTTTTACTTTCTGCTATTCTGCAATAATTTTTTTTTTAATTGTTTTTTTTTTTCATTCATTTAGGTCAATATATATTCTGCTACATATTTTTGGTAAACAAAATCTCAATAGCGTATATTGATTGGTTTGCTCAAAAGTTATAGTGTTTACAAACTATGGGATATTTTTTTTTTTACTAGTAATGAGGCGATGAGCGACTTGAAGTGGGACTGTGATATTGTGGCGGACAAATCGGACACCTAACTGACACTTTTGACACTTTTTGGGGACCAGTGGCACTAAAACAGTGATCAGTGCTAAAAAATATGCACTGTCACTGTACTAATGACATTGGCAGGGAAGGGGTTAACATCAGGGGCGATCAAAGGGTTAAATGTGTGCCTAGTATGTGCTTACCCACTGTGTGGGAGGTGATTTGACTAGGGGAAGGTAAAGATCCGTGTTTCTGCTTTGCTCAGGATCGACACCTTCCCTTCTGACAGAACGGCAATCTGCCTTGTTTAAATAGGCAGATTGCCATTCTGTCTGTGTCCTGTGTAATCGGCGGGTTTCAGTGGACATAGAGTCTGGGGTACCAGCCACTGGGCTCCCACTGTTTGAGATCACAGTGGGAGCGGGTTGCTGGCAGCGCACACCCCAGACCCGGAAGTGTCAGATCACGTACTAGGTATGTGATCTGGCACAGAGCGGCCACCCTGACGCAGTAAATGTACGGTGGGAGGTCCGCAAGTGGATATGTTTTGTTTCACACTAGCCCATAGCAAGTTTTGGTCCATGAAAGCCATTACAGTCTATCTGCCAAACAAAGGTTTCTGTGCACAATGCAAACAGCACTGTCCTATACAGCAGACCTTCCATGAAAACAAAAGGTCCACTTTTCTCCCAGCCCCTACTGTCAAATACTAATGGCTTAAAGGAACCCCGGCAGGCTATTTATTTCAACAACAATCTTCCCAAAATATTTTATGTGCATTTGCTGTATACAAGTTATTTACCTGTAACTAGCATCTCTAGCAGAGTGCCTATTTACTTACTATGCTCAGATCCAGTCACAGGCCCCTTTAACTCCTTTCCCTCCTTTCTCATGAACCTCTTGGGTTCCTGGACATATCAAGGGAAGATAGGTTTCACTGTATCCCTCCCTCAGCAGCCAGGACAGTGCTTAATAGCATTCACCTCAGAGTAAAGCAAAAGGTGGCAAAAAGACCAGGGGCTTCAGCCCGAAGGTCCTGAAACCGTGGGGGGGATGGTGTCTGTGACGCTGGCTTTTTTTTTGGCTGGCCCGTGACCTACCTGACCTACATACACTGACGGTAGTGACCTACATACGCTGACTGTAGTGGTTAGCACTTTCACCTAGCAGCAAAAAGGTCGTTGGTTCGGATCCCGACCACGACACCATCTGCCTGGAGTTTGCATGTTCTCCCTGTGTCTGCGTGGGTTTCCTCCGTGTACTCCCGTTTCCTCCCACACTCCAAAGACATGTTGGTAGGTTAATTGGATCTTGTCCAAATTGGCCCAGTACATATGTGTATGTATGTCCTAAGTGCGTTGAGATACTTCGGGGTAAATGACCGCGCTAGCCAGGCAGACACTGGCTGCAAAAAAGCACCTTGAGGCGATTTATTTCACATTTGTAGCGCTATACAAGTTACTCATTCATTCATTCATTCGCTGACGGTAGTGACCTACATACACTGACCTACCTGACCTGCATACACTGACCTACCTGACCTGCATACATTGACGGTAGTGACCTACATACACTGACCTACATACACTGACCTACCTGACCTACCTACACTGACCTACATACACTGACGGTAGTGACCTAGTACATACACTGACCTACCTGACCTACATACATTGACGGTGGTGAACTACATACACTGACCTACATGCACTGATCTATCTGACCTACATACACTGACTGACCTACATACACTGACCTACATACATTGATGGTAGTGACCTACATACACTGACCTACCTAACATACACTGACCTACCTGACCTACATACATTGACAGTAGTGACCTACATACACTGACCTACCTGACCTTCATACACTGACCTACCTACACTGACGGTAATGACCTATATACACTGACCTACCTATACTGACCTACCTGACATACACTGACATTTACATACACATTACACTGTCTAACCTACCTCAGCTTAGTTGTGTCACAGCAGGCAGTCAGTCATTCCATCAGAGGAGAAGCCGAGGAGGAGAGGAGAGCCGAGGAGCCTGGAGGGTAGGAGATCCGAGGAGCCTGGAGGGTAGGAAATGCGAGGAGCCTAGAGGAGAGCCGGAGGAGAGGAGAGCCGCCCGCCTGAGCGCCGAGCGGGAAGAGGGGATGTGGCACGGCGGCCGCATTGTAATTCCCGCCTTCTGTAGCCTGCAGCACCTATGATGGACATCACACGTCCTGCGGTCGCGGCATTGGACCAGTGGGACGTCCATCATAGGCGTTGCGCAGGCTCCAGAAGGCGGGACCTGCTATGGCACTCGGCGAGTCGGCAGGACTCGGCCACACTCGGCGGCGCTCGGGATCAGATCGGTCCCGCCGCTTGCTCGGGGCTAACAATGGAGACCTGCCATCATGAGACCTGGGGCTTTTCAGGGTCACATTCGGGGCTTCAGCCCCCCTAGCCACCCCCTCCCAACACCCCTGCTTAGAAGAAAACCTGTTAGAGTCTGAAAAAGACTTGAGACTGGGGCAGAGGTTCACCTTCCAGCAGGACAACGACCCTAAACATACAGCCAGAGCTACAATGGAATGGTTTAGATCAAAGCATATTCATGTGTTAGAATGGCCCAGTCAAAGTCCAGACCTAAATCCAATTGAGAATCTGTAGAAAGAATTGAAAATTGCTGTTCACAGAGGCTCTCCATCCAATTTGACAGAGCTTAAACTATTTTGCAAAAATTTCACATGTGCAAAGCTGGTAAAGACATACCCAAAAACACTTGCAGCTGTAATTGCAGTGAAAGTTGGTTCTATACAGTATTGACTCAGGGGGGCTGAATACAAATGCACGCCACACTTTTCAGATATTTATTTGTAAAAAAAATTGAAAACCATTTATCATATTCCTTCCACTTCAATTATGTGCCACTTTGTGTTGGTCTATCATATATAAATCCAAACAAAATAAATTTACGTTTTTGGTTGTAACATGACAAAATGTGGAAAATTTCAAGGGGTATGGATACTTTTTCAAGGCAGTGTACATAAAGGTTATGAAGGGAGCATTTGAAATACTTTATTACCATGTTTTTAGGGTCTATTTTAAAATGCAACTAAAAAATAAAGTTTATGAAATTATAATACCTTGGACCTATAATGCCTCAGAGGAAATCCAGTGATAATACATACCAGCAATAGGCTGGAGTACATTCTCCTGGGATTTTGGCCACCCAGCTCTCCAGAAAGGCATGATGGTTATCTGTTTTTGGGGGTCAATTTTTTTTAGCTTTTCAGCAATTTGTGGTTAGTGATAGCATCAAACTCCTTTTTCAGATAGGGTATCTTTTCTAGCAATAGAATTGTGGAAGATAATCTAGCCTCCCTTATGCTACTATATAAATGTGATGGTGCCTGCTAACGGACAGATTAACTTTCACTTCCTGTACTTGTAATATTCAGAAAGCCATACAAAAATGACAGAGGTCCTAGCCAATCTCCACTCAATCCATAAGTAAAATAAAAGTTATGGCTGGTGTTCATGGCAGCCATCAGAAAGTTTGTGGCCCCTTATGCACCTTTAGGCCTGGGCCCCCCAGCCTGACCACTGGCCAAACCACGGAATTTGCTCACTGACCATCCCATACCATGTCATCCTCCTCCTCTTCCTCCTTTAGTCTCATCTCCTCATATCATGTCTTCTTCTTATAATCTCATCTCCTCTATCCCATGTCCTCTTCCTCCTCCTCCTCCTCCATCCCGTGTCCTCCTCCTCCATCCCGTGTCCTCCTCCTCCATCCCATTTCCTTTTCTTCCTCCTCCTCCATCCTGTGTCCTCCTTCTCCTCCTCCTCCTCCTCCATCCCGTGTCCTCCTCCATCCCATGTCCCCCTCCTCCTCTTCCTCCTTTAATCTCATCTCCTCATATCATGTCTTCCTCTTCTAATCTCATCTCCTCTATCCCATGTCCTCTTCCTCCTCCTCCTCCTCCATCCCGTGTCCTCCTCCTCCATCCCGTGTCCTCCTCCTCCATCCCATTTCCTTTTCTTCCTCCTCCTCCATCCTGTGTCCTCCTTCTCCTCCTCCTCCTCCTCCATCCCGTGTCCTCCTCCATCCCATGTCCCCCTCCTCCTCTTCCTCCTTTAATCTCATCTCCTCATATCATGTCTTCCTCTTCTAATCTCATCTCCTCTATCCCATGTCCTCTTCCTCCTCCTCCTCCTCCATCCCGTGTCCTCCTCCTCCATCCCGTGTCCTCCTTCTCCATCCCATTTCCTCCTCCTCCTCCATCATGTGTCCTCCTTCTCCTCCTCCTCCTCCATCCCGTGTCCTCCTCCATCCCATGTCCTCCTTCTCCCCCTCCTCCATCCCATGTCCTCCTCCATCCCGTGTCCTCCTCCTCCATCCCATGTCCTTCTCCTCCTCCTCCATTTCATGTCCTCTTCCTCCATCCCATGTCCTTCTCCTCCTCCTCCATCCCATGTCCTTCTCCTCCTCCTCCTCCATCCCGTGTCCTCCTCCTCCCTCCCGTGTCCTCTTTCTCCATTCTGTGTCCTCCTCCTTCATCCCGTGTCCTCCTTCTCCTCCTCCATCCCGTGTCCTCCTTCTCCATCCCGTGTCCTCCTCCTCCATCCCATGTCCTCCTCCTCCATTCCTTTTCCTCCTCCTCCATCCTGTGTCCTCCTCCTCCATCCTGTGTCCTCCTCCTTCATCCCATGTCCTCCTTCTCCTCCTCCTCCATCCCGTGTCCTCCTCCTTCATCCCATGTCCTCCTTCTCCTACTCCTTCCTCCCGTGTCTTTCTCCTCCTCCATCCCGTGTCCTTCTCCTCCTCCTCCATCCTGTGTCCTCCTCCTTCATCCCATGTCCTCCTTCTCCTACTCCTTCCTCCCATGTCTTTCTCCTCCTCCATCCCATGTCATTCTCCTCCTCCATCCCATGTCCTTCTCCTCCTCCTCCATCCCGTATCCTCTTCCATCCCGTGTCCTCCTCCATCCCGTGTCCTACTCCTCCATCCCATGTCCTCCTGCTTCATCCCATGTCCTCCTCCTCCTCCATCCCATGATCCTCCTCCTCCATCCTATATCCTCCTCCGTCATCCCATGTCCTCCTCCTCCATCCCGTGTCCTCTGCCTCCATCTCAAGTCCTCCTCCATCCCGTGTCCTCCTCCTCCTTCTCCATCCCGTGTCCTCCTCCTCCATCCCATGTCCTCCTCCTCCATCCCATATCAGTAGGGCAGTGAACGGTGTCAGTATTTTTTATTTTTTATTTTTTTTTAGGGCCCCAGCAGCAGAAAGAAATGATAAATCAGCAGAAAGTGATAGTAGCAAACTTGGTAAAAGGCAGCCATCTATAAGAGTCACAATCCCTCTGCTAGGCATGAGGCAATCACAGTGATGTCATCCAGACTTAATATTAGGGATTCTGTATCCTTGCTGGAACATTTGTGCAGCACTTTGTAGTGATCACAATACTGGATCGGGCTCACATAGATTATAAGCATAGCAGCAAGCATAGTGAAGGGAGATTAGATGGAAGCATGAAGACCATAGACACAAAGAAATGAGAAATGACAGGATAGATTCTATAATTAGCAGACCCACATGAAAAGTTACTGGGGGGGATACATAAAAATTGTGAGATATCAAATTAATACTGCCACTACCTGTAACATACAGTTCCACTTAGCATATGTGTGTACAGACACAGCCAGGGGCGGAACTACCACCATAGCGACCCACGTGGGCACTATGGGGCCCGCAGCCGAGTGGGGCTCGATGAGGATACTAACGGACAGATTAACGTTCACTTCCTGTACTTGTAATATTCAGAAAGCCATACAAAAATGACAGAGGTCCTAGCCAATCTCCACTCAATCCATAAGTAAAATAAAAGTTTTGGCTGGTGTTCATGGCAGCCATCAGAAATTTTGTGGCCCCTTATGCACCTTTAGGCCTGGGCCCCCCAGCCTAACCACTGGCCATACCACGGAATTTGTTTACTGACCATCCCATACCATGTCCTCCTCCTCCTCTTCCTCCTTTAGTCTCATCTCCTCATATCATGTCTTCTTCTTATAATCTCATCTCCTCTATCCCATGTCCTCTTCCTCCTCCTCCTCCTCCATTCCGTGTCCTCCTCCTCCATCCCGTGTCCTCCTCCTCCATCCCATTTCCTTTTTCCATGCTGGGCGTTCGCCGTTCAGCTGTGTGTTAGCAAAGCAAAGGAATTTGCTTTGTTAACACTGAATCTGCCTCTCAGTCAATCAGGTTACCAGGTCTGTTACCGGTCACCTGATTGGATGAAACGTCAGGCGCTGTGATTGGACACCTGAGAGAGGACGGAAGAAGACACGGAGGATGTGCAGGAGACTGCCGCTGACCCGCTGCGAGAGGGGCACAGTAGAGGCAATTGATGGGCACACTGGCAGCATCTGATGAGGCACAGTAGCGGCAATTGGGGGGGGCCCATACAACTACAACATTTTGCTATGGGGCCCTGTGATTTCTAGTTACACCCCTGGACACAGCCACTTCCCAGCATATGCAGGGGGGAGGAGCCAGCACAGTAGAAGGGAGCCCTGTAATTGCATGCTGATGACTGGAGGGGATGTGTCAAGGACAGAGAAGTGCTTTTCCTCACAATCACCTCTCATCCCTCCCAAGCACTCCGCTCCCCATCTCCTCCATCTGCTGCCTGGATGAGCTCCGTGGCATGTAAGCAATCTCTGCCTCATCCGATCTTCTCCTCCTGCCGCCCCCCATCTGACACCCGATCTCCTCAGTGTCTGCAGCTCTACCACTTGTAATATTAAGGAGATCAGGCGCCGGGGGAGCGGCAGGAGGAGAAGATCGATTGAGACCGGCAGATTACCCCCACAGTTTCAGTTGTGTTCCCAGGCACCAGGAGCTGTCTTGTGGCCGTGAGACACTCAATACTTTCAGCCACTAAGCCACACTTCCTGGTTGCCGGGGCAACACTAAGCTCACTGCTCACAGGTGCCACCAAGTAGACTCTTGGGATACACGCCGATTGGTGGAGGGGAAGGTGGGCGGAAACAAGTAGCTACCGTGGCTGTCAATCATCCAGCCTTCAGGCAGCAGATAGAAATACTTCCGGGCCCGAGCCGATCGGGACATCTGGGCCCCTTGGAATGCCTGGGCCCCTTAACATGAGTGTGGGTTGTACCCCTCTGATGGTGGCCCTGTTGGTGTTAGGTTTGCACTGTTTTGTAATAAAGTAGGTGTGCATGCATGCATCTATTGCATAAAATGAGCCCTGAGCAGCAACCAAAATTAAATATCTACAGCATGATGTAACAGGCTAAACCCTGTATCATATCTTTAAACCGTTATAGGTTTATCAGTAAAAATGAGCAGTGGCTTTATTTATAATGGAAAAGTGCCAGATGTTCAATTTAAAAAGGCGATGTCCTAACCAGGAAAGTGTTTGCTTTTGAGAGCTATTTAAAACTATGAGCTATTATGCAATCTGGTCCATTAATACAGCAAATACAGGTCTATTCTGAAAGACAATTACCGTATATTTATATTGTGATGTCCTCATAATGATGAATGGGAAAACATTGCAAAGGTTAAGGAAGGTATGCTGGTATATAGTTTAACGATTGGTCCACAGGCTATACAGGTCTTTGTTGTATAATATTATGTAGCGGGGGTTAAAATTTAGGGGGAGTGCAAGGGTGGTAGTATGACCCAATGCACTGATTATTGGGGAATCTGGGACTCTTTTGTGGTTCTTGGAGGACTCTGGTGGTGTGAGGTTCCCTGCGGCCTGCAGGTGGCGTTGTTGCCCTGGGCCGGAGTTGAACCCTCACCACAAGACTGCATCCTTTTTGTCCTTTTCCGGCGCTGGTAAAGCGGGGCGGGGAACCTGCTGTGACGCAAAGGGAGAGGAGATAAGAGGGGCGGACGCCCTGAACACGAGGTTCAGAGTCGGAGGTCAGAGTCGCGCCCAGGCACCTTCAGCCTGGGTGCCGGCATTACGGAGTTCCGGGCCCAGGTGCCCTTGACCTGGCCGGAGCGGGAGATGGAGTCCATCCCAGGCACCTTTAGCCTGGGGTGAGGTACTATTGAGAAGGCCTGGGGCCCGGTACCTTCGACTGGGTCCCGCAAGGGTGGAGAAATCCGAAGGGGCCCTAAAGCCTTGGGTGCCCGAGTCTGAGATGAGGAGGCCAGGGAGCATAACCCCTCCGAACAGTCCGGTGCAGCATTGCTGGTGACGGCGGGGCCTCTGGTAACTCTTTTGGACGGATGTCTTCTCTCTGACAGGGGCTGCGCTTAGCGAAGGTAATTCACTTTCTGTTCTACACAGTCGGTGGCAGCGACTGTACGCCATAACCGTTGGTGACACCACAATGGTTGCTTCTATCTAAGGATTATGCCTCGACCCACTCCCCACCTATACTGAACTGTTCTTTGGTCACAACCTGTCTGTGCTAAATGACGATTTATTGCTGTTGGAGAATAAATATGAGTTGGACCTTTTCAGTGATGTGGAACTCCAGTTACTGGGAGCAGAGGGGGTCATTTACAGAAAAGCCGTGGCTCTGGGTTATATACACGACCCGATGGTAAATTAGGTTCTGGCCTTCACCGCTATCCAAAAGAGGACATGGGCCGTGGTGTATCTCATCTCTCCCCCCGTACTCCCCCTTAGATGAGACAACAAGCCGAGAAGCAGAAGGGGTGAGAGCGGTGAGGTCACTACAATTATAAAAAGAATGCACTTTGTATTGCCTCATTCTGCTTGCTAGCATGGATTTCCTTGAGGTTTCCTAGGGGAAGGATGGAGTTTTCTTTTCAGCAGGTGTCCTCCAGCTGCTTCCTTCCCTACCTGCAGATAGAAGCATTGCTTATTAAAGGCGTACCATGGTAATGCAGAACCTTTTCGCTTGGTGGTTTTATGAGGTTTTGTAAGCTGAACTGATTTTTCCAGGAAGCTGAACTGATTTTTCCAGGAATGACATCTATCTAGAAAAGGATCACTTTGTCTACTACACCGCCAGGCACTTACTGTTCATCATTTGGCTGCTCAGCTAACCACTGCCTAGACACCACCCCTGTTTTGGGCAGAAGAAAAGCAAGAAACGTGAGATGTAAACAGACGGCTGCTTATATAGAGGCCTTTACGACAGCTGATCACAAATGCCAATCTAATCCATTCTATTATTGATTTCCCATTAATGTAAGGGTGTCTGCCATTCTTTCAACAAAGAGTTAAATCATATCAAGAGCTCAGACTTTTTTTGTTTTGGATGGGTTAGCACCTCTGTCAAGATTTTATTGCGTTCTATGTCCCTTGTAGAGAGATTCACCCTCTCTCTTTGTCCTGGTGACCATTGTCTCTAGAACTGAAGGTAAAGAAAAATCCAATATTTTGAGATGCAATTAGAACAGGAATAAAGGAGAAGTCTTTAAAGCTGAACTTCGGGCTCAGAAACGTTCATTTAAATATATGACTCAATTGAATCACTAAGGATGTAAAATCGTTTTGTATGCGCCAAATGCAGGGGCGTCGGGAGGGGGTGGCTAGGGGGGGCTGAAGCCCCGAATGTGACCCTGAAAAGCCCCAGGTCTCATGATGGCAGGTCTCCATTGTTAGCCCCGAGCGAGCGGCAAGCGCCGGGACCGATCTGATCCCAAGCGCCGCCGAATGTGAGCGAGTGTGGCCGAGTGTGGCCGAGTCCTCCCGACTCGCCGAGTGCCATAGCAGGTCCCGCCTTCTGGAGCCTGCGCAACGCCTATGATGGACGTCCCACTGGTCCAATGCCTCGTCCGCGGGACGCGTGATGTCCATCATAGGCGCTGCAGGCCCCAGAAGGCGGGAATTACAATGAGGCCGCCGCGCCACATCCCCGCTCGGCGCGCGGGGGGGCGGCTCTCCTCTCCTCCCCTCCTTGGCTCTCCTCAGGCTCTCCTCCAGGCTCCTTGTCTCTCCTCTCCTCCTCGGCTCCTCCTCTGACGAATGACGGAATGACTAACTGCCTGCTGTGACACGGCTGAACTGAGATAGGTCAGACAGTGTAATGTGTATGTAAATGTCAGTGTATGTAGATCAGTGTAGGTAGGTCAGTGAATATAGGTCCCTACCGTCAGTGTAGTTAGGTCAGTGTAGCTAGGTAGGTCAGTGTATGTCAGGTAGGTCAGTGTAGGTAGGTCAGTGTATATAGGTCACTACCGTTTGTCTATATAGGTCAGGTAGGTCAGGGTATGGAGGTCAGTGTATGTAGGTCACTACCGTCAATGTATGTAGGTCAGTGTATGTAGGTCAGGTAGGTCAGTGTATGTCAGGTAGGTCAGTGTATGTAGGTCAGTGTATGTCAGGTAGGTCAGTGTATATAGGTCAGGTAGGTCAGTGTATGTAGGTCGCCACCGTCAATGTATGTAGGTCAGGTAGGTCAGTGTATGTAGGTCAATGTATGTCAGGTAGGTCAGTGTATGTAGGTCACTACCGTCAGTGTAGGTAGGTCGGGTAGGTCAGTGTATGTAGGTCAGTGTATGTAGGTCATGTAGGTCAGTGTATGTAGCTCACTACCGTCAATGTATGTAGGTCAGGTAGGTCAGTGTATGTAGGTCAGGTAGGTTAGTGTAGGTCAGGTAGGTCAGTGTATGTAGGTCACTACCGTCAGTGTATGTCGGTCAGTGTAGGTAGGTCAGGTAGGTCAGTGTATGCAGGTCAGTGTATGTAGGTCACTACCGTCAGTGTATGTAGGTCAGTGTAGGTAGGTCAGTGTAGGTAGGTCAGTGTATGTAGGTCACTACCGTCAGTGTATGTAGGTCACGGGCCAGCCAAAAAAAAGCCTGTGTCATATACACCATCCCCCCGGTTTCCGGCCTTGGACTTCGGGCTGGAGCCTCTGGTCTTTTTGCCACCTAGCAACGCCCCTGGCCAAATGCCTTTGTAAACTCACATGTTACCTTTTAAAAGTAATGATGACCTAATTTTTGTGCTTTATATAGCCTGTGCAGAGAGCAGAAGCTCCACCTACAGGCTGCCTATAGAGAACTACAGGGGGGGCAAATACAAGACCTTATATATGTCATATGTCATATACAGTGGAACCTTGGTTTACAAGCGTTTTGAAAGACAAGCAACTTTAAAAAAAAAAATTGTCTTGATATACAAGGGGTTTTTTTTATGTAAAAAAAAAATTACACTCACAATGTTTATGAGTCTGCTGCTCATCCATGTAAAGCCGCTGTGTATATGTACAGTGAAGCCGCTGGTGTACAGTATACAGTACAGCTTTGTATGTGGCCAGAGATTTGCGGAAGATGGTGGCTCCCAGCGATTCCTGGAGACATTTGGAGACACTCATAGACACTCCCAACAGGGGTGGGCGTACCCGGAAGTGATGTGAACAGTTCCCAAGTTCTCTCGGAAGTGCTGTGAGCTGAACCTGTGGCAACATACAGCGTTGCAATGTGCACCAGTGGCTTTACTGAATATACAGTACTGTATACAGAGCGGCTTTAAATAGATAAGCACCAACCTCTGACCACATACAGAGCTGTATACTGTACACCAGCGGCTTTACTGTACATACAGTATACACAGCGGTTTTACTGTACATATACACAGCGGCTTTAAATAGGTGATCTCCAGACTCCTTAACATTGTGAGTGTGCACATTCTTTTTCTTTACCTTAAAATTTTTGCAACACAGAGGTACAGCACAGTACGGTACAGTATTTTAACCACTTAAGGACCGCCTCACGCCGATATACGTCGGCAGAATGGCACGACTGGGCACATCCACGTACGTTGCCCTTTAAGAGCCCAGCCGTGGGTCGCGCGCGCCCCGCCGCCGGTGCGCTTGCGACCCGGCCCTGAGCTCCGTGACCGCGGCAGCGGGACCCGCGGACACAATCGCCGCCGGTGTCCCACGATCGGGTCACAGAGCTGAAGAACGGGGAGAGGTAAGTGTAAACAAACCTTTCCCCGTGCTTCCTAGTAAGCCTGTCACTGATCATATGTTCCCTGTCATAGGGAACGATGATCAGTGACGTCGCACGCCAAGCCACGCCCCCCTACAGTAAGAAGCACACATTAGGTCACATTTAACCCCTTCAGCGCCCCCTACAGGTTAACCCCTTCACTGCCAGTGTCATTTTCACAGTAATCAGTGCATTTTTATAGCACTGATCGCTGTAAAAATGACAATGGTCCCAAAATTGTGTCAAAAGTGTCCGATGTGTCCGCCACAATGTCGCAGTCATGATAAAAATCGCTGATCGCCGCCATTACTAGTAGAAAAAAATATATTAATAAAAATGCCATAAAACTATCCCCTATTTTGTAGACGCTATAACTTTTGCGCAAACCAATCAATAAACGCTTATTGCGATTTTTTTTTTACTAAAAATATGTAGAAGAATACGTATCGGCCTAAACTGAGGAAAGAAAACGTTTTTTTATATATTTTTTGGGGATATTTATTATAGCAAAAAGTAAAAAATATTGCATTTTTTTCAAAATTGTCGCTCTATTTTTGTTTACAGTGCAAAAAATAAAAACCGCAGAGGTGGTCAAATACCACCAAAAGAAAGCTCTATTTGTGGGGAAAAAAAGGACATCAATTTTGTTTGGGAGCCACGTCGCATGACCGCGCAATTGTCAGTTAAAGCGACGCAGTGCCGAATCGCAAAAAGGGGCCTGGTCCTTTAGCTGCAAAATGGTCCGGGGCTGAAGTGGTTAAAGTGCATTTTAATTTGTTTTATGTTTACAGTACACTTTATACTGTATTTTGTTTTGCCGTAATAATTTTTATATGAATCAATGGTTGTGGAACGAATCCTCTGAGTTTCCATGATTAGTGCTTTAGTGCTTTGGATTACAAGCAGTCTCCTGGAACGGATTATGCTCGTAAACCAAGGTTTCACTGTATATCATTGGTGTAATCTTTGCAATCTTTTATCTTTTGCCCAATTTCTTTTTTATCTGTATCGAATAAAGTGATCTATTTTATTTTATACAAATTTTGGTTGTGCTGGGCACCTATACAAGGCCCTTTGCATATTATGTACATAAAGTACAGGAATTCTTTGGTGCTCAATTACTGCACAGATGGAAGAAATAAGCAAAGGAGACCAAGATTAAGGTAAAACTGGGCATAGACAGATCAAAATTTGATTTCGATTTGAGTGTGGCCCTTGCCTGTTCAACTTCCTTCGAACAGGCATGCTGGAAAACTTTTGTCAATCAGCGGCCGCAGCCAATTGATTGCAGCCACTAATCAGTGTATTTTGACAGAAAACTAAATCTGGCAGGGGTTTCAGTTATTCCTTACTTGATTCGAAAAAAATAAAATGGCTAGAGATATTCTTGATTTACCGTGTAGTTATCGCCAAAAACATACTCAGTTATGCCTCAATTATGATCACCCTCTATATTGATATTTAATTGTCGAGTTTTACATTAGGTTTAAAGGGCCTTTAGTCCAATCACATTTCCATGAAAATTCTGAATCGTCTTTCCCTCCTCTTCCATCACTTCATTCTGGCCCCAAGAGGGACAGCCTCTCTAAATATGTGCCCTATTAACATCCGGCTGCTTAGCTGCACCATATGTTGATCAAAACTATTTATGCTCCACTGCAAGCCGATTGATCTCTCTAAAGTCCTATAAATGAGCATATAAAAGAACAGCCGAGAGTGAAGGCAAGGTCCATTGAAACGTTTGGCTCTGGAAGTAACCGCGCGCACTGTTAAAAGTTGAGGAAAACATCTGTGTTATTTATAATAAAATGGTATCGGAGTGTTGGCAAAAACATCTGTGTTATTTGTAATAAAACAAAAATTGGTATCAGAGTGTTGGCTTGTGCCCAAAAGAGTAAACTATGACAGCTGGCGTACACTTCTGCTGTTGTTAAGCAATACAGCTTACTTGATAGATTTTAATTGCTTAGGTCAGCAACTTCTCTTTTTTTATTAAAGGGACAATAATGTGTAATTAAATAGTACTTCCTCTACATGTTGCACTAAAACTATAAAAAACATTAAATAAAATTGATGACATTGATATGTCTTGTGGGCCTCCTTTTTTTTTTTTTCAAGAACTTTGTTGATAACTTCATCCTACTCCTACAAAGGCTGACAACACTACCATAGTAGGAGTTTGACTGACACCATTGCCGGCCACCCAACAGCACAGACCAGAAATGAAGTATAGCAAATTGAGGATGGCCCAAAACCCAGTTGAGCAATATATTTTAGGTAGTCTAAAGCTGGCCATAGATGGATCAAAATTCAGCTGGTTCAGCAGGGACCGGACGAATTTCAATCCATCTATGGCTGTTCCTGTTCAAGTGCAGTCGATCTAATAACCGACTGCTCTTGAACTGGCTTCTTGAAAACCTTTGTTTCAATCAGTGCTGCAGCCAATTGGTGCTGATCAGTGTATTCTAATGGTAAAGTCCCTGCTTTCAGAATACAATGACACAATGGGGGGGGGGGGTGAGTCCCCTATCCACCTTAACCACTTAAGCCCCGGACAAATATGCAGCATAAAGACCAGGCCCCTTTTTGACAATTGCGCGGTCATGCGACGTGGCCCCCAAACAAAATTGACATCCTTTTTTTCCCACAAATATAGATTTATTTTGGTGGTATTTGATCACCTCTGCGGTTTTTATTTTTTGCACTATAAACAAAAATAGAGCGACAATTTTGAAAAAAATTCAATATTTTTTACTTTTTGCTATAATAAATATCCCCAAAATATATATAAAAAAACTTTTTTTTTTCCTCAGTTTAGGCCGATACGTATTCTTCTACATATTTTTGGTAAAAAAAAATCGCAATTGGCGTTTATTGATTGGTTTGAGCAAAAGTTATAGCGTTTACAAAATAGGGGATAGTTTTATGGCATTTTTATTATTATAATTTTTTTTACTAGTAATGGCGGCGATCAGTGATTTTTTTCGTGACTGCGACATTATGGCGGACACTTTGGACACTTTTGACACATTATTGGGACCATTGTAATTTTTACAGCGATCAGTGCTATAAAAATGCACTGGTTACTGTAAAAATTACACTGGCAGTGAAGGGGTTAACCACTAGGGGCGCTGAAGGGGTTAAGTGTGCCTAAGGGAGTGATTCTTACTGTTAGGGGGCGTGGCTATGAGTGACACGTCACTGATCTCCGCTCTGATTACGCAGAGCGGAGATCGGTGACAATATCAGTAGGGGAGCGGGGAGATGTTGTGTTTACACTAACATCTCCCCGCTCCATCCCTCCGTGAGACGATTGCGGGGATCCCAGCAGCAATCGAGTCCGCGGGACCCGCGGTCAGACCAGGGGCGGATCCAGAGTCTTTTCTCGGGAGGGGCACTGCCAAAAAATATGTTGTTTTTTTTTGTGAGAAATTTATCGGGGAAATGGTTGGTGTCGGTGCTTCAATCATCCCGTCACCATGGTCGTTGTGGTGTCAGGATGATTGAAGCGCATTATTTCTATTATTACATTGTAATATGAAATTAAATAGTTCAATGCAGAATCAGTGGGAGCCCCGAGTGTGTCACTTGCCACCGTCGCCTGCAATTAGTGGGAGCCCTGAGCGTGTCACTTGCCACACGTTGCGGATTGTCACTTGCCACGTCACTTGCCACATCTTGTGGATTGTCACTTGCCACATCACCTGCCACACCTTGCGGATTGTCACTTGCCACGTCACCTGCCACACCTTGCTGATTGTCACTTGCCTGCCACCAGATGCAGATTGTCATTTGCCACGTCACCTGACACAATTTGAGGATTGTCACTTGCCACGTCGCCTGCCACACCTTGCGGATTGTCACTAACTTGCCTGCTAAGGTGTAGTTTTGGTTGTCTCTTGCTGTGTCCCAGACTCCCAGAGTCAGGCAGCAGAGGGATAATGTAATCTCTCTGCTGCCTGCACAGTGAGGGCGGAAGTCACTGCAGGAATGCAGGGCAGGCACGGGGGGGGGGGGGGGGGGGGGGGGGTGAGAGATGATCTCATCTCTCTGCTCCCCCGCTCCTGGCTAGCTGATTTGCCAGCTGCCACACTGAGCCTACTCTCTCACTCTCACCTGCGCTGCCAACACACTGAGCAGCACGGTCTGCCCACGAACCGCGCCGCCCCCAAAAAACAAACCGCGCCGCAAGCGGAGCCGCCCGCTTTCTTACCCGTCTGTGGAGCCGCACGCTATCGCACCTGCCCGCAGAGCGGCCCAACGTGACTCACTGATGTCACTCGTTGCTAGACACCAAGCGGCCCAGGCGTTAGCACCGAGTGCAGGGAAGAGGCTCCACCCACCTCTTCCTCCGCTCCTGGTATCATGTCAGTGCGCCGCGTAACTACATTAGACGAGTCTCTCTCTCAGCGCCGCTGATCGGCAGATGTGAGAAACTGAGAGAGAGACTCAGAGAGGCAGCGGCAGCCGCAGAACAAGTACTGTATATACTCGAGTATAAGCCGACCCGAATATAAGCCGAGGCACCTAATTTTACCCCCAAAAAATGGGAAAACTTATTGACTCATGTGCCTAGGGTGTCCATCTGCATGCCTCACTGTGCCCATGCTTCACTGTGCCCATGACTAGACTGATGTTTAACATGGGAGTCTATGGAAGGAGTTCCCGGCTTTGAAAAATCGGTTCTCCCCGGCCGTAGGTCTCCCAGACACCAAACTTTGCACACTTGTAGATGAGACATGGGGCTATATGTGTGACAAGTTTGGGGTCCAGGGGACCTAGGACCGGCCGGTACCGGGTCCGCAAATTCACTGAAGAAATTACCGTTTAACATTGGAGTCTATGGAAGGGGTGCCCGGTTTAAAAAAATCAGTGCTCCCCGGCTGTAGGTCCCCCAGACACCATACTGTGCACACTTGTAGAGGAGACATGGGGCTACATGTGTGCCATGTTTGGGGTCCAGGAGACCTACGGCCGGCCGATACCGGGTCCCCAAAGTTCGGGAGATCAGGCGCAAAAAACAAAAACAAAGCAAGCGAGTGTGACAGATGGTCTCGGGGGGGGGCAATTGCCCTGTTGCCCCCCCTGGATCCGCCCCTGGGTCAGACTCGTGGGGATGGCAGCAGGGTCGCGAGCGCGCCACCACATGGCAGGGCCACCAAAGGGCAACGTACAGGTACGTGATTGTGCCTGTACGAACCATTCTGCCGACGTATATATGCCTTGGGCGGTCGTTAAGTGGTTAACTGTGCAGATGGGGGAATGAGTTCAGTCTTTTTGATCAGCCCGCAGGCTGATTAAACAAAAAGAATACGTTTAAGGCCAAGTTTTATGCACACTAGATGGAAAGGAATACATTTAGGATGATCATTTACAACTAACTACAAACTGATGAGCTGTATTATTATTATTATTTATGATTTCTATAGCGCCAACAGTTTGCGCAGAGCTTTATAACATGAGAACAGACAGTACAGTTACAATTAAAGATAAAAGATTACCACGCTTAGGTTAACTACTTGCCAACCACCCGCCGCAGATGTACTGCGGCAAGGTAGCTTGGCTGCGCAAGTCGCTGTACCGGTACAATGATTTGTGCACTAGCATTCGCGCACTCCGATTGGCCAGCGGGGGGAGCCAATCAGCGGGTCCGACGTACTCAATGTCCGCCGGCCACCCGCGATCGTTCCCCCCACAGAGACAGAACAGGCATCTGCCGAAGTAAACAAGGCAGATCTCGGTTCTGTCAGGGGATGACACTGAGATCTGTCTTGCTGCTAAGCAGCAAGACAGATCTGTGTGTTTCCCCAGTCACACAGTCCCCTTTACATATCACAAATAGGGAACGCATTTAACCCTTTGATCACCCCAGATGTTAACCCCTTCCCTGCCAGTGTCAGTACAATGTCAGTGCATATTTTTAGCTGGTCACTGGTTCCCAAAAAATTGTCAAAATTGTCAGCTAGGTGTCCGATCTTTCCGCCACAATGTCGCAGTCCCGCTAAAAATCACTGATCGCCACCATTACTAGTAAAAAAATTAAAAAATAAATAAAAATGCCATAAATCTATCCCCTATTTTGCGCAAACCAATAAATATACGCTTATTGTTTTTTTTTTTTTTTTTTTACCAAAAATATGTAGAAGAATACATATTGCCCTCAACTGATGAATACATTTGTTTTTTTATATATTTGTTTGGATATGTATTATAGCAGAAAGTTAAAAATATTGTTTTTTTTCAAACATTGTCGGTTTTTTTTCGTCTATAGCGCAAAAAATAAAAACCGCAGAGGTGATCAAATACCACCAAAAGAAAGCTCTATTTGTGGGAAAAAAAGGACAGACTTTTTTTTGGGTACAACGTCGCACGACCGCGCAATTGTCAGTTAAAAAAATGCAGTGCCGTATCACAAAAAATGAAACAAAAATACAAACAATATTCGCGCTGCTAACATATATGAGCAGCTACAATACCTGTGGAAAAAAGGCAACAACAAACAATATACAAAAAATGCAGCGCTATGTGTATGACAATGTGAAAAACCAAGTGCTCCAAAATTAACTGAATCACAGAAAAAATAATAAATAAAAATCCAAATATATTAATGAATAAAAAGTCCAATTGTATATAGAACTCCAAATAGATGTGATGAAACATATATTCAAATCAATTCCAAAAGGTGCAAGTGAATCTTCCAAAGTAAATAAGTGACTTGTAACATAACCACCACCACGTGAAGGGGAGGCTTACCGGATGTAGTGGACCCAATACACATACGTGTATGGGGTCAAACAGGCTGAATATGTATACATCCGTGCATATGGAACCAGATAAACACTGCGCACCCTTATATCCAAGGTCCAAACTCAGGAGGGGATACCAGAAATTCAAGCCAATAGGAAATTTGACTCACATAAAGTTCATGTGGAAAAAGAAGGGAGATGGCACATAGCGTAATAACGCAAAGGATTTTAATGAATATAGGCAAGTACACTTACATTCATTCCATAGATTTGATGCAACATTTTGCGAAACGCGTCGGGAGACTCTACTGCTGCTACTGAGTGTCTTTGCAAAGCATCAAATCTATGGATTGAATGTAAGTGTACTTGCCTATATTCATTAAAATCCTTTGCGTTATTACGCTATGTGCCATCTCCCTTCTTTTTCCACATGAACTTTATGTGAGTCAAATTTCCTATTGGCTTGAATTTCTGGTATCCCCTCCTGAGTTTGGACCTTGGATATAAGGGTGCGCAGTGTTTATCTGGTTCCATATGCACGGACGTATACATATTCAGCCTGTTTGACCCCATACACGTATGTGTATTGGGTCCACTACATCCGGTAAGCCTCCCCTTCACGTGGTGGTGGTTATGTTACAAGTCACTTATTTACTTTGGAAGATTCACTTGCACCTTTTGGAATTGATTTGAATATATGTTTCATCACATCTATTTGGAGTTCTATATACAATTGGACTTTTTATTCATTAATATATTTGGATTTTTATTTATTATTTTTTCTGTGATTCAGTTAATTTTGGAGCACTTGGTTTTTCACATTGTCATACACATAGCGCTGCATTTTTTGTATATTGTATCACAAAAAATGGCCTGGTCATTAAGGGGGTAAATCCTTCCGGGGTTAAAGTGGTTAAGAAAACAGGTGGACAGCAGCTAGCATATAGTGTGGGCAACAATATAAATATAAGGAAATGCAGCGCATACATGTCCATTAAGATAAAGGTAAGAAGTTCTTTATTCCCGGGAAACAGCAAACATGTGAGTGACACTTGTCTTGCAGATGAGCAAAAAGTCCTCCACCAACACCACACTAAGCCAGGCCTCTTATCTTCAGGAATGGACCACTAAATTATAGGTGGTCATTAACGCCAAAACACCAATCTCCTCTGAGTCATATACACCGCGGACTGCACCAACATGGATCCAATGCCGTGGTCCCCTCTCAAAGCACGTCTTCTATCAGTGTGTATTATGCCCCTCTTACCAAGCTCAGATACAATACAATTCAATACAGGAGGAATCAGAGGGCCTTGTCCGTTAGAGCTTACAATCTAGGAGGGAGGGTCAAGTGGTACAAAAGATAAAAGCTGTGGGGGAGGAACTGAGAGGATAAAAGTACAGTTGTTAGGTGAAGGTAGGATAGGCTTGCTTCTCTGAAGAGGAGGGTTTTCAGGGATTGTCTAAAAGGATGCAGAGTAGGGGATAATTGGACAGATTGGGGTAAGGTGTTCCATAGGATGGGAGAGGCTCTGGAAAAGTCCTGGAGGCAAGCATGGGAGGAGGTGACAAGGGAGCTAGAGAGGTTGGCATTTTGAGAACAGGTTAGTGATGTAGCTTGGGGCAGAGCTGTGGATGTCTTTGTAAGTTGTTGTTAGAATTTTGAACCTAATTTGTGGGGTGAGCCGGAGCCAATGGAGGGATTGACACAGAGGAGACACCAAATGGTTGGTAAGATGGATCAGCCCGGTAGCAGCATTCATAACAGACTACAGGGGAGATTGGGTATGTAAAGGTAAGCCAAAAAGAAGGGAGTTGTAGTAGTTGAGGCGGGAGATAATCAGGGAGGGAACTAGGAGCTTTGTGGTGTCGTTGGTTTTAAAGGGATGTATAGGTGTAAATGTTTTATGCCTTGTACACACGATCGGATTTTCTGTTGGAATAAACTCCGATGGATTTTTCAGACGGAATCCTGTTCAAGCTGTCTTGCATACACACTGTCACACCAAATTCTGACCGTCAAAAACGCAGTGATGTACAACACTACGACGAGCTGAGAAAAATGAAGTTCAATGCTTCCGAGCATGCGTCGACTTGATTCTGAGCATGCGTGTTTTTTTCTCCGTCGGAGTTCCATACAGACGAACGGAATTTCAGATTACCGTTGGGAAAAAAAGAGAACATGTTCTCTTTCTAACTCCGTCAGGATTTCTGACGGAAAAGGTCAGATGGGGCATACACACGGTCGGAATATTCGATAAAAATTTTTTATTCCGTCAGACTTTTTTCCTCGGAAATTCAGATCGTGTGTACAAGACATTAGAGTGTTGCTATGTACAACTTTGGGTATAATGCCGCGTACACACGACTGTTTTTAATGTCATTGAAAAAAACGAAGTTTTTCTCGACGTGATTCTTCTCAAGCCTGCCTTGCCTACACACTGTTGTGAAAAAAATGCTCGAGTAAAGCGCGGTGACGTACGAAACGTACGACGGCACTATAAAGGGGAAGTTCCATTCGGATGACGCCACCCTTTGGGCTGCTTTTGCTGATCCTCGTGTTAGTAAAGTTTGGTAAGAGACGATTCGCGCTTTCAGCCTCGTGCTCTTCAGTCCGTTACAGCGTGACGAATGTGCTATCTCCATTACGAATGCTAGTTTTGCCAGAACGAGCGCTCCCGTCTCATACTTGATTCTCAGCATGCGCATTTTTAAAATTAGAGCATGTTCCAATTTTTCTCGTCGTGATTCTCTGGGTTTTTTTTTTTTTTCTCGTCGGGAAAAATGCTAGAAAGCCCACACACGATCATTTTTAATGACCATTTTAAAAAATGACATTTTTCTCATCATTAAAAATGATCGTGTGTACGCGGCATCAGATTGTTTTTTTCACGTCGTTAAAGCCTACACACGGACGTTTTTCACGACGAGAAGAGCGACGACGTGAAAAACGACGAGAAAAAATAGAGCAGGTTCTAAATTTTTAATGGCCATTTTTCACGTTGCAAAAAATGCTCTGGAGCCTACACACGATCGTTTTTAATGACCAAATAAAAAAAATGCATTTTTATCGTCATGATAAACAGTCGTGTGTACGCGGCATAATAGTTTATTAACATTTTGTAGAATATAATTTTGAGACTTGACATATTTTCTATTTATTTACTTAACACAGTCTCATCTTTTATACTTTACAAAAAAAAATGTAAGATTTTATTGTGTTCGTGTGCACTAAGGGCCACAGTATATGCAGTGACAGGCGTTTTACAATTAATACAAGTTTATGGCGTTAGCACAAAGGAAGGGTAATTCTAAAGCCCCATACACACTATTAGATTTTCTGCAGATTTTTGTCTTCAGATTTACTAAAACCATATAATTTGAGGTCAAACCTTAATGCCTATACACACGACCGGTTTTTCCATCGGATAATAAACCAACGGTTTTCCCAACAGAATTCCTCTCAGCCTGCCTTGCATACACACGCTCATACAAAAGTCCGCCCGTCCAAAGCGCGGCGACGTACAACACGTACGACGGCACTATAAAGGAGAAGTTCCATTCCAACGGCGCCACCCTTTGGGCTGCTTTTGCTGATCCTCGTGTTAGTAAAAGTTTGGTGAGAGACAATTCGCGCTTTTCAGCCTCATGCTTTTTAGTCTGTTACAGCGTGACAAATGTGCTATCTCCATTACAAACGCTAGTTTTACCAGAAAGAGCGCTCCCGTCTCATACTTGATTCTGGGCATGCGCGTTTTTTTTGCCCGTCGGAAAACCATACAGACGAATGACTTTCCTGACAGGATTTTTTCCTGACGGGAAAAAAGAGATCCTGCTCTCTTTTTTTGTCCGGCATTTTTCCCGTCTGAAAAACTGCGATGGAGCATACACACGGCCAGGATTCCAGATGAAAAGCTCTGAACCCGGCCTGAAGGTAGAAAGTTTTTTTATCTTAAAGCATTCTATGCATTAAGATAAAAAACCTTCTGTGTGCAGCAACCCCTCTCAGCCCCCCTAACACTTACCTGAGTGCCATCTTGATCCAGAAATGTTGCACAAGAGACTCAGCTGGCCAGGACTCTCCTTCCTGATTGGCTGAGACACACAGTGGACACCATTGGCTCCCGCTGCTGTCAATCAATGAGCCAATCAGAAGAGAGAGGGGGCTAGCCGAGTTGTGGCTCCGTGTCTGAATGGACACACAGATCATCGGCTCGGCTCAGGCGCCCCCATAATAAGCTGCTTGCTGTGGGGGCACTTAAAAGGAGGGAGGGGCCAGGAGCACAGAAGAGGGACCCGAGAAGAGGAGGATCTGGGCTGCTCTGTGCAAAACCATTACACAGAGCTGGTAGGTATAACATGTTTGTTATTTTTAACCAAATAAAAACAAGACTTTAGTATCACTTTAAATTCATTTTAATGTAATTTTACTGAAAGATTTGATAATGTTTTATGCAAATAGCATGCAACATAAAAAATGCAACTACCATCTTTATTTTCTACAGGTCCTGTAATATATATTTTGTTTTGGGAGGTTAACGTGAAATATTAAGCATGAAATATTTAGGTTTTTGTGTGTGTGTGGAAAGTGAAAAATGATTGGTCCAGCATCAAAAGGGGTAAATATCATGTGCCTTATTTTGGAGAGGGTTATATAATTTTTACTTTAGGGCAGGTAGACTATAAGATCTATTATTGGAATGTTGATTGTGGAGGGGACCATTAACCCTTATTTCAGGAAGTGCTGAGCAGACTGTGGTGTCACCGTAGGAAGTTCCATAAAAGAAAAGAAACAAAAGTGGAAAGCACAGAGGAGCAGTCTGTGGAATGTGAAGAATCCTGTTCATGGTGTGATCTACCTACAATTGTTTGAAAGAATGAATGACTGATATTGAAACCCTGCAGAGCCCACTGGGAGGCCCTGTAAGAACTGAATTGCCTGACTCCCCTGAGAAAAGCTTTTAGCATCCTCACAAGTACAAAAGTGCAGAGTTAACGTTTTTTTAAGGTTTTCATTTGTGATAAAAGCTAAAAATTGTGGAACACACAGGAATTGTTCCACTCTAATCAAAGGGAGGTTTTGTTAGGTTTAATTGTTGGTACATGCCCAGAATTCTTCTGCCTACTCTCATAGACGCCCACTTGCCATTCAACGTTTTTTACACAGTAATATTAAAGAGCCACAAAATGTGCATTTCTTCACCAATATAAGAGATGGAAAAAATTAAAAAGGGTTTTTACTGTTATAATATTTACATGGGTGTTGTAAAAGAGACACACACTTTCTTAACCACTTGCCGCCCGAGGCATTGTAATATGACGGTGGCAGGAACCCTACGGGCCGCAATCAGTTGACGTCCTCGGCTTCCCGGCATTGTAGAGAGCGCGCGTGCGCCGCATCACTCGGGACCCGATGCGCGTGCCCATAGGCCGCAATGTCCGCCGGGCACCCGCGATTGCCCGATAACACAGCAGGACGTGGATCTGTGTGTGTAAACACACAGATTCACGTCCTGTCAGGTGAGAGGAGACCGATCTGTGTGTTCCCAGTACAGAGGAACACCGATCGGTCTCCTCCCCTTGTGAGTCTCCTCCCCCTACAGTTAGAATCACTCCCTAGGATAAGGTGACCAGATTTTTAAAATGAAAACCGGGGACAGATTTTTTATTACTAGTAATGGCGGCATTCAGCAACTTTCTGCCCGTCACCGCCACCGCCCGCCTCACAGTCTGTCAAGTCTTACTCTCCGGGCTACTACTGGGTGGGGAGCGCAGGAAGATCACTCCGACATGGGAAGAGAGGAGATAAGCAGGCAGGTGGCTGGCAGGGACTTGAACCAAGGCAGAATAACATGTGAGCGGAGCTGAATGTGCATGCCCCCAAAACTGAAGAAATAGTCCCTCCGCTCCGACCAGTACAGTAATCAGAGCTAAAAATATGCACTGTCATTGTACTAATGACACTGGCAGGGAAGGAGTTAACATCAGGGGCGATCAAAGAGTTACCTGTGTGCCTAGCTGGTATTTTCTTACTGTGGGGGAGGGGCTTGTACTAGGGGAAGGCATAGATCCATGTCATAACATTTTGTTATGTTATGTTACAAGCTGTGTATGTGTGTTGGCCTCTTGGTTTGTTTACTGTTTTTATTCCAGCTGCTGGGGGGTATGGGTGTAATATTCCTGCTGGGGGGAGTATGGGTGTAATATTCCTGCTGGGGGGATTATGGGTGTAATATTCCTGCTGGGGGGAGTATTGGTGTAATATTCCTGCTGGGGGGATTATGGGTGTAATATTCTTGCTGGGGGGAGTATGGGTGTAATATTCTTGCTGGGGGGAGTATGGGTGTAATATTCTTGCTGGGGGGGTATGGGAGTAATATTCCTGCTGGGGGGGAGCATGGGTGTAATATTCCTGCTGGGGGGTGTATGGGTGTAATATTCCTGCTGGGGGGGGGGAGTATGGGTGTAATATTCCTGCTGGGCGGAGTATGGGTGTAATATTCCTGCTGGGGGAATATGGGTGTAATATTCCTGCTGGGGAGAGTATGGGTGTAATACTCCTGCTGGGGGGAGTATGGGTGTAATACTCCTGCTGGGGGGAGTATGGGTGTAAAATTCTTGCTGGGGGGGAGCATGGGTGCAATATTCCTGCTGGGGGGACATCTGTGCAGGTGGTTCTTGTCGTACGATGGACACGGCGAGGCTCTGGTCACACCTCGGTGTTCCGGATTCCTGAATCGCTGCAAAACACGGGACACGCTTGTAATACCGTTACTTTCAATGGCACCCCAATCACGGGATGATTTTGCTGCGATTGTCGCCTGACAAATTGGGATAAAATTGCAGGAAACGGGTATCCCGTGATTTTGTTTGCACGATTTGTCAGGTGACAATATTGTCCCGTGATTGGGGTGCCATTGAAAATAATGGGATCACAAGTGTGTCACGCGTTTTGTGGTGATTTGGGAGTCCGCCCGTGATCCGGAACTCGTAGGTGTGATCGCAGCCGCAGCGTCTTCTATCAGTTGCTGGGTTTACCTTCTATACATTCTGGGGGAACATTTTCTTCCTCAAATATTCCACACATTCTTTATTCCACCGCTAATATATACTCAGCATTGACCTTGTATAGCGCTTTTCTCTCTGAGGACTCCATGTATTGGAAATGGCGTTGGCCGGGAATCGAACCCGGGTCAACTGCTTGGAAGGCAGCTATGCTCACCACTGCACCACCAACGCAAGGTAGCATGTCTTTGTAGTGTGGGAGGAAACCAGGAGTACCCGGAGGAAACCCACGCAAGCACAGGGAGAACATGCAAACTCCATGCAGATAGTGTCCTGGTCAGGATTTGAACCAAGGACCCCAGTGCTGCAAGGCTAACCCCTAAGCCTTTGTGCTCCCCATATGTGGCCTCTGTTCTCTAAGGCCTGCCCCCGCTGAGCGGAGTACATCAGTTATGTCCACTCAAAACTCCTCCAGAAGAAATCCAAACTTAACCTAAACTACAATATATATAACACTCCAAAACACACCCCAAAGAATAACACACACCTCCACAACATATACAAACTTATCCTAATCTACAATATATAACACTCCTATAATAAAACATGCCTCAAAAACATACCGGCCTCCAACCTCCCCTCATAGCCGGTTAAAACACACGCCTTAAAATCATATCAAGGTTAATCAAAAATATTACATTCTAAAGGGAAAGGTAGAACAGGGGGGAGTATGGAAGAGGGAGAGAGGGAGGAAAGAAAGGGGGAGGGAAGGTTGGGGGTAAGGAAGGGGTGTGGGGGTTCCCCCCAACCCTCACCCCCCTTCTTCCTCCAACTTTTCTCCCCCCCTTTCCCCCTCTCTCCCTCTTCTATACTCCCCCTTGTTCTACCTTTCCCTTTAGAATGTGAACATTTTGATTAACCTTAGAGATAATGTCTACATTTACACTCTTGGCAACTTTTGGATATGAGGCAGCTTTTGGAGGACTTGGTTCGGTTCCCCCCGGGGCTAGCAAGCTGGTTACCACTAACATCTCAGGCACTTTTTTACAGGTGATTATGTTTGGGTGATGTATTGTTGATCCTTAAAGCTTCTGCAGAAGCTAAATAGAGGGCTGATGGGAAGACCCTCCGGTTGCTGGAGAGGCAGCAGCCACCAGTGTAGGGACCTGTGTGGGTACAGCCGTACCTGGTCCCTGGGAGGGTTCCTCCAGACTTTTGTTGAGTCTTCTTCTAGGAACAGCCAATTGTCTTGTTTGTCCAGCTACATTGATAGTTGGTGATTCAGATGCTCCAAAAACAAAAAATGGAGGGCTGATGGGAGGACCCTCCGGTTACTGGAGTGGCAGCCGCCACCAGTGTAGGGACCTGTGTTGGTACAGCTGTACCTGGTCCCTAGGAGAGTTCCTCAGACTTTTTGTTGAGTCTTATTCTAGGAAAAAGCTAATTATCTTTTTCCAACTACATTGATATGTGGCGTTACCACTGAGACACTGGCAGAATGTGACGTTCACAATGAGACTCCTCCCGAATGTGACATTCACAATGAGTCTTCTCCAGAATGTGACATTCACAATGAGACTACTCCAGAATGTGACATTCACAATGAGACTACTTCAGAATGTGACATTCACAATGAGACTATTCCAGACTGTGACGTTCACAATGAGACTACTCCAGAATGTGACGTTCACAATGAGACTACTCCAGAATGTGATGTTCACAATGAGACACTTCCAGAATGTGACATTCACGTAAAGAATTCACCAGCATATGACGTTCACACCGAGATTCCACCAGCATGTGACGAAGATAAGGGCAAGGTTACAAGAAAGGATAAACACATACTAGTGGTAGGGGATTCCGTTATTGGAAGGATACATAGGGCAATCTGTCACAAAGACCGTTATCGCCAAACAGTATGTTGTTTACCGGGCGCTCGGGTTTGGAATATTGTAGATTGTATGGACAGATTGTTGGATGGCGCTGGAGAGGACCCAGCTGTCATGGTATATATCGGTACCAATGACAAAGTTAGAGAAAGATGGAGCGCTCTACAAAATGATTTCAGGGACTTAGGGGCTATTTTGAAGAAAAGGTCCCCCAAGGCAATATTTTCAGAAATACTGCCTGTACCTCGAGCCACAATGGAGAGACAGCAGGAGCTTATGGTACTTAATAAGTGGCTGAGGAACTGGTGCAGGGAGGAGGGGTTTGGCTTCATGGCGAACTGGACTGACTTTTCAGGCGGTTACCATCTTTATAGTAGTGACGGTTTGCACTTAAATGGGAAGGGTGCAGCTTTCTTGGGATTGAAGATGGCCAAAATGTTGGAAGAAAATTTAAACTAGGTGATGAGGAGGAGGAATTAGAGGATGATTTACTAGTGAATATGGAGGAAGATGATCTTCAATTCAAGCCATCATGACCGGAATCCACTACATCATCAATCTCTTGAAAGACTCTCATAAGCAGCTTCTGAATCACCAACTATCAATTTAGTTGGACAAACAAGACAAATGGCTGTTCCTAGAAGAAGACTCAACAAAAAGTCTGAGGAACCCTCCTAGGGACCAGGTACGGCTGTACCAACACAGGTCCCTACACTGGTGGCGGCTGCCACTCCAGTAACCGGAGGGTCTTCCCATCAGCCCTCTATTTACCTTTCTGCAGCTTTTGAATCACCAACCTGCTGGAGTCTTAGTGGGAAAGTTGCATTCTGCCCGAGTCTCAACAGAATCGTTGCATGCTGAAGGAGTCTCGATGTGAATGACACGTGGTTGGTTTAAAAACATTTCCAACGTTTTGGTTATTTGCTTTCCTAACAGAGCTGCACCCTGCTCATTTAGGTGCAGTCCATCCTTGCTGTAGAGCAAGTAACCAATTGAAAAGTCAGTCCAGGTCTCCATGAAGTCAAACCCCTCCTTCCTGCACCAGTTCTTCAGCCACTTGCTAAGCTCCCTAAACTGCTGCTGCCTCCTTGGTGTGGCGCGAGGTACAGGCAGTATTTCTGAAAATGCTGCCTTGGAGGTTCTTTTCTTCAATATAGCCCCTAAGTCCCTGAAATCATTTTGTAGTGCGCTCCATTTTCTTCTAATGTTATCGTTGGTTCCAATATGTACCATGACAGCTGGGTCCTCCCCAGCCCCATCCAACAATCCATCCATCCGATCTGCAATGTCCCGAACTCGTGCGGCCGGGTAACAATATACTGTTTGTCGATTTCTGACAGACAAGGTTTTGGGAGCATGCACATATTCCTTAGAGTATTCAGTGGACATCTACATCCCTAAAATGTAAATATAGGAAGAGCCCTCGAACCGGGGTGGTAATGGGAATTTTAAGGATGTCCACTGAGTATATTTTAAATTATAGTCCTATTTAACAATTGATCAAATGCAATTTACAGTTAAAAGATATTTATTTGGAAAATATACAATAGCATTAAAAAAAAAAAAAAACACATTAGGAATACATAAATACACAAAAATGCATTTGTTCCTTAGGGGTAATGTATTGGTAGTCCTACTAGTTTCGCCTATTGTTCAGGCTTCTTCAGGGACATCAACAGTTTGCGTTATGTCTAATAACACAGAAGAAAGAAAATATATAATAACAATTAATACATATGCATTGGCAATATTGAAGAACAGTTTTCAAATAAACATAATTTTGATTCTACAAAAGAGAAACAGCAAGGCAACTTTTTCTGAGTTCATAGACAAATACCTTTTGGCTGATTGCTGGGTGCCACTTTGGCGGGGATAGAAAACCTCGCTGTGGGAGGTCAAGGTAGTGCAGGTCACCTTACAAGAATCCCACCTTAAAAACAACCCCACACCATAATCCCCCCTTGAGATCAGGACTATGTGCAGGCCAGTCAAGTTCCTCCACCCCAAACTTGCTCATCCATGTCTTTATGGACCTTGCTTTGTGCACTGGTCCAAATCATTTGCTGGAGGGGGATTATAGTGTGGGGTTGTTTTTCAGGGGTTGGGCTTGGCCCCTTAATTCCAGTGAAGGGAACTCTTAAGGCGTTAGCATTCCAAGACATTTTGGACAATTTCATGATCCCATTTTTGTGGGAAAAGTTTGGGGATGGCCCCTTCCTGTTCCAACTATGTCTGCGAAGAGTTGAAGCTGTTATAGTTGCAATGGGTGGACCAACTCAATATTGAACCCTACGGACTAAGAATGGGATGCCATTAAAGTTCATGTGTGTGTAAAGGCAGGTGTCCCAATACTTTTGGCAATATAGTGTATAGGGTTGTCCCGATACCGATACTAGTATCGGTATCGGTACCGATACCAAGCATTTGCACGAGTACTTGTACTCGCGCAAATGCTCCCGATGCCCAGTCCGATACTTTTTTTTTTCTCAGAGCGGGGGGCAGAGAGCGGGACGGAGAGTGTGCAGCAGGGGGCGGATACCAGGGCGGAGAGCGTGGCGGGGGGCGGAGACCAGGGCCGAGAGCAGGACGGAAAGTGTGCGGCGGGGGGCGGAGAGCAGGGCGGGGGGCGGAGACCAAGGCGGAGAGCGTGGCAGAGACCAGAGCGAGTCTTCAGGCGGGTAAGTAAAATGAATCTGATCCAATTGCCTTGCCTGTCTGCTGCTCAAATGCTCCCGGAGCTGTTCCCCCTTCACCTCCATGCCGCTGTGCCCCCTTCACCTCCATGCCGCTGTTCCCCCTTCACCTCCATGCCGCTGTGCCCCCTTCACCTCCATGCCGCTGTTCCCCCTTCACCTCCATGCCGCTGTTCCCCCTTCACCTCCATGCCGCTGTGCCCCCTTCACCTCCATGCCGCTGTGCCCCCTTCACCTCCATGCCGCTGTTCCCCCTTCACCTCCATGCCGCTATGCCGCTATGCCCCCTTCACCTCCATGCCGCCGTCCCCCTCCGTGCTGCCGCCCCCTCCGTGCTCCTCCTCCACCCCCTCGGTATCTCAGGATGGAGAGCGGAGGTAGGAGCCGATAAATCCGGCTCCTTACTTGTCGGAATGCACAGAGTCATCACTGACTCTGTCCATTCACATAACTGAAACATCGTAAACTGTGTTTACAATGTTTCAGTTTATGAATGGAGAGGAGCCGCTGTCTTCTCTCCATTCATTTTCAGTGCAGCTGAGGCTGCTGAGAGAGGGACTGGGGAATATGTGTCCCTAGACCCTTTCCCTGTCTCAAAGGGGAGATGTCAAGTTAAGACCCCTGATATCTCACCAAAGCCCCCCACAACAGGGCTGATAAAAAAAAAAGAATAAAATAAAAATTAATTGTAAAAAAAATAAAAAAAAATAAAAGAAAACACACACACTGACACTGACCCCCCCCCCCCCCTTAAAAAAATAAAGCATTGTAAAAAATAAATAAATAAAATAAATTGTAAAAAAAAAAAAAAAAAAATAAAAAAAAAAAAAAAAATACTGACACATGAGATTAAAAAAAAGTATCGGTATTCGGTATCGGCGAGTACTTGAAAAAAAGTATCGGTACTTGTACTCGGTCTTAAAAAAGTGGTATCGGGACAACCCTAATAGTGTATAATTGTATTACCAGTGCACGTGACGTATATTTTGGTCGGTTGAAGCAACTCATTCTTTTGCCAAAGTTTACAGGGCTGTCTAACACAAATGCTTACAGGCATTTTAGAGCTGACAATTTACGCAGATCTTTACATACTGTACATTCACATCACTCCCTGCCCTCAAGGAGCTTACAATCTAAGGTCCCTATCTTGTATACACACACACACACACTTGGGCCAATTTTGGCAATTAAACTACCAGCATGTCTTTGGAGCAGCTTCCACTAGTGGCTGGGATAGGATGACTCCAACATATTACTGTCATTTCCAGCAGGTTGTTAAGCCAGTTCCTAATGAAGGGTTATCTTGCTTATCAGGCAGCTAAGAGAAGTCATAAACCAAAGGGAAACCTTTACTTTGAGAGCCTCCTCTTCACACTGGAAGCTCCAAGCATCTGCCTCCAGGGTCCCACTGCCACACTGAGCCCCTTGAGATAGCAGGGTGACGGGTCCAATGTTTACACTACATTTCAGGAGAAGGGGAATCCATGCACCCCATGTCACAACAGTGGTGACCGTGACCAACAGGAAGACCCACTACCTCCTTCTAAAAAAGAGCCTGCGGTGGTGCCAGGCACTTCTCTACTTTCTCTGCCCTCACTCTTCTTCCTAGCCCATTACAGAGATGAAATGTCTAGTTGGCTTCATTCATGGTAGTTGTTATGGTAATGGCTTTAAGTTCATATGACCTTATTAGTAATGTTCGGATTGATCACGTCTTTTATGGGTCTTAGGTTTGTATGAATAGCTTTAAAGCGGTTGTATACCCTCGGGAATTTTTTTTTTTTTTTTTTACCCCTGTAAGGAAAAAGGCATAATGAGCTAGTATGCACCGCATACTAGCTCATTTTGAAATACTTACCTTAGAACGAGGCATATAGGTTTAGGAGATATTTTTTTTACCTACAGGTAAGCCTTGTTATATGCTTACCTGTAGGTAAAAGTGTAAAATCTGACTATACAACCGCTTTAAAGCTTAACTCTAGGCAAATATAAAAGACACAAATGAATGCAGTAATGTAAGTAATGCTACATCATTAAAGTGATTGTAAAGTCTGTTTTTTTTATTTCTAAAAATAATAAACATGTTATACGTACCTGCTCTGTGCAATGGTTTGGCACAGAGCAGCCTGAATCCTACTCTTATCGGGTCCCTCGCTGGCTCTCCTGGCCCCTCCCTCCTGTTGAGTGCCCCCACAGCAGGCAGCTTTCTATGGGGGCACCCGAGCTGAGCGGCAGCTCTGTGTGTCCATTCAGACATGGAGCCACGGGTCGGCCCCGCCCTCTCTCTCTCCCGATTGGCTAACTGACTTTGATTCACAGCAGCAGGAGCCAATGGCGCCAATACTGTGTCTCAGCCAATCAGGAGGGAGAGTCTCAGTCGAGGCACTTGTAGACATCGCTGAATCGAGATGAGGCTCAGGTAAGTATTAGGGGGGCTGCTGCACACAGAAGGTTTTTTCATCTTCGTGCATAGAATGCACGAAGATAAAAAACCTTCTGCCTTTAGAATCACTTTAAATGTAACTTTTATTTAATTATTTCAGATACTTATATAGCGCAATTTACGCAGTGCTTTACATTCACATCAGTCCCTGCCCTCAAGGAGCTTACAATCTAAGGTCTCAGATCCATACATACTAGGGCCAATTAAGACAGGAGCCAATTAACCTACCAGCATGTCTTTGGAGTGTGAAAAGAAAACCGGAGTACCCGGAGGAAACCCACACAGGCACAGAACTTTTAAATGCAAGCAATCTAAGTACCTGATTTTAACTAGTATCAGCCTCTTGCAGTCCCTGTACAGCAGAACTGGAGTGTAAGAAGAAGAAACGGCACAAGAAGCCAATCGGTTCATGTGCTGACAAGAAGCATGTTGATAGGAAGAGAGAACAGAGTGACAGAGAGGTGAGCTCATTACTTTGCTGGTTTTTTTTTTTTACTGTTCACTCACAAGCTGGAGAAGAAGCTGGGCTCAGGAGAAGTGGGCTGAAAAATTCTGGCCATAAGACTAAGGACATAAACAATGGTGTTCCTAGGGGGGCCAGAGGGGGCCCTGGCCCCCCCAACATTATGCTGTGCCCCACCATGTACCCCCCAAATTTTTTTTTTTTTGTATTTTTTTATTTTTTTTGTATTTTGCTCTGGCCGCCGCTGGAGTAACACAGTCTCTCCTGAGAGGGAGAGCGTCCCCAGTCAGATCCTGAGGGGGATTCCTCCCCCTCCCTCTGCTCGCTGACACTGCATAATGCGAGCGCTCACACAACCACAGCCGTCCGATCTGCTTCTTCCCCTGCATCCTGATTGGCACAGAGAAGAGCGAGTTGCAGGAAGGACTCCACAAGCACTGTGGGGGGGGGTCAAGCCTTCATCTCAGTTACTGAAAAAACAGACTGATTTCTCCTGTCCTTAGGACAGGAGAACCAGCCTGTAAATTCCGAGAGTGGTGACTGCAAGCTGAGCTGAGTGTCAGTCTATGACACTCTTTCACAGCGCAGCGAGTCCAGCCACCCCCCCCTCACTCTCCTCACATACAAGCAGGGAGGAATACAGCTCCTCCTCCTTCCAGTCCCGCCCACACTATCCCAGCGTGTTGTATCTGAAGAGAGGGGATGTGTGGGTGGGAAATATGTAAATCAGCAGCATTCCTGGCTGTGTGTGAATGATGCTTGAGATTCTAGCCTGGACCGTGGGTAAGTGTGTGCACTGCAGACTGCAGTACACTGTAATCACTGAACTGCATTATCTCCATCCCTTCTCTCCCCCATCTGGCTCCCTCCCCCTCTCCTGTTCTTTCAAGACATTCACAATTTACTTTCACCTTCAGTTAGGCAGGTAATATATGGTGCAAATTTCTTTCCTGCATCCACAGATTGCAGGAAAGAAACTTGCATGATTCCCCCATCAACACAGACAGTGCTGACAGGGGAATATCCCTCCTGCCCAGCAATTGTATTCTCCCGACAAACAGTGATTATCACTAGTGGCTATAGCAACCACTAGTGATAATCATAAGAGAATCTACTCATTAATGGTTCAAATCTCAGCCAGTTCCTGCTGAACCAGCTGAGATTTAAACTGTCTATGGCTGGTCGTAGCTCTTAGGCAGCCCATACATTGATCACTTTTTTTCATTCAACTATTAGGTTGAATGAAAAAAAAAAAAAATTATCCAATTCCCCCATCTACACATTATAGGTGGATGGGGGAATCCTCCCAGTGTGGACCAGTGCTGGAACAACCAGAGTTGCTGTCCTGTCCCGGCTATTCACAGCGCTGGTCTCTGTCTCCATGGCAGCAGCGGCAGCACATTGGAACCCAGTGCTGGTTACTTTATGGGGCTGATGTACAGGAGGGCCAGCACAATTTGTTGTTAGAGATGGGCTGGGCATGTTCAAAATTCCACATGCCAGAGCCTGCCAAGAAGCCCACACTGCACAGCGCTAATCACAGGCAGTGAGACATTTCCCGGTCCGCAGCTGCACAGATCAGGAAATGTCTCACTGGCTGTGATTAGCACTGTGGAGTGTCGGCTTCCTGGCGGGATCGGTCATGTGGGATTTCAAGCACACCCAAGCCCATCTCTATTGGTTGTAGACAGTTGCGCTCCCTGCAGGTTGCTTAGCAGCAGTGGAGCCTTCTCTGACATGCTGACCGTGATGCAATCCAGGTGATGCTCCTAGTCAAATCCTAGTGTTAAATATCAGTGATTTTATTGATCAAAGCCCACACTTTACAGGCATAAAGCCCATATGGCTGCTGAACATACGGTTGATTATATACAGTTGCAAAAAAAAAGTATGTGAACCCTTTTGGAATGATATGGATTTCTGCACAAATTGGTAATAAAATGTGATCTGATCTTCATCTAAGTCACAACAATAGACAATCACAGTCTGCTTAAACTAATAACACACAAAGAATTAAATGTTACCATGTTTTTATTGAACACACCATGTAAACATTCACAGTGCAGGTGGAAAAAGTATGTGAACCCCTAGACTAATGAGATCTCAAAGAGCTAATTGGAGTGAGGTGTAAGCCAACTGGAATCCAATCAATGAGATGAGATTGGAGGTGTTGGTTACAGCTGCCCTGCCCTATAAAAAACACACACCAGTTCTGGGTTTGCTTTTCACAAGAAGCATTGCCTGATGTGAATGATGCCTCACACAAAAGAGCTCTCAGAAGACCTACAATTAAGAATTGTTTACTTTCATAAAGCTGGAAAGGGTTATAAAAATATCTCCAAAGCCTTGCTGTTCATCAGTCCATGGTAAAACAGATTGTCTATAAATGGAGAAAGTTCAGCACTGCTGCTACTCTCCCTAGGAGTGGGTGTCCTGTAAAGATGACTGGAAGAGCACAGCGCAGACTGCTCAATGAGGTGAAGAAGAATCCTAGAGTGTCAGCTAAAGACTTACAAAAGTCTCTGGCATATGCTAACATCCCTGTTAGCGAATCTACGATACGTAAAACACTAAACAAGAATCGATTTCATGGGAGGATACCACAGAGGAAGCCACTGCTGTCCAAAAAAAACATTGCTCACGTTTACAGTTTGCACAAGAGCACCTGGATGTTCCACAGCAGTACTGGCAAAATATTCTGTGGACAGATGAAACCAAAGTTGAGTTGTTTGGAAGAAACACACAACACTATGTGTGGAGAAAAAGAGGCACAGCACACCAACATCAAAACCTCCCAACTAGGGATGAGCTTCGAGTTCGAGTCGAAATCATGTTCGACTCGAACATTGCCTGTTCGCCCGTTCGCCGAACAACGAACAATTTGGGGTGTTCGCGGCAAATTCGAAAAGTCTATGGGAGAAATCTAAAGTGATAATTATAAAGGCTTATATGCAAGTTATTGTCCTAAAAAGTGTTTGGGGACCCGGGTCCTGCCCCAGGGGACATGTATCAATGCAAAAAAAAGTTTTAAAAACGGCCGTTTTTTTAGGAGCAGTGATTTTAATAATGCTTAAAATGAAAAAATAAAAGTGAAATATTCCTTTAAATTTCGTACCTGGGGGGTGTGTATGATATGCATGTAAAGTGGCGCATGTTTCCCGTGCTTAGAACTGTCCCTGCACAAAGTGTCATTTTTGAAGGAAAAAAAAGTAATTTAAAACTCACTCGCGGCTATAATGAATTGTCGGCTTTTATCAATACATAGAAAAGTCATTGATAAAAAATAAAAAAAAGCGTGGGGGTTCCCCCAAATTCAATTACCAGGCCCTTTAGGTCTGGAATGGATATTAAGGGGAACCCCGACGCAAATTTAATAAAAAAATGGCGTGTGGCTCCCCCTAAATATCCATACCAGGCCCTTGAGATCTGGCATGGATTTTAAGGGGAACGCCGCCCCAAATTTAAAAAAAAATGGCGTGGAGTCCCCCCAAAAATCCATACCAGACCCTTATCCGAGCACGCAACCTGGCCGGCCGCAGGGGAAGAGGGAGGACGAGAGAGCGGCCCCCCCTCCCTCCTGAACCGTACCAGGCCACATGCCCTCAACATGGGGAGGATGTCCCCATGTTGATGGGGACAAGGGCCTCATCCCCACAACCCTTGCCCGGTGGTTGTGGGGGTCTGCGGGCGGGGGCTTATCGGAATCTGGAAGACCCCTTTAACAAAGGGGACCCCCAGAACCCGGCCTGCCCCTATGTGAATTGGTAAGGGGTACATTGTACCCCTACCATTTCACCAAGAAAGTGTCAAAAAATGTAAATAAAAACACACACACCTTGGAAAAGTCCTTTGTTAAAAAATAAAAAAATTCTAAAAAAAAAAAACATTCCAGCGATGAAATCCAGTGTCCCGCGGCGATCCCGATGTCCAGCGCTGTCCGTCATTGGTTGTGCCTGTGCGGACCTGATGGGGAACTTCCTCCGCTGTGTTTTAAATGTATAGACCCGCCCCTTCTAAAGTTCCCTATCAGGTCCGCTCAGCGGACCAGATGCGGAACATGATGGGGACAAGGGCCTCATCCCCACAACCCTTGCCCGGTGGTTGTGGGGGTCTGCGGGCGGGGGGCTTATCAGAATCTGGAAGACCCCTTTAACAAAGGGGACGCCCAGATCCCGACCCCCCTATGTGAATTGGTAAGGGGTACATTGTACCCCTACCATTTCACGAAGAAAGTGTAAAAAAATGTAAATAAAAACACACACACCTTGAAAAAGTCCTTTATTAACCATCTCGCGCCCGCCGTACGAGTATATACGGCCGCAAGGTGGTTGTCAAATGCCGGGAGGCCGCTCAGCGGACCAGATGCTGAACATGAGAAGGGGCGGGTCTATACATGTATTACACAGCGAATGAAGTTCCCCATCAGGTCCGCCCCCTCGGTATGTCCGACCCCGCCTACGTCATTGGCCTGAGCGGGGAACTTCCTTCACTGTGTAATTTAAATTTACACAGTGAAGGAAGTTTCCCGCTCAGGCCAATGACGTAGGCGGGGTCCGACATACCGAGGGGGCGGACCTGATGGGGAACTTCTCTCACTTTGTAATACATGTATAGACCCGCCCCTTCTCATGTTCAGCATCTGGTCCGCTGAGCGGCCTCCCGGCATTTGACAACCACCTTGCGGCCGTATATACTCGTACGGCGGGCGCGAGATGGTTAATAAAGGAATTTTTCAAGGTGTGTGTGTTTTTATTTACATTTTTTTACACTTTCTTCGTGAAATGGTAGGGGTACAATGTACCCCTTACCAATTCACATAGGGGGGGCCGGGATCTGGGCGTCCCCTTTGTTAAAGGGGTCTTCCAGATTCCGATAAGCCCCCCGCCCGCAGACCCCCACAACCACCGGGCAAGGGTTGTGGGGATGAGGCCCTTGTCCCCATCAACATGGGGACATCCTCCCCATGTTGAGGGCATGTGGCCTGGTACGGTTCAGGAGGGAGGGGGGCCGCTCTCTCGTCCCCCCCTCTTCCCCTGCGGCCGGCCAGGTTGCGTGCTCGGATAAGGGTCTGGTATGGATTTTTGGGAGGACTCCACGCCATTTTTTTTAAATTTGGGGTGCAGTTCCCCTTAAAATCCATGCCAGATCTCAAGGGCCTGGTATGGATATTTAGGGGGAATCCCACGCCATTTTTTTTTTAAATTTGCGGTTGGGTTCCCCTTAATATCCATTCCAGACCTACAGGGTCTGGTAATTGAATTTGGGGGAACCCCCACGCTTTTTTTTTTTTTTTATCAATGACTTTTCTATGTATTGATAAAAGCCGACAATGCATTAATAGCCGCGAGTGAGTTTTAAATGACTTTTTTTCCTTCAAAAATGACACTTTGTGCAGGGACAGTTCTAAGCACGGGAAACATGCGCCACTTTACATGCATATCATACACACCCCCCAGGTACGAAATTTAAAGGAATATTTCACTTTTATTTTTTCATTTTAAGCATTATTAAAATCACCGCTCCCGTAAAAACGTCTATTTTTTAAACCTTTTTTTGCATTGATACATGTCCCCTGGGGCAGGACCCGGGTCCCCAAACACTTTTTAGGACAATAAGTTGCATATTAGCCTTTATAATTAGCACTTTAGATTTCGAACGTTCGAGTCCATTGTATTTAATAGGGTTCTAAAGTTCACACGAACATTCTGTCTGTGCGCAGGTTCTGGTGCGAACCGAACAGGGGGGTGTTCGGCTCATCCCTGCTCCCAACTGTGAAGTATGGTGGTGGGGGCATCATGGTTTGGGGCTGCTTTGCTGCGTCAGGGCCTGGATGGATTGCTATCATCGAAGGAAAAAGGAATTCCCAAGTTTATTAAGACATTTTGCAGGAGAACTTAAGGCCATCTGTCCACCAGCTGAAGCTCAACAGAAGATGGGTGTTGCAACAGGACAACGACCCAAAGCATAGAAGTAAATCAACAACAGAATGGCTTAAACAGAAGAAAATACGCCTTCTGGAGTGGCCCAGTCAGAGTCCTGACCTCAACCCGATTGAGATGCTGTGGCGTGACCTCAAGAAAGCGATTCACACCAGACATCCAAAGAATATTGCTGAACTGAAACAGTTCTGTAAAGAGGAATGGTCAAGAATTACTCCTGACCGTTGTGCACGTCTGATCTGCAACTACGGGAAACGTTTGGTTGAAGTTATTGCTGCCAAACGAGGTTCAACCAGTTATTAAATCCAAGGGTTCACATACTTTTTCCACCTGCACTGTGAATGTTTACATGGTGTGTTCAATAAAAATATGGTAACATTTAATTCTTTGTGTGTTATTAGTTTAAGCAGAATGTGATTGTCTATTGTTGTGACTTAGATGAAGATCAGTTCACATTTTATGACCAATTTGTGCAGAAATCCATATCATTCCAAAAGGGTTCACATACTTTTTTTTGCAACTGTATATGTGGTTGTACTCTTAGTGCTAATAAATATTGTGTTTATTAGATCTGACTGGGAGCATCACCTGGATCACATCCCGATCAGCATGTCAACAGAGAAGGTTATACAATATTACTGCTGCTAGGTGACCAGCTTGGGGCTCGGCTCTCTATAACCAATAGTGCCAGCCTTCCCCTGCATGCACCCATCATGTCACCAGCACTAGGTCCTAATAGACTGCCACCGCTGCCAAGGAGACAGATGCCAAACCAGTGCTGTCAATAGCAGGGACAGGACAGCTGGAGAACCCCACAGTGGCAGGGCCCTGTGGCAAGACAACCTTTGCAACCCTGATAGTTCTCCCACTGCTTTGGACCCTTATATTTTTCTTGGTGTGCTGGTGACATAATCTCTTGTTTTCTGCCACCCTGGGGGGCCCCAGTATAGTAGGAAGGGAGCTCACTGCAGAACATGTGAAAGGGCCTGTTGTGGGATCGTAGTAAACCGCCCCAAGATATATATATATATATATATATATATATATATAATTGCATTTTATAGTTGGCCCCCCTACTTTTGTCCCTGTCCCCCCATGTGCCCCCCCTAAATATGAAAGCTGGAGACACCACTGGACATAAAGTGGCAGATAAAAGTGGATAAAAGCTATGGATTGAAGCTGATAACTGAAGCAAAAGCTGGTTTTATTATTTTATCTTATATTCGGCTGTAAAAGGGGATCTCAACCCCCCCCCCCCATTTTATTTTCATTTACCCCTGCTTACCGGGAGTTTGGTGCGGCACATTTCATATTCTCACCCATCCAGTGAATCCAACATTGTCCCACTGAGATCCTCTCATGCCCTGCCACCGCTCAGTCCCATGTCACCATGTCATTGAGAGACCCGCCTGCTCTTCCGGGTTCAGAGCGAGGCCTGGAACGCTGGTGGTACAGGAGGCGAGAATGGATGATGTCACTGGCATGCAACGCGTTTTCTGAGCATGCGCGCTGCGGGTGACACGGCAGATCCTTTTTCAAGCTCTTGCATTAGTTGGATAAAAAAAAAACTTTTTTATGAAATTGTAATAAAATACTATTGAATTTTTTTTATCTTAATTACTGTATTTATTGGCGTGTAACACTCACTTTTTTACCCTAAAAATAGAGGGTAAACTGTGCCTGCGTGTTATACGCAGGGGGCTGTGGAAAGTTTTTTTCCTGAAACTTCCCTCTTAAAGTTAGGGTGCGTGTTATACGCCTGTGCGTGTTATACGCCAATAAATACGGTATTTATTTTATGCAGCATGTGTGTTGTATATTCACTATTAGAGACATAAACAAAAGTCCCATTATAGCTTTGTACTGTAGTTTCTGAATATACATAGCTCCCAACTGTCCCTGATTTTGAGGGTCTGTCCCTGATTTCGAGCAATGTCCCTCTGTCCCTCTTATTTGTCCCTTATTTTGGTCTGATCTATATAGTTGTATATGAAATTCACTTTTTAGCTTTCAAAAAGTGTTTCCCAGTGCTAAACCTTTCATCCAAATTCTAAATTGCTGCATTTGTACATTTTAAAAGCCAATATAAAGGAATAGTAGTGGAAAAAAAAAAAAAAAAGCCCCTGTGGATTTAATTTACCTTAATTTTTTGGGGGGTTAATTCTCCTTTAACCATGTAAGCCCCGAACCAATATGCAGCATAAAGACCAGGCCCCTTTTTGCGATTCGGCACTATGTCGCTTTAACTGACAATTGCGCGGTCGTGCAATGTGGCTCCCAAACAAAATTGACGTCCTTTTTTTCCCCACAAATAGAGCTTTCCTTTGGTGGTATTTGATCACCTCTGCGGTTTTTATTTTTTGCGCTATAAACAAAAATAAAGCGACAATTTGGAAAAAAATGCAATATTTTTTACCTTTTGCTATAATAAATATCCCCAAAAAATATATAATTTTTTTTTTCCTCAGTTTAGGCCGATACGTATTCTTCTACATATTTTTGGTAAAAAAAAATCGCAATCGCGTTTATTGATCGGTTTGCGCAAAAGTTATAGCGTTTACAAAATAGGGAGTAGTTTTATGGCATTTTTATAATTTTTTTTTTACTAGTAATGGCGGCGATCAGCGATTTTTTTCGTGACTGCGACATTATGGCGGACGCATCGGACACTTTTGACACATTTTTGGGACCATTGTCATTTTTACAGCGATCAGTGCAATAAAAATGCACTGGTTACTGTAAAAATGACACTGGCAGTGAAGGGGTTAACCACTAGGGGCGCTGAAGGGGTTAACCACTAGGGGCGCTGAAGGGGTTAAGTATGCCTAAGGGAGTGATTCTCACTGTTATGGGGGGTGGCTACGAGTGACACGTCACCGATCTCCGCTCTAATTACATAGAGCGGAGAGCGGTGACAGTGTCAGTAGGCGAGCGGGGAGATGTTGTGTTTACACTAACATCTCCCCGCTCCATCCCTCCGTGAGACGATCCCCGCGGCGATCGAGTCCGCGGGACCCGCAGGTCCGACTCACGGGGATGACTGCAGGGTCGCGAGCGCGCCGCCGGCGGCGCGAGCACGTGGCAGGAAGTTAAAGGGGACGTACAGGTACGTGATTGTGCCTGTGCGAGCTATTCTGCTGACGTATATATGCTGTGAGCGGTCGTTAAGGGGTTAAGGTGACCAGATTTTTTAAATGGGATCCGGGGACATAATTTTTTTTTTACTAGTAATGGCTACTAATGGGTGGGGAGCAGAGGAAGATCACTCCACCAGGGAAGGCAAGGAGATTGTCAAGGTCACCTGTGGCCAGGTGACAGATGCACACCGTAGGGGGACCAGAGTGCACCGCAAGGTAGTGAACCCTATGGCTGACTGCTGCGGATAGGAAACTGGGTGGTTGTGGAAAGCGGGACCAGAGGAGCACAACCGGGATCCTAACGGAAGCTAGAGCCAAGATTCCCCAGGGCGCGGAGTCTAAGACCCAGCAGGTCTTCTCCAGGGCCTCTAGTGGTGAGGATGTTATGCTGCAGGCTAGGTCCAGGTCGCGGCCCCTGGAGTTTCCTAGCTCACGCCCCGTAGGATAAGGGGAAAAGAGGGGAAGCAGCAGCACAAGATATGAGAGAACCGAATAACAAGCTGAAGGTCAGGGGCAAGGGAGAGGCGCCTCTGAGTGCAGACGTTTTAAAACAATTTAATAAAAGATAGTGCTACAAGCAACTCACATTTGTATGGTTAAAAACGTGCATTGTACGAAATCCAGTTAGAAGTGGAAGATGTCATCAGGTCTGTCACGGAGTATCTCCTCCTGCTGGGGCGCTGTGCTGCTGATAGTCAGTTCACTGCTGTAGATGGTATGGATACGGCCGTCAGCGGTGAAGAAAAGCAGTGCAGGGCCTTGGAGATGTTGATTGAATAGCAGGCGAGGGCCGATGACGTCACTGGCGTGCGACGCGTTTCCCGAGCCGGCGTACTGCGTGTAGTGTGGCAGTCGCGCTCCTTTGTCAAGCTTGACAAAGGAGCGCGACTGCCACACTACACGCAGTACGCCGGCTCGGGAAACGCGTCGCACGCCAGTGACGTCATCGGCCCTCGCCTGCTATTCAATCAACATCTCCAAGGCCCTGCACTGCTTTTCTTCACCGCTGACGGCCGTATCCATACCATCTACAGCAGTGAACTGACTATCAGCAGCACAGCGCCCCAGCAGGAGGAGATACTCCGTGACAGACCTGATGACATCTTCCTCTTCTAACTGGATTTCGTACAATGCACGTTTTTAACCATACAAATGTGAGTTGCTTGTAGCACTATCTTTTATTAAATTGTTTTAAAACGTCTGCACTCAGAGGCGCCTCTCCCTTGCTTTTCTTTACAGTACCCTGGAACATGGTTTCTGTTTCACCTTGAATGGCAGCCCTGAGCTTGCACATGTGACTTCTCCTATTATTATTACTATTCTTCCAGCCTCCGCTTCATCCCTCTCCCCCCGGAGCCTGGACCCCATGTTCACTGACTGTACATCTTTTTGTACATGCGCCATTTGATTATATACCTTTGAGATATTAGTGACTTTGGACTCATGCGCATTTTTTACTTGTGTTATTTATGAAGGTCAGGGGCCACAAGCAGACAAGGATAACGAAAGAACGAGCCAAAGGTCAAGGGTCACGAGCAGGCAGAGATAGTCGGGGACAAGCCAAATATGTAACAGAGAGACAGACGTAGCACACGGCAGGCAGGAACCCAAACACACAATGCCTAACAAACACGTTGATCAGCAAAGCAGGCTTGCAGTGCACAGGTTAATATAGTGTTCTGTGATGGGGCCTGGGGTGGAGTCAGGCTGGGAGGAGATTATAAAGGAAGCCAGGTGAAAGGGCTCAGGCCTCTAAGATGAACACATGGGAAGGAAGGTAAGCTGACAGACAAACACTACTGCATATCCATGACAGTACTCTCCCTCTTATGGGCCCTCCCCCGCCTGGGCCCAGGCTTAAAGGGAAATCTCTGATGAAATCTCCTCAACAGATGAGGTGCAGCGACATCAGATGCAGCGATCCAAGACACCTCCTCAGGACCAAAACCTCTCCAATGCACAAGGTACTGAAGAATGCCTCTGCAGAGCCGAGAATCCAGAACTTGTCTAACCTCGTACTTAAGATTATCCTCAGAGACCGAAAACGAGGTAGGGAGATGACAAGAAGATCTATTGAGGACCAAAGGCTCTCTAGGAATAAGCAAGGGCATGAGAGGATCAACAGGAATCTGAGGAGGGTCCCCTAGACCCTTAAAGGGGGACTGATCATCTTGCACAGGACCATCAGACTGGGCAGATGTCAGTGGAACCCTGAAGTCAGGTTGGTTAAAAGGTGACATGTCGCCGGAATCAAGCTGAATAGCTGAAGGACAAGCAGAATGTCCTGAACAAGAAAAAGTAGGAGGCTCACTGGGCATGGGCTGGACTGGCATAACTAGTACAGAGGCAGAGTGAATAGCTGAGTCAGGTGTAGCGACTACCTGAATCGCATCTCAAGATGTAGCGACTGCAGGACTTGTAGACAAGCTAGCCTGGCTGTGCGTCCAAGGGTGGTTAGGGACAGAGAAATGTAAATGGTTATGCAACCTGGAATGAATGACCGGCTCAGGTTCACAGGGGGCAACCTTGGGTAGGCAGGACGAGGAACAGGAGGGACCCCAAGCCAGGATCTGTCCAGTAGTCCAGTCCACATGAGGAGAATGGAGCTGTAACCATGGGAGACCCAAAATTATAGGCGTTGAGGCCTTGGGTAAGATAAGGAAGGATATCCACTCCTGGTGGAGTGTCCCTACCGACATCTTAACAGGGAGGGTCTGGAAGCGGATAGGTCCCCCTGGGAGAACAGTACCATCAATCGCCAAGACCACCAATGCCGTGGTGAGGGGCAAAAGAGTAAGTCTCATGGACGATGCGATTTCCCAGTCCATGAAGTTACCAGCGGCTCCGGAATCCAGATATGCTGAGACCGAATGAGAAGAAGCACCAACATGAAGGAACACAGAAAGCAGAAGACGAGAAGGGGAAGGTGATATTTCTGGGTCCAATACTCCACTTTCCAGATGAAGTGGACCCGAACGTTTTTCTGGACAAAGAGAGCAAGTGTCACGAAAATGACCTTTGCCCCCACAGTAAAGACACAGACCAAGAGTTCTGCGCCTAGCACGTTCCTCGGGGGATAGCCTGGTCCGACCCAGCTGCATGGGTTCCTCAGCTGGTAGGAGATGCTCTACGGGTCGAAGAGAGGGGAGCTCAGGCTGACTAAGAACCAAGAAGTGCTGGCGTTGCTTTTCTAAGGTCCTCTCCTGAAAGCGAATATCGATCTGGTTACACAAGGAGATAACGCCGGCCAGATCAGTGGGGATGGTTCTTCCTGCTAATTCATCCTTCACTCTATCAGACAGGCCATGCAAAAAGGTTGCGACTAAGGCTTCATTGTTCCAGCTCAACTCAGCCAACAGTATGCGGAAATGAAGGGCATACTGTCCCACAGAAGAAGACTCTTGGCGGAGACGTAAAAGGGCGCTGGCCGCTGAAGAGACACAAGCCGGTTCTTCGAAGATATTCCGAAAAAGTTTCAAGAAGCCAGACAGGCTAGAAACCACTGGATCATTCAGTTCCCACAGAGGGGCTGCCCAGGCTAAAGCTTCACCAGAGAGGAGGGAAATGATATAGGCTACCTTAGCCCGATCAGACAGGAAGTTTTGGGGCTGGAGCTCAAAATGAATCGTGCATTGGCTAAGGAACCCCCTGCAAGCCTTGGAGTCCCCAGAGAAACGGGACGGAGCTGGCAGTTGTAGTGAGTGTGTGGCTGCGACTGGTGCAATAGGTGCAGCCGCTGGTTGTATTTGAGGTTGCGGATTCGGGGTTCCCAAGGAGGCCTGAAGCTGCTCGAAGCGAGAAGCCAGATCCTGGAGGAATCGCATCACCTGAGTCTGATTCGATTCCTGGGTTTCAAGTCTGCAAACTATGCCCTGCAATGGATCATCCGCGGGAAGCGGGATGTCAGCCGGGTTCATGGCTGATCAAACTGTCAAGGTCACCTGTGGCCAGGTGACAGATGCACACCGTAGGGGGACCGGAGTGCACCGCAAGGTAGTGAACCCTATGGCTGACTGCTGCGGATAGGAAACTGGGTGGTTGTGGAAAGCGGGACCAGAGGAGCACAACCGGGATCCTAACGGAAGCTAGAGCCAAGATTCCCCAGGGCGCGGAGTCTAAGACCCAGCAGGTCTTCTCCAGGGCCTCTAGTGGTGAGGATGTTATGCTGCAGGCTGGGACCAGGTCGCGGCCCCTGGAGTTTCCTAGCTCACGCCCCGTAGGATAAGGGGAAAAGAGGGGAAGCAGCAGCACAAGATATGAGAGAACCGAATAACAAGCTGAAGGTCAGGGGCCACAAGCAGACAAAGATAACGAAAGAACGAGCCGAAGGTCAAGGGTCACAAGCAGACAGGGATAGTCGGGGACAAGCCAAATATGTAACAGAGAGACAGACGTAGCACGCGGCAGGCAGGAACCCAAACACACAATGCCTAACAAACACGTTGATCAGCAAAGCAGGCTTCCAGTGCACAGGTTAATATAGTGTTCTGTGATGGGGCCTGGGGTGGAGTCAGGCTGGGAGGAGATTATAAAGGAAGCCAGGTGAAAGGGCTCAGGCCTCTAAGATGAACACATGGGAAGGAAGGTAAGCTGACAGACAAACACTACTGCATATCCATGACAGAGATAAGCAGGCAGGCAGCTGGCCGGGACTTGAGCCAAGGCAGAAGAACATGCGAGCGGAGCTGAAAGGGCACCCGAAACTGAAGAAATATTCCCACCGCTCCGACCAGCACATGATCATCAGAAAGGGGCACAGATAATGGAAAAAAATACACCCCCCTAAGCTAGTAGGAGCGGCGGAGTGGGGGGGTGTAATTCAAAATTTATTTTTTTAAATTCTGCACAGACTGTCTTTGAAATTGACCCAGCCCCTGTTCAAACCCAATCCTGGGACAAAACCGGGGACAGACTAGGTCCGGGGACAGTATCCTTAATCCGGGGACTGTCCCCTGAAACCGGGGATGTCTGGTCACCCTGGGTTAAGGGGGTGTGACAGGGGGCATGTCCTATGCCTACATACGTTTGCTAGTAGGTGTCCCGCATTCCCATCTCAAAATGTTGGGAGGTATGAACATATATTAGCATGGCCACTGACTTGGCTCCACTGCCTATTTTTACCACCCCCTGGCTGCCCATGTACACAAGGCCATGAGGTTTATGTCTATTGTGTGTAGCAAACTTTCTTCCCGTAACAAAACCTTAATATAAAAAATATTTCTTATAAGCTCCTGAAATTCTTATGACACTAATGTTCATATTTTTTTTTTATATCTACACCAATGTGTGTTTAGGCTGTGCGGATAAATAGCAAAACAGTTTAATGCAACACACATGCCCCGTGCAACAAAGTAAAAACACAAAGCCGTTCATTAATTCGGCAATTTTCTCAGACTCTGGTTTTTAACAGCAGCTGGCTTCAGGACTGAATTTATTTTATTATATATAAATTCTTATGAAATACTTTCCTTAAAGGTATAGGCACATTTATAGATAGTGTGAGCTCTACCAGTGGGCAATTTGAAGGTTCCTTTAAATTCTTTAGGAGCGCTTAGCAACAATATTTACTGTTTTATGACTTGTAACTGGTGACCTAGTAACCTTCACATTACCACAAGTTGTTTCAGTCAAAAGGACCAGCACACGGGATTTACTGCACCTCATAAAGTGCAAGCAGCCAATTTATTTAAATTTAAATAATATGGATCATTCATGCTAAAACGGAAATGGCTATAAAAATATGCCAAAACTCTGAGGTCTGGTTTATTGCCTTTTTTTTTTAGCATTGTGCTGGCTATTTATTACAACTAAAATGTTAAACTGAGGCAGCAATCAATCGCTACTATGTATAAAACGAAAAAAATATTTGACAGATTGAATGTTCTTGGTTAAAAAACAGAATTCCACATTTTGTCCTGTTTTTATTCGTTAGAAATATGCCAAAATGACCATATTGTAGTACATATGTTATTAACTAAATTAAGATTTAATGACATATAAAACACACATCAGGAATCTATTTGTTAATGTTATCTGCAGATTTGGCACCCAACCTGGTCATTCTGCCTCATGTTCCTTTTCATAGGCGTGCACACAGGGTGTGCCAGGTGTGCCCAGGCACACCCTAATCACCCTGCACAGGACAGATTCCCCCTACTGACCTGGCTCCCCCTCTTTCCCCCCACAGCACTTCCGGCTTCCCTCCTCTCCCACCGGTTGTTGCTGTGGATGTTTTAGGATGAGTGGGGGAAGGGGACTAGTAAATATGCCATACCGGCCCCTTCCCTTTCTGAATGAACATTGTGAGTGATCGGTAAAGTGTGTTTGAGCTTTGGGGTGCACACCCTAGTGCCAAAGACTGCGCACACCTATGTTCCTTTTCTGCGCTTGCAGAAACGTTCTGAATTTATTAAAGCTCAACTGTAGCCTTCTAGAAATCTGGACCAGCAGCTGGCCCAGTGTCACTTGAATCATTCTCATGTTAATTCTTTAAATGACTCTTTTCTTTGCCTGTGTAGGACCAAGTTTAGGGTCACTTAACTACTCCTCTCGTCAGATGTCCATACATACCTTTCCTTGCTCCAGCACTACTCCACTTTTCCTTCTGGACCAGAGAAAGAAAACCCAGTGTAAGCTCCAAATCAACTTGTCAGAGCTTACACTGGGCTTATGGTCATGCTTGGTCATTCCATATCATCCACTTCTTGCTGCAACCGAGTTGTGGATTTACACTATATGGGCAAATATTTACGGACACCTGACCATCACACCTACCATATGGCCAAAAGTATGTGGACACCCTTTCAAATGATTGAGTTCAGGTGTTTCCAGTGAAGGGTACTGTTAATGCGTACTGTCAAACTGAATTATGGATCTGTGTCCAAGAAAACGGGCAGGCAGAGAGCAAAGAACTAATCATCAGCATTGCCTGTTGTCTCCTGATGGCTGGTCTTGCCCCATTACTCACTTACCATGCCTTGTTCTGCACTGGGTTTTCTGGAGGCAGACAAATTAGCAGAGGCAGGGCTTTTGATTCCCTATGTTGCTTCATTCAGCCATAAGAACAGTAAGCATCACAGTAGTGGCATCACCAAATCACAAATCCAAAACTAGCAGTCAAAGTCAGCAGTGCCTTAGATCTTGCACTGCAGATATACACAGCTATAAGGCTAAGGGACGGCCAGCCCACTAAGGGCACACGGGCGCCACCCCCCCCCATCCATGCATCCGGCTCCTTTCAGGACGCCGGAAGCATGAATTCCAATGTGGGGTAGGTGGTTTTTTTTTAAGCACTGATTAGAGCCAGAGGCTCTAATAGGTTTCAAAATAGGGTGGGCTAGGGGCACAGAGAATGCGTTTTGAGCCCACCCAGTTGTGTGAGAATAGCGAATGAATATTCTGAGACCCGTTACTCGATTGGAGAAAAGGAGAAGCATTATGATTGGCCACCGAGAAGGAAGGAGGAGACGGAAGCCGCTGAGCAGGGGATGGAGAAGCTGCTCGAGATGGACACCGTTGTGATTTCCACTGAGGAGAGCAGGGGTAGATGTCTGTGATTGCCCGCCATGGATGGGGTAAGTTCACCAACTGACCAACCCGACCGGGGGAGGCAAACAGTGCACCCGCAGCCGCACCCCCCCCTAAAAATATGACCACCAACCGCCACTGATGAGACACAAGAATGCTCAGGTACCCTCACATACCAGTAAATGCACTGCTATTTTTAGCAGTAATTCTATGCTAAAGGTACATTTTCCAGGGTACTGCTTAGGCATAAAAAACATTCTAAATGTTACCTGTAACGTGGCAAATATTTCCTATGGGCTCTGACTTCAACCCTAATGAACACTTGTAGGATTCATTTGAACTTTGATTGCAAGCCAGGTCTTCTTGTCTAAAATCACTTCCTGACCATAAAAAAGTGTTTTTCTGGTTGAATGAGTACAAATTTCAACGGACACACTGCAAAATCTCATGGAAAGCCTCCCCAGAGGCGAGACTATAATAGCTGAAAAGAATAAGGAATGATTGGGATAACTCCATAATATTGCCTATGATTTTGGTCAGGTATCAAGCAACCTTTGGCCGTGTAACAGGTAAAGGACTATGTACAATATAATTGACTTGGCTTACATTTTATAGAGTCTAAAAAAGAGATAGATTTCTGCATCATTAGCATAGGCCATGGCCTAGGGCACATGTGTCCAGCCCTCCAGGCCATTTCATGTGGCCCTCGCACCTCTCCTGCCGCTGTGGCACCCCCCTCTTCTCCGCCCCACCTTGTCTCAGAAGTCACCAGAAGAGGACGCCAAACTCCTCTGTCAGATCCTACACTTCTCCGTGCAGCAGTGGAGAGGCTCATCTTTACCTCACCTGTCTCAGAAGTCAGCAGCACTAATGAGGACAGAACTCCTCCTACAGATCCTACGCCTCCCTGTGCAGCCACAGCACCCCCTTATCTCTGTCTTCTCTGGTCTCAGCATTCAGCACATTCCGGCAGCATACAAAAGCGCTCCTGTGGTTCTCCTCAAGATCCTGCACTTTCTGCTTCCCAGCTTTGCCCCAGCTTCTGCCCAGCAACAGCACAAGGTAAGGGGGTGCACTTTGAGTGTCAAGGAGTGTGGGGGACTCTTGACTTCAGATGGTGGGGGAGCCCTTGACATCTGATGTAAGGTGGGTGGATTGCTCTGGACATCTAGTCTTACAGATGTATTACCCTCTAGCTAGTGTGCTATATGTAAATAGGTTAGTTGTTAGAGTAGGTAAATTGGCTTGGCTGAGAGCCAGGCCTGGGTGTCAATCTGGGTCAGGGTTTAGTGACTCAGGAAGGCTGGATGACTCATCTGGCAGCTCACTCTGACACTTCCCCCTCGTCTGGAAGTTGGTAGAAACTTCCAGAACTGGAGGGTAGGAGTAAGAAGGGGCTGCCATGCATATTTATGAGGTCCAGAAAATGGGCAGGCAGGGGACGGACTCACCTCATAAATAGACACGAGTCATACCAGCAGTAGCAGTCGAGTGGAAGATGGAGATAGAGTGCCGAGGAGACTGTCGGAGGCCCTCTCAGGGCACCCCCTAGTCTAGGGGGGGTGACCTCTGGCTTGGGGTGCTGGAAGATTCCCCCCTACAACACACGGAGGAAACCCTCCCTGGAGGCACGGGAGCAGGTGAGAGGACAGCAGGAGCAGGTCAGTATGCCCAGGAGATCTCCTGAGAGTCAGCCGGGTGGGCTGGTAAATGTCAGTCTGAAGGACTGTGGAGAGAGTGTCAATCTGGAGGACTGTGGGAGAAGTTAGCCTGGAGGGCTAGTGAAAGAAGAAGCTGCAGCCAGGTGTGTTGGCAGTGCCCGAAAAGGTGGTGCTGGGATCAGTGACCACAGAGAGGAAGTGTTGGGAAAGTGTGAGCTGTGTCACATTATCTCCATGTATAGGGGCTGCGAGTCCCTGCCTGTTATGAGCCTTTGCTAAACAATTTCTACAGGGTGACATAGCTGAGTTCTGCAAGCAAGTGTGTGCTGTAGGAAGAAGAGGAGCTTTAAAGCGGGATTCCACCCGCAATTTTTTTTTTTAAGAGTCAGAAGCTACAAACACGGCCTCGCGGCGCTGTATGAATAGGTGGCTGCTCTCTGGGATACATACAGTTCCCAGAAGGCAACGCGCTCCATTCCCCAGAAGACACACGCGAAGAGGATGAGGAAGAAGACCTGCAGAGGACTAGGAAGAGGCAGATTCGAAATATCCGCATAGCAACCGCCTTTTCTGGTGAGTAAAACAGTTTTTTGTTTTCTATTTTTTTTTCTATTTTTTTGCAGTATTTTTGTGTATTTTTTTTTTTTAGGGTGGAACTCCACTTTAAATAGAGACTATATATAGGAGAAGTTGTCCCTGAAGTTGTTCTGAAGTCAAGTGGGCATCTCATAACCTCCAATCCCTATCCAAATTATATCCCTCAATAAAACAAACAAAAAAAAACAGTCATGGACTGTTCTCTGACTCTCTGGCTGTGCAGGGTGGGGGATCCCATTCTACTTGTGGCTCCTCAGGGGGTGTGCTACACAGATGCAATCGGCCCTTTGAGGGCAACCATAATGCTGATGCATTCTGCAATGAAATTGAGTTTGACACACTTGGCCTAGAGTACCAATTCTGTTATGAAAAGCATGCAGCTACCTACAATTCATGTTAATCTCAATAATGTATTACTGTCAGTGTGTAATAAGGTGTGCCAGTGACCCATCAGGCCAAGCCCTCGTTGTTGCTACCTCTACCATCCAATGAGATGCAGTCACTGTTCAGGTATTTAGGCAGGTGCGAGTGTCTTTTTTTCTACTTGAATAGAGTAGCCGACAGCAGTCTAAGCAGTGTGGATGGAGGATATTATATCTATTAGATTTGTCTCATTCGGCCCATTGGCATAACAAAAGCTAGTTATACACATATGACAAGCCCTAGTGTGATACTAGCACTAGCAGCACAAAGCAGTGGCCCTAAGGGGTAGGAATTATAAAAAAAACACCCTTGGTTTTATTTAGAATTGCTCTACGCCTGGAGGGGATAAGGGAACTCTCCTTCACATCTTCTGGTTTTGTCCGAAACTCCAACAGTATTCGTCTGAGGTACAGAGGATCTCCCAACAATTTACAGGCTTTCCAGTTCCGAGGGATCCTGCCTTCTTCCTGCTCCACTGCTCACAAATACCGCTTTGGACATATAAGAAGACAGTTCTTCGTCTGTCATGGAGATCCTGCCAGAAACAGGCGCCCCGGACTTCCTGGTCTCCGTTTGCGCGTGCGTCCAGTGGGTGGCGCCAGAGAGACTATTTAAACCTGTCAATTACAGACAGTCCCTGCTGTCTGCTCTACAGCGTTGTGTGCTTAACCCTGATCTGAGACCATACCCGTGCTAAAGACCCGGCTTACCTTGACCAACCTGTTATCTGCCTGCACCCGACCCCGGCTTGTTGTGACTACCCTTTTGCCTGCACCCTGTACTTCTGCTGCCCGCCTGATATCTGACCCGGCCTGTTTACTACCCTGTTCCTGGTTCCGATCCAGTTCGCTTAACTGATCCAGTCTGCTGAGCTGTCTCAGATCCAGCCTGCTAAGCGGAACCTGCCTGCTAGCTGATCCTATCTGCTGTGCTTCTTCCGATCCAGTCTGCGAGACCGATCCAGTCTGCTTTGCTGCTTCCGATCCAGTCTACGAGACCGATCCAGCCTGCTAAGCTGAACCTGCCTGCTAGCTGATCCTGTCTGCTGTGCTTCTTCCGATCCAGTCTGCGAGACCGATCCAGTCTGCCGTGCTGCTTCCGATCCAGTCTGCAAGACCGATCCAGCCTGCTAAGCTGAACCTGCCTGCTAGCTGATCCTGTCTACTGTGCTACTTCCGATCCGGCCTGCTAGCCATTCCAGTTCCGGTATTCTGCAAGGAAGCTACCGGGTGTCTGAATCACCACCTCACCACAGTTGATCCTGCCAGGCATCCGTGCCACTCCTTACTCCTGTGCCAACTGTCACCTTACCAGGGGGCCGGGAGTGGGGGCCGTAAGGGAGGCCGTCCTCTGCAATTCGGGCTCGCTACCATCAGGTACGTGACATCGTCACTTGATAATTGCCGCCAAAGCTTGTGTTACTCTGTGCTGCAAAGACCCCAATCCTCTTTCCATTGCTAAGTGGCTTAATAGAGTCAGGAATATCAATACCCTGGAAGACTTGGTACTTACCGCCCAAATTCGAACATAACGATATGCAAAAACGTGGGAATACTGGAATACGTTTATATATTCGGACAAAGGGAAGGTCCCCCTGTTCTTTGCTCTGTCACACCCATGCAACTCATCACCCTGGTTCCCCCCCCTTTTTTTCCCCTTTCCCCCTCTTCCTTCTCCCCCCCCCCCCTTCTTTATCTTTCTGTCTCGGTAGTACCCCCCGGGATGACCCTGTGTCTCTGTACCTTTTTTTTCCTTCTTTCTAAAAATGTAAAGTGTTCGCCTGTGCAAGCTAGAGCATAATGCACATGGGTACCACCTTATCTTTTGAAATGAGAAACTCTTATGGGTACTAGCGATGTTAAACTTCTTTGCATACCAGAAATCTCACATTATACTGTATTACCCTGTCAATTTGGATTGTTTTTATATTTGGTGCGACATGGCAACTACCTTTCTTTTGTTGTACTATGTTTTTTAATGGATACTTTATTCTTTCATATAAATAAAGAATTTGAAAAAAAGAATTGCTCTACACCAGGGGTGCCCAACCAGTGGCCCGCGGAGCCCTCTGATGTGGCCCGCGACCTCCTGTTCTGGGATGGAATAGAATACTGTTATTTAAGGTCAGTTTATTACTAAAATCACATTGTATATATGGGCATATCTGTTCTGCAGTGGTTACTGGGCTGTTGTTTTTAAACTGACCCACAGATGCAGAGCATTTTACCTGCGGGTTACCTGCACTGAGCCATAGACTTCTGCAAATACCTGCGAGTTTGGTGAGCTTTCTGAAAGTGCAGCAAACCTACAGAATATAATAGAAGTCTATTGCAAAGTGCAGGAAAGCCAAAGGTACACTGCGTTGCACCCGCAGTGCGGGTAAACCACAGCGCATCAGTGTGAAAGTAGCTTTGGGCCACTTTCACACGGACAGTTCGACCCAATTGGACTCTCCATTCACTTCTAAGGAGTGGCAGATGTAAACCGACTTGTGTCCTACCTCCAATCCGATCCACAAAAAAAAAAAAAGAGTATAGTGGGATGTGTACGTGTCCGCTCTGCATATACAGAGCGGACACAGACCTGCCATCCACCTGCTCTGCTCATTGTGGCCCACGACCGGTTACCAAGTCGCTTAAGTTGCCCTCATGTTTCAAAAAGTTGGGCATCCCTGCTCTACGCCTAAAAAGGCTATCAAAATTCAATACTAATCACTCTGACCTAATAGGTTATGCTGTTGTGCAGCCAGTTGGCTCCTTGAAATGGTCTACATCTTCAATGCTCTAATGTCTGTGGGACCATCTGGTTAGTTTGGTACACTTAGGGGCCGTCTTATATTTGAAAGCAGATACCATTTCCTGGTGGACCTTGCAGTGATTACTGCACACTGCGCCTGCATTTTACATTTCATTGATAGAATGCAGAGAGCACCATGGAACCTGCCGTATCCTTCAGAGCTTACTCTGCAGAACGTTGTGGGGAACACTTCTGTCTAGGACAGTCCTGTCACTTAACCTGTCAAAGTCATGAGAAAAGTTTCCTCCCGCTCATGATACTTTTTTCCCATTCATTAAAGTAAATGGGGCTTGGCTTGCTTCAGAATCCAAAAGCAAGCCAAGCAGAAAGTAGTTTGGTAAAGTGGACAACTGTAGTTAATACAATTGCTGCAGTTTTACAAGTACTGGAACAGCTGATACCATTTTTAATAGTTACTTTGTACTTTAGTTTACATTTGTCCCCAGGCCCGGTAGCACTTCATGTGTGTACATCATTGTGTTTTGTATGGTTGCTAATATTCTTCTGGGTTTCCTGTGTGTATTTGTGCATTACCTGCCAGCAGCAACACCTCGTTACATTTAATGTCTCTCTGTTTTCAGTAATAGAATCACATGTATGTATGGAGCTGGAGGAAGAAAACAGCCTTGGCACAAAAATCACATAAATAATTGATTATGAGTAAGATAACAGGCACATCGCAGTTGACAAGCATAACTACTTCTGGATGCAGCTTCTTAACATCCATACAGCTTCTTCCTTAGCATAGTGAGTACAGATGTCCTTACTTGACATAGAATCTTCTGCCAGTTACTTGTTATCCACAAAATAGACTTCCAAGAAGCAGAATTAGCAGATCCCATCAGTCACAGCATTCAGTATTGATTAAAGCTGAACTCCGGCGAAAGTAAAAATCCTTGCTGCCCCACACTACAAGGGTTAAATAATTGTAATATTCGTTTTTAGTAATTTGATCCTCCACACTGCTTCATCAGTCCCCACTGCCTATTTTCCCCCATGCTCTGGCAGTCGGAAGCCCCTTACATCATCAAGACTAATGCAGGGCCCATTGGCTGAAGAACAGTCCACTGCCAGAGCACAAGGGAGCCCCGTCTTTTGGGGAGCAGAGGATCAGGTACGCAATACTGAATTTCCTATCTCCTTGACCTAAATGAGCCCCGTCCTGACATGTTTCGTCACAATCAATTGACTGCTTCAAAGGGTTCAAACCCTTTGAAGAAGTCAGTTGATCGTGATAAAACACATCAGGACAGGGCCTAGAAATGTCATCACGCCCATCAGGAAGTATTGGCATATCATGCTGTAATGGTGATGTGGGAGTCTCAGCCTTAAGGGGACACATACCTGTATCTGCACAATTGCAATTAAAGTGGTGCACTACCTATTTAGGGCACCTCCTTTGTGAGTGTATTATATTATATGCGTTATAATAAAGATTATACTGGTTTTAATGATATTACACTATCGAAGCCCCCCTTTTTTCTCTCTGAGCTGAGGAGCCCCGGAGAAGTTTGAGCAGAAGGAGCTCAAGAGTTTTGATAGTTGGAAGCACTAAATCATGGGAGATGAAGTTTGGGAACAAAACTTTACAACAGCAGTCTATGAGCGATTGGATTGCAATGCCCGATGCAAGCTGGGTATAAAAAAAGAGAGAGCTGTATTTTTCACAGGCTGAATACAAAGGGACTTTTTCTCTGCTATGAAGAGACAGATGTGTGCACATTGTTTCTCCTGTGTGCACATCAACCTGGACGGACAATCAAAACACCTGATTGTATTCAGCTAAATTGTTTGGTATTTTAATACCGTATTGACAGGTGTTTCTCGATTATGATTAAGCTCGTTCTGTATGAAACGCGTTAACCATGTTGCTGCTGGCTCTTATCCTGGGTCTGCAATGTCTGTATTTTTTGGGTTTTATCAATAAAAGCTCGCAATTTTTCTGAATATTGGAGTTCGGTCAACTCTTTTTTTGCTATTGTTTGCACATCAATCTGCCACAAGCCTGCAGCCACGTACTGAGGACTGGAGTAACTCCAGGCAGATCCAGAAGTGAACTCACATTGGAACAGAGAGACCTCTGTTGCTGTAACGCTGAGACTGGTAAAAGGACACTACTGCCATTATCCTGTTGCTACTAGCAGAGACTAAGCACATAAGGACTGGCCATCTAACTAGCTGCATTATTTACTGCATGCAGACTTTATTGAGACTATGTGCACTACCGTAAAGACTGATCCCCAATGCTAGCCAGCTGAAGAACTAGGGCTAAAGCCTGCTCACTCAGATAGCTGCATCACAAGAACTTTCCCTATTGTCCATAGTAAGAGGTACCCCATTGCTGCCATTCACATAGAGTTCACTCTAAAGTGGATATGGTCTACTGTGTACAGAGGAATTATCGCAGTATTGATTATCATTAGTGTCACTGTTTTCTACTGCCATTAGTTATTGCTGAACTTGTGGATTACCAGGTTTATTCTAATTTAACAGCATAGAACTCCATTCTATGCTGCTATAGCCTAGTGAACATATTTTCTAGTGTACTGTGGTTGACCTAATCATTTACTTACTCATTTAGTCTAGGTGAAATCGTGCTACTTCAGCGAGATTTCAAAGCCACACATCATTATGATTTGCACTGCTGATTTCATTGCGGCTTGCAACTTCATTTAACAGAAGTCTTTGCAAGCCGCAACAAAATTGGTAAAAAGTAGTGCAGGAACCCTTTTCATAATCGCTGCGACATGAGTTGTGGCGATATGAACAGTTGCATCCCGGCAATGGAGTGGGACTTGTAATGTGATTTGGAACTGTTAAGTCGCTTATGTGCAGTCTGCTATTTACTGCAAACCGTGACAATGTATTGAGTTTATTTACCAGTAACCAGTGTGATGTTTGCTTTTTGATACCTAAAGTGGTTGTAAACCCTTACAGACCACTTTTCCCTACAGGTAAGCCTATAATAAGGCTTACCTGTAGGTACTAGAAATATCTCCTAAACCTGCATGGTTTAGGAGATATTTACCACATATGCTTGCACCGACGTCATCGGCGCATGCGCACTTTTGAAAGGGCACTTTCTATAAGGCCCGTACCGTGACCATCGGCTCCCGTGCGCATGCGCAGGTGTGAAGTCACACAACTCCGGCAAGTCACAGAGCCGGAGTCCGCGGACCTGGAAGGAAGAGGGGTGAAGATGGATGCTTCCACCAGCGGGGACATCGCGGGCTTCGTTTGCAGGTGTGTGGCACATAATGGGCATACTAGCCCATTCATTATGCTTTTACTTTGCAGGGGAATAAAGAGGAAGTAAAACCCATCAGGGTTTACTTCCTCTTCAACCTTAGATGTTTGCGTATCTATATTTGTGCTCCCAGTAGCATTGAAGTATCCATTTGCTTAACTCTTGTCAGTGGGGCTGAGGTTGTTCTCAGAGTTGATAAACAAAGAACCCAATTTACCAAACAGCTCCTGCAGGGGTAGTGCTACATGTATGATACAAAATTATTTAACAAGCTGAATATCATCTAGGCAGAATTCACCTACTTAAAATGCCGATATATTAAATCCTCAGAAATAGATGTGTATATAGAAAAGAAATGCACATAAACCAGATGAAAAGCACTGTGTATGTGGCACGTGTTTAGTCCTTTCATTACAAACATATGGCGAATCTTTGTCTCTGTGGATCATACACAGCAACTTTTATTGTTTACAGCAAGTTCCAAGCTAGCAGCAGGTGGCCAAAATAATTTGCAGACCTCCAATATTATTATGAGAGAATTTAGGGAGGCGTTGTTTCAGGATCTAAAAGACGGTGACTACTAGTGTGCCTAAACTCTAAAGCAAGGCTTTGTAGATTTTACATTTACAATCAAGTTTATCATCTAATGCCTTGTACACACGATCGGAACTTCCGATGAAAAAAGTCAGACGGAGTCCGACTGCGTTTTTCCATCGGAAATTCCGACCGTGTGTGGGCCCCATCGGAGAAATTCCGATGAATTCCATCGGAATTTAAATATAGAACCCTGTTCTGTTTTTTTTTCCGATGAAATTCCGTCGGAATTCCGATGTGAGTTTGGTCGGAAAAAGGTCCGATCGTGTGTACATAAGAGGATAAGAGATAAAGTATACCATTTTTACAAAACTGGATCTAGTTCATATTTAGTACTTGCAAAAAATTATCATAGCTATTTAGATTTACACTACAGCTATAACAAATGTTGTAATGCTAAGCTACAGTAATAATAATTACAAATTAAATCCAAGATAAAAACATTATAATCAGTTGCACACCGATATGATGCCAATCATGTAAAAACATCAACTTTATTGTCATATCCCAAAATACCCTTACCTCCATCAATTATCAGATTGTATTGAACCCTGTTTCTGTCCTTAAGGGCATTATTGATTCCCTTAATAGGGCTTCTGGCATACATGGGTGACTTATGAACATACTACAGTACATTTGTGTAACCTAGGGTCAGGGTTCATGTATTAATAGATGTGTTTTTAATGTTAAATGGTTAAGGGTCTTTTTTCTCTTCTGAATATGACAATAAAGTTTGTGTGTTGTATACAATCTGTATTATATATCTTAGATATTGTATTATGCAATTAATTTATTGGGAATTTTGTCTTGTGTTCAGTGTGTCGCTTTTTCTGAGTCAGCACCACAGAGTGATGTATATTAGTTACAGTACATAGTTAGCCTGGTTGAAAAAAAGACACAAGTTCATTTAGTTCATTGAAAAAAATGCAAAACAAACAAAAAAAGAAAATAAATTACAATCCTATTTAAACATATCTCTTACCCACAGTTGATCCAGAGGAAGGCAAAAAAAAAAAAAAAAAAACAGTAAAGCATTTGCTCCAGCAGGGGAATTTCCTGATTCTCCAAGAGGCAATCAAATGCTCCCTGGATCAACTGAAAGTGGTATAACAGTCTAGGTAAGACATTCATCTTCACAATGCTGCAACGGCCAAACCAGGAAAACAGGCCATGCTGCCACTCTTGCAGGTCTTTTTTTACGGCCACCAAAAGGGGAGGAAAGTTGAGGGGGAAAATCTCTTCCTTCCTGCTGGGTAACAAGATACCCAGATATTTGATATGGGACATAGCCCATTTGAAAGGAAAATCAACCCAGAGCAAGTCAGTTAAGGGAGGAGGTAAGGCGACCCCAAGTGACTCCGATTTCTGGTAGTTAATGCGAAACATTGACACCTCCTCGTACAGCTTCAGTTCCTTGAGCAAGTTCGGAGTGGACACAAGGGGGTTGGTCAGAAAGAAGAGCAGATCGTCTGCGAAAGCCGCGATCTTCGGGGACAGGGTGGCGTCCAGGCGGGGTCCCGTAATGTCCGGGTTGTCTCTGATGATACGCAGGAAAGGTTCTAGCGTGAGGATGAATATCAGGGGCGACAAAGGGCACCCCTGTCTCGTCCCATTCGCAATCTGAAATGGTGAAGAAAGGTGGCCATTCACCTTGACCTGGGCCGATGGGCAGGAATAGATTGCCAACATCCAATTCATCATGCGTTCCTGCAGGCCAACACAGCGGAGAGTTTCAAACAGGAAAGGCCAGCTCACCCTGTCGAACGCCTTTTCGGCGTCCGTCGAGAGGAGCAGCATAGGGGTTTTACGCGTCCTTGCAGCGTGGATCATGTTGATTGCCTTAGTCGTGTTGTCACGCGCCTCTCTAGTAGGAACAAAACCGACCTGGTCGGAATGGATTAGTTGTGGCATTAAGTCAATCAAACGCATGGAAAGCGCTTTCGTGAATATCTTGAGATCCACATTGAGCAGCGAGATCGGTCTATAGTTTTGGCATCGTAGTGGATCTTTTCCCTCCTTCGGGATCACGGCAATGTGTGCTCTCAAGGCGTCCGCCGGGAGGGGCGTCCCCTCCCCTGTAGCATTATACGCAGAGAGAAAATGCGGAAGCAGTACTTCTCCAAAAGTCCTGTAATAGAGAAGGGAATATCCGTCCGGTCCCGGCGCCTTCCCCAAATGCATGCGCGACATCGCCACAGTCACCTCCTCCACTGAAAGAGGCCTGTCAAGCTCGGTCAGGTCCTCCTCCGAAATCCGGGGGAGACCAGACCTCCTCAAATAGTCCCCGGTCTTCCTCCTCTCAGTCGACAGACCCTCCACAGATGTTGGACTAGGGAGATTATACAAAGTAGTATAGTACTCCCGGAACATTTCCGCGATACCTTCCGTGGTGTGAACCCTGTTGTGAGAGTCACTAATCAATTCAGGAATGAATGTACGAGCCCTCTGAGCTCTCAGAGCCCTCGCCAGCATCCTACCACATTTGTTGCTATGCTCGTAAAAAGAACGGCGGCACTTCGAGATCACCGCTTTGGCTCTAAACAGGGCCAAGGAGGTGCAGCTGGTTGCGCAGGGCTGTCAACTCAAGAAGGATCTGGGAAGCGAGGGATTGTTTATGAGCCGATTCCAAGACCCTGATTTTATCTAAAATGTCCACAATTTGTTTCGCTCTCTCCTTCTTGATGCGTGATCCCATTCTGATCAAGAGGCCACGAATGTAACTTTTATGGGCTTCCCATACCATTGTCGGGGCCACCTCCGAGTCAGCATTCGTGGCGAAGTACTGTCTCAGTTCTCTAGAGACCTCCTCCTCCACCTCGGGCATCTGAATCAACGAGTCGTTAAGCTTCCACGACCATTGTTTCTCTGCGTGGCGAAGCAAATCGATGTCTATAAAGACTGGGGCATGGTCCGAAAAGGTAATAGAACCAATCGAGGCTGAGGAAACCCTGGACAGAATTGCCTGAGGCACCATGAACATATCAATTCTGGTATACGAGTCGTGGGGGTGCGAATAGAACGTGAAGTCTTTGTGGCTTGGATGAAGGATACGCCATACATTCACCAAGTGGAGAGCATGAAAGTTCTTCTTAAGGCGCTTAAGTGAGGCGTAAGAGACTTGGGAAACACCCCTAGATGAGTCCAGGATCGGGTCCATGACAAAGTTCATGTCTCCACCCATAATCACCATCCCTTCGGCAAAGTCAACCAATTTGGTCATAATTGGCTCCAGGAAGGCAATCTGGTTGGCATTTGGGAGGTATAGATTGACCAAAGTCACCAGGGACCTCCCAAGCGTCCCCTTCACAAATAAAGCTCTCCCCTCTGCATCCCCCCACTGGTCCTTCAGCTGCCATGGGGTATCACCCCGAATCAAGATACTCACCCCTTTTGACTTAGAATCAGAGGAGCAACCGTGGTACACTGTCGGGAAAAAGCGGTCATGTAGTCTTGGCAGCTTATCAGCACGGAAATGTGTCTCCTGCAGGAAGCACACATGGGCCTTCATATGTTTTAGATTGGTTAGCACCATGGAGCGTTTCTCAGGGGTATTCAGCCCCTTCACATTTATAGAAACGAGACGAACAGGCTCTGTTTTACCCGTGGGCATGACTGCGGCCAGAAGAGGCAGACACACAAAAAAAAAAAAAGGGGGGGGGAGGGAGGCTAGGAGGGAAAGGACAGAAGAGAGCAGAAGAGGAGAGAACAAAGAAACCTAGTACGCCTCAAGCGTAAGGGAGACCTAGTCTCAGTGCACCCCAGTAACCCTAGAGCAGGAGTCACTTGACGGGTGCGACCCTATGTGGGGAAAGTGTTTGAACACAACAGGGGTCGGAGGCTCCCTAACCCGACCCACCTCAGATGCTACAGAGAGCCGGATGGTTCTCAGGACAAAGTGGCCTGATGAGGATGGCCCAGCAGCCCGGCAACGCCGGCCCCGGCCCCCAACATGGGGCGCCCGAGCCCCGGCGCAGCCCGCCCCCCAGGCCAAACCCCAACCAGGACAAAACAGTAGCACAGTAACCCATCACATGGCTCTAATACATGAAATGAACATTTAAACATTTTAGTACAAAACAAAGAACAAAACCCAAGTAGTTATAACCAGAAGGCCCAGCAAGAGAACATATAAATGGCGACATATAAACCAAAAAGGGGGCCAAGGGGAAGATGCACACACTGGTACCGAAAGCTAGGCTTTGGCGCCCCCTCCCGCTCAGGACGGGGGAGGTTCGACCAGAAGAGCGGGGACCGCAAGATCAAAACGGCCTAGGAGGGGGGTCCCCCCAAGGAGGAACCCCCCACCGCAGCCCCAGCATGGCTCCCACCCCGGACCCCAAAACCCACCCCCCTGGCCCCCCCTAAAATCGATAAAGAAGCAGGCCGCCGTAGTAGACCCCCCTGCCCCGGCGCACGGGCCAGGGAAGCCACCAGAGTATACAGGGGGAACAGGCGCCCGCTCCTTCAGGTGGCGTATCCCGGATCTGTCAAGGGGGCAGCCCACGGCACCAAGGATGGAGACAGCGGGTAAAGCCAAAATCCGGGGGACAGAGGAGGAAAAGGAAGGTATACAGGGGGGAAGGGGAGAGGAAGATAGAGGAAGGGGGAAGAGGGGGAGAAAGAGGAGGAGGGGGGGAAGGAGGAGGGAGAGGGGGAAGGTGAGGGAGGGGGAAAGGGGAGGGGAGGAGAAGGAGAGGGGGAACAGAGGGAGGGTGAAGAGCGGGGAGGGAAGAAAGGAGGGGGAAGGGAGGAGGGTGGAGAAGGGAGGAGGGGGGAGAAAGGGGGGGAGAGGGGGGAGAGAGGGGGGAGAGAGGGGGGAGAGGAGAGGGGGTGAGGAGGGGGAGAGAGGGGGGAGAGGAGAGTGGGTGGGGGAGAGAGGGGGAGAGAGGGGGAGAGAGGGGGGGGAGGAGGAGGAGAGAGTATGGGAGGGAATGAGGAGGGGGAAGGAATAGAGGAGGGGGGGAAGGGAGTGAGGAGGGGGAAGCGAGGAAGGGGGAGGGGGGAAACGAGGAAGGGGGGGAGACGAGGAAGGGGGGGATGAGGAAGGGGGGGAGGGAACACACATCAGTAGGCAGCATCCCCACATCCACAACGCCCGACCACAGAGCACCCCACCCATCCACCCCCAGCCCAGGCATTTCAAACGGCACAATATGACAGCTCTCCCCTCCCCCCCCACACCCAACCACCCCTAAAGTCCGGACCCCCCCAAAAAAAATATATAAAAACACCTGCCATCCAATCAAGCGACAGTCTATGGCTCCCTTTTATAGCTTGTCCTCAGGTGGGCTCCGGGAGCGGGGCGCAAAACAAAAGTCAGCAGGTGGGGGAGAGAGGGGGACGGCTCCGGGGCGGCCTTACCGAAGAGCGGCTCACAGTCACACATAGCCTGGAGGGTGAGAGGGAGAGCCGGGGGAAGATGTCTCTGCCGGGATGGGGTAAAACAGTCACTGAGGCTTGGCCGTGAGCAGCAACCACCAGGGGGGAGGGGAAGGGCAAACCTGATCAGGCGACTCCCGCCGGAGCGGGGGTGATCCCACAGGGCCAACCCGACCAAGAGCAGCTGATCGCCTCCCCTTCGCCTGGTAGAGCGGCGCGGCAGACCCAGTCCCGGTGCCCTGGGAGCTTGACGAGGATCTCTAGCTGAGAGCGGCTTCAGCCAATCAGCCAGGTGGAACGGTGCCATGCCCAGAAAAAGGAACAAGTCTGGGAGATCTGCATGGCGCCTCAGCGTGAAGGAATTTCCCCCCTTCCTGAGCGATAGCTGGAGTGGAAAGCCCCATCTATATGGCACCACAGCTCGCCACAGCCGTTCCAGAACGGGTTTCAACATAGCCCGTCTTTGTAGTGTTGCTCTGGACACATCTGAGTAGATCGACAGCTCCACTCCATCAAAGTCGATCCGGTCCTTGGTCCATGCCGCCCTGAGAACTTGTTCCTTGTGTGCGTAGCGGTGCAGGCGGCAAATGACATCTCTAGGGCGGTCAGGATCCTGCGTCTTCGGCCCCAGTACGCGGTGGACTCTATGGAACTCCAAGGCGGCTGGAGCCTCCGGGCCTAGAAGCTGCCGGAAAATAGCCAGGATAGTGTCCAGTAGATTCTCCGGACCCATTGCCTCTGGCAACCCCCGAACCTGGAGGTTGTTCCGGCGGCTCCTGTTTTCCTGGTCCTCGGCCTGGAGCTGCACCTCAGCCAGCCTGTCCTGGAAGGCCTCCTGGCCTTTTTCTAATTGGGTGACCCGAAGCTCCAAAGCGCTCCTCTCCACCTCTCCCTGTCCGACTCGTTTGTCAAGTGCGTGAACTTCAGAGCGAAGCCCCTGGAAATCACGGCGGTGCTGCTCCTCCATTCTTGCCATGAGGCCCTCCATGTAGGCCTTAGTTGGAAGCGCCTGTAGCAGGGACCTGATGTCCGCGTTCATCTGCGAGGATCCTGCAGATGCCATAGAGCCACCCTGACTGTCATGAGAAGGCACCAGGAGGGAGGGCAGCCCCTCCAACGAGCGCGGGACACTTTGCTGTGAGGCAGCCATGGATGTGGAGGGTAAGTCACCCTGTCTTCTCTCGCCACGTGGTGCCGCAGGGGAGATTGCTGTCGGAGCCGGGGATGTAAGATATCTTCTGATCGATGCTTCTGGGTTAGCAGATTTTGATCCCCTGGTCTTCCTCCGTCTCTTGTATGTCATGTGACAGCAGGAAGGTAAAGTCACCTGGTTGCATCCAGGGGGGTAGATATATTTCGCCCAGATTCAGGCTTTACGCCGACTTATACAGCTAGGTGGAGAGTTGTATAAGGCTAGTGGGCTCATGGATGACTCATACCTCTAGGGAGAGTGTGGGGCGTCGTACAGACAGGGAGTTGATGAGATCAGCTGAAGCTTGTCAGCTCATTTAGGCCTCTATAAGAAATCCCAGCTTCATTGGATGTTAGCTCATGCCTGGAAGCAGACCTGTGTGGACTGTCTAGGGAGAGTGAACCCCTGTGCGGTGAGAGAAAGCCTGTGTGGCTATATATTTGCTTGGACATTTAAAACCAGGGACTTAGGGACTAGGACAGCACTAGGCTGATCCCAGTTGTTAGTTAGGAAACCTGTATGTTTAGTCAGAGGTCAAGTTGACCAGGATTTATTTTGTTTATGTTTTTTTTTGCCTTGCTGTGTTTTTGTCACTGTAAATAGAAAATAAACCGCACCTTTTTGATTTTGAAAACCACAACCTCCGTCTGCTGGGCCTGTTTTTGGGTGGGGAGCCCATCCCGGGGGTCACACACACCCGCTGCCGAGCTAACCCCCTCACAGTTGGTGGAGAACCAGTGGCAGTTTTTTTTTTAAGCCAGCATGGAGGAGATACTGAAACAGCTGGCTCTAGCAAATGCCAATCAACAGCAGACAAATGCAGGTTTGCAAAGGAGCCTTGCAGCCCAGCAGCAAGCTCATCAACAGAGCCTTGCAACTTTACAACAGAGTCTGGAGGCTCAGCAACAAGCCCAACAGCAATCTGAGGCCCGCTTCATAGACCTGTTGCAGAAGCAAGAGCAGAGACTACAACAACAGATGGAAGCAGTAATGCAGCAACGTCCGCAGACCAGTGAGGAAAGCCGTCCCACTAATACCGCGTCCTTTGGGGTGAGTCGTTTATTGACAAAAATGACTGGAGAGGATGATCCAGAGGTATTTTTGACCACATTTGAAAGGACCGCTGAAAGAGAAAAGTGGCCTGAGGAGCAGTGGGCTGGACTAGTGGCTCCTCTGTTAACTGGTGAATCGCAGAAAGCTTACTATGACCTAGAGCCTAACCAAGCAAAAGACTATGTGATGCTAAAAGCTGAAATTTTGGCAAGGCTGGGTGTCACCCTGGCTGTCCGGGCTCAGCGTGTGCATAACTGGACTTTCCAGCTTGGAAAACCCCCCAGGTCTCAAATGTATGATCTCATTCACCTGAGCAGAAAGTGGCTACAGCCAGAGACTTTGTCCGCACCAAAGATTGTGGAACGTGTTGTAATGGATCGGTTTTTGAGAGCTCTTCCTACTGCCATCCAAAAGTGGGTAAGCCATGGAGACCCAGAGACGGCCGATGGTCTTGTGGATCGTGTGGAGAGATACTTGGCTACAGAGAACCTGACGGCCTCTTCCAGAGACACTCGGACTTTCCACCCTAAGACCAGACCATCCCCAGGGGCGGATAAGAGGATTCCAAGGGGTAAGGGTGGAGAGAGTGAGAGGGTGGGAGCTCTACCCCAAGTTTGGCGAGAACAGCCTGGGAAATCAGCGGCTCAAGAGGCGGCAAGAAGGATCGTTTGCTACCGCTGCCGGCAAGCGGGACATATTGCAGCCAATTGCCCGGTTGTGGAGGAACCCATGCAGTGTGACTTTCTGACGGGCAGACGTCAGTCGCTGTGTGCGACAGTCGCATGCACTGCCATTCGAGGAACTGAGAAACATTTATGCAAAATGTGTGTTAATGGTAGAAATGTTGTGGTATTGCTGGATTCAGGTAGCCTTGTGACCCTGATAAAGGCTGAGTTAGTTAAAACAGAGGTCTCTGGGAATAGCAAGGTAGCTGTTATTTGTGTGCATGGGGACACCCGAGAGTATCCAGTGACTACAGTGTGTTTCGAGACCCCCAAAGGTACCCTCTCTCATCCAGTGGGCTTAGTATCTCAGTTACCGCATGACGCCATTGTGGGAAGGGATTTTCCGAAGTTCTGGGAACTGTGGGATGATCCTGAGCCCCCCACTGGTGCCCCTATGTACCAGGAATGTGATAGCCAGAACTCCCCTGAGAGTGGTGAGGACTCTCCGGAATTTCCCTTGTCAGTATTGGCAGGGGAGACTCAAGAAACTGGAGAGGAGCCCACCTCCTCAGACGAAAACCTACCGTCTGTGGAGTTTTCTGATCTTGAGGTTCACAGGGAAAACTTTGCCACAGAACAGTTGAAAGACCCCGCCCTAATAAAGGCACGGGAAAACGTAGTGAAAATAGATGGCGAGTTAGTGAACCCAGATAATACCGGCACTTACCCATACTTCAGCGTAGAGAAGGACCTACTGTATCGGGTGGCAAAAAGGGCAGAAGAAACCGTTGAGCAGCTTGTGGTGCCCAAACCTTACAGGAAGTTGGTGTTGGAGTTGGCCCATGGGCACATTCTTGGAGGTCATCTGGGGACAGAGAAAACCCGAGAGAGGGTATTACAGAGATTCTATTGGCCTGGGGTGATGAAGGACATAGAAAATTATTGTTCCTCCTGCCCTGTGTGTCAGAGGTCGGCCCCGATGCCACATTTCCGTAGCCCGCTGGTCCCTCTACCCATCATTGAGGTCCCGTTTGAGAGAATCGCAATGGATTTGGTAGGTCCTATAATCAAGTCCGCTAGGGGGCACCAGTACATATTGGTTATAATGGACTATGCCACCCGTTATCCAGAAGCGATCCCTCTCAGAAATACCTCGGCCAAAACCATAGCCAAAGAGCTATCTCTTGTTTTTAGCCGGGTGGGTATTTGTAAAGAACTGCTTACGGACCAAGGTACACCCTTTATGTCCCGGGTTATGAAAGAGCTGTGTAAATTGTTCAAAGTGACGCAATTGCGTACATCTGTGTATCACCCCCAAACCGATGGGCTGGTTGAAAGATTCAACAAAACCCTAAAACAAATGTTGAAGAAAGTGGTGGATAGAGATGGAAGGGATTGGGACTGTCTACTTCCTTATTTGATGTTTGCTATTAGGGAGGTGCCCCAATCCTCTACGGGATTCTCCCCCTTTGAGTTACTGTATGGGAGACACCCAAGAGGGCTGTTGGATATTGCCAAGGAAACTTGGGAAAGTGAGAGTTCTCCCCACAGGAGTGTGATTGAGCATGTCGCCCTGATGCAAGATCGAATTGCACAGGTAATGCCCATCGTGAAGGAACATTTGGCCCAAGCGCAGTTGGCACAGCAGAGAGTGTACAACCGTGGAGCCAAGACCCGTACCTTTTCCCCGGGGGATAGGATATTGGTACTTGTCCCTACGGTTGAAAGTAAATTCCTTGCCAAATGGCAAGGCCCCTACGAGATAATGGAAAAAGTGAGCGAAGTGAATTACAAGGTCAGACAACCAGGAAGGCAAAAGCCCGAACAGATCTATCACGTTAATCTGTTGAAAGCCTGGAGGGATAGAGAGTCCCTAGTCGCAGACACTTGGTCACCAGCTCAAACTGGTTGCGTGATTCCTGAGGTTGGAATCGCAGCCACCTTGTCACAACCCCAACAACAGGAGGTTAAGGAGTTTGTGCTTCGCAACAAGGAGGTATTCTCTGAGCTGCCGGGACAAACATCTGGGGTAGAGCATGACATTATTACCCCGCCCGGTGAAAGGGTGAAGTTAAAACCCTATCGGATCCCAGAGGCCCGACGGGAGGCAATACGGGAGGAAGTACAGAAAATGCTGAACTTAGGGGTGATAGAGGAGTCCCAAAGTGATTGGTCTAGTCCCATTGTGTTGGTGCCTAAACCGGATGGGAGCTGGCGATTTTGTAACGATTTTCGTCAGTTGAACAAAGTTACAAAATTTGACACCTACCCCATGCCACGTATAGATGAGTTGATCGACCGGCTGGGAACAGCCCGATACATGACGACTCTTGACCTCACAAAAGGGTATTGGCAAATCCCCCTGGCCAAGTCGGCCAAAGAGAAAACCGCATTTGTAACCCCAGACGGGGCGTTCCAATATAAAAGAATGCCGTTCGGGTTACAGAATGCGCCGGCCACATTCCAGCGGAAAATGGACCAGATGCTGAGGCCCCATCGGAAGTATGCTGCGGCTTACCTGGATGACGTAATTGTTCATAGCACAGATTGGGCCTCACATCTGCCAAAAGTGCAAGCAGTCCTGGACTCTGTTCGGGAAGCAGGGTTTACGGCTAACCCCAAGAAGTGTACCATTGGGCAGGAGGAGGCCAAATATCTTGGGTACACCATTGGGAGGGGAGTAATAAAACCCCAACTCAACAAAGTCGAGGCCATCCAGAGTTGGCCACGTCCCAACAGCAAGAAGCAGGTACGAGCCTTTCTGGGAATCGCTGGGTATTATCGGCGATTCATTCCCCACTTTGCTTCTAAGGCTGTGCCCCTAACCAACCTGACGAAGGGGAAAGGGTCGGTCATGATTAAATGGACCCCCGAGGCTGAGGCAGCATTCCAATTCTTGAAACAAGCCTTATGTAGCCAGCCAGTGTTGTACTCACCCGACTTCTCTAGAGACTTTGTCGTACAAAGTGATGCGTCAGATGTGGGGTTAGGAGCAGTATTGTCCCAGGTCTGGAACGGGGAAGAGCACCCAGTCATTTACCTCAGCAGGAAGTTGAAGTCCCATGAGGTAAATTACGCCACCGTTGAAAAGGAGTGTTTAGCGGTGAAGTGGGCTCTAGATTCCCTTCGGTACTACCTGCTAGGTAGGCACTTTGACATGGTTACGGATCACGCTCCGTTAAAGTGGATGGCTCAAAACAAGGAAACAAATAGAAGAGTGAATAGGTGGTTCCTGGCCCTCCAGGAATTCAACTTCACAGTAAAGCATCGCCCTGGCGTTCAAATGGGGAATGTGGATGCTTTGTCTCGAGTACATGAATGCCTGATTGCTGGTGTTCCAACCCCGAGGTTAAAACAAGAGGGGGGGGTATGTGACAGCAGGAAGGTAAAGTCACCTGGTTGCATCCAGGGGGGTAGATATATTTCGCCCAGATTCAGGCTTTACGCCGACTTATACAGCTAGGTGGAGAGTTGTATAAGGCTAGTGGGCTCATGGATGACTCATACCTCTAGGGAGAGTGTGGGGCGTCGTACAGACAGGGAGTTGATGAGATCAGCTGAAGCTTGTCAGCTCATTTAGGCCTCTATAAGAAATCCCAGCTTCATTGGATGTTAGCTCATGCCTGGAAGCAGACCTGTGTGGACTGTCTAGGGAGAGTGAACCCCTGTGCGGTGAGAGAAAGCCTGTGTGGCTATATATTTGCTTGGACATTTAAAACCAGGGACTTAGGGACTAGGACAGCACTAGGCTGATCCCAGTTGTTAGTTAGGAAACCTGTATGTTTAGTCAGAGGTCAAGTTGACCAGGATTTATTTTGTTTATGTTTTTTTTTGCCTTGCTGTGTTTTTGTCACTGTAAATAGAAAATAAACCGCACCTTTTTGATTTTGAAAACCACAACCTCCGTCTGCTGGGCCTGTTTTTGGGTGGGGAGCCCATCCCGGGGGTCACACACACCCGCTGCCGAGCTAACCCCCTCACAGTCATTTCAGGCTTGGTTTTGCTAGCCAAATGTCCATTTCAGCCATAGATTGCAGGTCGGGAGTCGGGAGCTCAAACAGAAAGCCACCTCACTCCGCCATGTCCAAGCCACGCCCCCTAGGAATTACAACTCTTAAGAATAGCCATCCCCCTTTTCAAAGGACCAAAAGTAATTGGACAATTGAATCAAAAGCTGTTTCATGACCAGGTGTGGGCTACTTCTTTGTTATTTCTTCGTCAATTAAGCAGATAAAAGTAAAACAGGCCATTGTAAGGCTTCAAAAACAAATCCATCAGAGAGATAGCAGCAACATTAGGAGTAGCCATATCAACAGCTTGGTACATTCGGAGGAAAGAAGAACGCAGTGGTGAGTGCAGCAACATAAAAAGGCCTGGACGTCCATGGAAGACAACAGTGGTAAATGGCTACAGAATCCTCTCTATGGTAAAGAAAAACCCATTCACAACATCCAGACACGTGAAGGACACTCTCCAAGTGGTGGGCGTATCATTGTCAAAGTCTACAATCAAGAGAAGACTTCACGAGAGCAAATACAGAGGGTTCACCACAAGGTGCAAACCATTTATAAGCCTGAAGAATAGAAAAGCCAGATTAGACTTTGCCAAAAAACATCTAAAAAAGCCAGACCAGTTCTGGAAAAGCATTCTTTGGACAGATAAAACTAAGATTAATCTGTACCAGAATGACAGGAAGAAAAAAGTGTGGAGAAAGCTTGGAACAGCTCATGATCCAAAGCACACATCGCCATCTGTAAATAATGGTGGAGGCAGTGTGATGGCATGGGCATGCATGGCTTCCAGTGGCACTGGGTCATGGGTGTTTATTGATGATGTGACAAGACAGAAGATGAATTTTGCAGTGTTTAGAGATATACTATAAGTGCAGCACTATTAATCTATCATGTGAAATATCTAGTGATATCAAATTATATTCAAATAAATAAATCTATATAATAATGTGTTCAATCAAAGTTCATATGCTGAAACTTTTCTGCGTTGAATTATTGTGGCTTCTCAATTATTGTGACTTCTCAATTCATATATCATCCACCACTGTGCAAATCGTGTCTTCAGCAGATAATGTGCACACCTTCACCAGCCGTTATACCTGCTCACCTCATACATGAGTCAAAAAGACTCAAAACAATTCATTTCTTTCTTTCAGCTATGGTCTCATCTCTTCCACATCCGACCAGCTACTCTGTATCCACTTTCTAATCAGTAGCCTCCCAGGGGGATCCCAAGAAAGATCCCTCATATATACTGCCCCCCCCCTTCCTCCACACCAATGTTATTACTCTGTATTCCTGATAGGATTTGGCTCCACATTCATGCAACAATAAATAAAGGATACATAGTGCTCTCTGTTTGCAACATTTATTAAAATGCCCCAATTAAAAAACACTTACAAGATATTCAGTTAAAACCAGCTCTGTATAGTCCTGCTCACCACTGTGGCTGCGTGACCTCACAGGCTCGGCTCTTCCCCTTGTCTGATGAGACCACGGGACATGGTTCCAGTAATCCATGTCCTTAGTCTGCTTGTCTTCAGCAAACTGTTTGCAGGCTTTCTTGTGCATCATCTTTAGAAGAGGCTTCCTTCTGGGACGACAGCCATGCAGACCAATTTGATGCAGTGTGTGGCGCATGGTCTGAGCACTGACAGGCTGAGCCCCCACCCCTTCAACCTCTGCAGCAATGGTGGCAGCACTCATACGTCTATTTCCCAAAAACAACCTCTGGATATGACGCTAAGCTTGTGCACTCAACTTCTTGGGTCGACCATGGCAAGGCCTGTTCTGAGTAGAACCTGTCCTGTAAAACCGCTGTATGGTCTTGGCCACCGTGCTGCAGCTCAGTTTCAGGGTCTTGGCAATCTTCTTATAGCCTAGGCCATCTTTATGTAGAGCAACAATTATTTTTTTCAGATCCTCAGAGAGTTCTTTGCCATGAGGTGCCATGTTGAACTTCCAGTGACCAGTATGAGAGAGTGAGAGCGATCTCACCAAATTTAACACACCTGTTCCCCAGTCACACCTGAGACCTTGTAACACTAACGAGTCATATGACACCATGGAGGGAAAATGGCTAATTGGGACCAATACAGACATTTTCACTTAGGAGTGTACTCACTTTTGTTAGACATTAATGGCTGTGTGTTGAGTTTTTTTGAGGGGACAGCAAATTTACGCTGTCATACAAGCTGTACACTCACTACTTTACATTGTAGCAAAGTGTCATTTCTTCAGTGTTGTCTCATGAAAAGATATAATAAAATATTCACAAAAATGTGAGGGGTGTACTCACTTTTGTGAGATACTATGTATATATATATATATATATATATATATATAAATACACACTTTTTTGCTGACAAGCGAGGGTTCATATCGATTGGAATTGTTGCCTTTTTTTTGGTCCATGTCCCTGCCCTGCTCAGTGCTCAGTCTCACTGCTCACCTCGATCTTGCAGCTACCCACCTGCCGCTATCCAGGCTCTGCTGCTTCCTCCAAGTGAGAAAGGCCGGAGGGCAGGCAGAGTGCAGCTATATATCACTCCGCCAACGCCTGCGGGACCTTCTGCCAGAACTATAGAAGCCGCATTGGAAAATGCGGCTGGATTACTCCGCGGCTGTGGTCCCTAGTCCCTGTTCAATCACCTTCCACTCACAGCACAGCTGTTTTTGCCGGCCCGGAGCCGGAGTTATAAATGTTGCAGCAGTCAACAGTAGCACTGGCAGTGAAAGCACAGACAGAGCACAGGGATGATAAGGGTGTGCCTGGGCACACCCGGAACACCCAGTGCGCACGCCTATGGAGGGGAGTCTAATGTTTGACTTAAGTTCCACTTTAAATCGAACCTCAGTTAAAAACAATTACCAAAATTCTACTGAGAATGCCTTTAACATTTTCAGGCTGTAACTTACTTGTAAGTTTTTATTTTCTTTATATATCCACTTTTATATTACCAATTCGACATACGAAGGACTAGCATATAAATGGGCAAGGTGCTGTTCCTTTATTTAATCACTATTATCACACCACAGGTTCAGACTAACAGTTACGCCTGCCTTGTTTTTTTTTTTGTTCATTTGAGGGGGACAAACACAGGGGGGGGAATCTGCCAAAACAGGCTCATTTAATGAACATTAGCACACCTGAGTGTTTGCCTTCAAGGTCAGAGCCAAGGTGAGAGTGCCATCAGGTTCCCTGCATGACTCCCATTGGTCTTGTTACCATGGAGATAAAGGCCTGAGGGAGAGCTTGTTGGGCTTTGCCAAAAATTCTGTTTACAGAAAAGCTTTTACATTTCACATCACATGAACCATATTGGTGGATGGAATTTCCCGCTCTGCTGTGTCTCGTGATCTGAGCCATTAACTTTGTTTGTCAGGAATATAAAAATGTAATTAGTTAGTGTAGCTGTATCTCCGTAATAGGAGAAAAATAAATAAAAACTTTAACCACTTATGTGCCGTCGTTAGTTTTTGAGTGGAGAAGTGGTGGGCTGTTATATTTGTAGTGCTATTAATAAACAGCACTGCAGAAATCACTCTCGGGTGGCTAGTGCACCCATTAATGACAATGAAATGAGTTGTCTTTGGACAGCTTGGTTCACAGACACAGTATACAGAGCCAATCCAAGTGGCTCTATACCATGTGATCGCTGTGATTTCATGGTACAACCCTTTGCCTATCTCAGAAAATTTGCATTTTTTGATTTGACAGATTTGGCTCCCATTGATTTCATCTGAACTACTTTGAAGTTCATCAAACCCTGCTCAAACCACTTCCACCCATCCCTAGTTGTGGGATTGTTTTAAACCACTTCAAGACCAGGCCTATTTCTCACATTTGTTGTTTACAAGTTAACCACTTAAGGACCGCCGCACGACGATGTACGTCGACAGAATGGCACGGACAGGCACAAGGGTGTACAGGTACGTCCCCTTTAAGAACCCGTCCGTGGGTCGTGCGCACGACTCGGTCCGAAGCTCCATGACCGCGCCCGTGGGACCCGCGGACCCGATCGCCGCCGGTGTCCCGCGATCGGGTCACAGAGCTGAAGAACGGGGAGAGGTAAGTGTAAACAAACCTTTCCCCGTTCTTCCTAGTGGCATGTCAGTGATCGTCTGTTCCCTGTCATAGGGAATGACGACCAGTGACCTCACACGCCAAGCCACGCCCCCCTACAGTATGAATCACTCATTAGGTCACACTTAACCCCTACAGCGCCACCTAGAGGTTAAACCCTTCACTGCCAGTGTCATTTTCACAGTAATCTGTGCATATTTATAGCACTAATCGCTGTAAAAATGACAATGGTCCCAAAAATGTGTCAAAAGTATCCGATGTGTCCGCCATAATGTTGCAGCCACGATAAAAATCGCTGATCGCCGCCATTACTAGTAAAAAAAAAATATTAATAAAAATGCCATAAAACTACCCCCTATTTTGTAGACACTATAACTTTTGCGCAAACCAATCAATAAACGCTTATTGCAATTTTTTTTACCAAAAATATGTAGAAGAATACGTATCGGCCTAAAAATGTTTTTTATATATATTTTTGGGGACATTTATTATAGCAAAAAGTTAAAAATATGTCATTTTTTTCTAAATTGTCGCTCTATTTTTGTTTATAGCGCAAAAAATAAAAACCGCAGAGGTGATCAAATACCACCAAAAGAAAGCTCTATTTGTGGTAAAAAAAGGACGTCAATTTTGTTTGTGAGCCACTTCGCATGACCGCGCAATTGTCAGTTAAAGCGACGCAGTGCAGAATCACTAAAAGGGGCCTGGTCTTTTAGCAACAAAATGGTCCGGGGCTTAAAGGAGCACTAAAGCTTTTTTTTTTTTGATTAAAAATAACAAACATGTTATACTTACCTCCACTGTGCAGCTCGTTTTGCACACAGTGGCCCCGATCCTGGTCTTCTGGGGTCCCTCGGCGGCTGTCTTGGCTCCTCCCCGCAAGGACTCCACACCTTAATGCGAGTGAGCTCGCATGGTGTGGGGTGATTGCGGGCGCGCTCCCGTGATACAGCGGCGGCCATAGCCGCCGACTGTATCACTCGGCCCCGCCCCCCGGCGTGCCGCGTCATTGGATGTGATTGACAGCAGCGCCAGCCAATGGCTGCGCTGCTTTCAATCCATGCAGTGTAGCCAATCGGCGGCCAGGCTGAAAAACGAAGAGGATGACGGGGACGAGCATGGGACTTTCGAGGGGCCAGGTAAGAAAAACGGGGGCTCGGGGGGGGGCGGTATTGTCGAATGTTTTTTCACCTTAATGCATAGGATGCATTAAGGTGAAAAAACATGTAACTTTACTACTCCTTTAAGTGGTTAAAATCAGTATTTTTTCCTAGAAAATGACTTAGAACCCTCAAATATTATATATTCATATTTTTTTTAGCAGAGACCACAAAAAATAAAATGGCGATCGTTGCAATATTTTATGTAACACCGTCTTACAATTGCAATTTGTTTGGAAACAATAAAAAAAAATGTAATTAAAAAAAAAAAAACAGTAAAGTTCGCCCAATTTTTTAGTATAATGTGAAAGATGATTTTACGCTGGGTAGATACCTAACATGTCATGCTTTAAAATTGCGCACACTCGTGGAATGGCAACAAACTACGGTAAAAATCTTCATGGCAATGCTTTAGGTTACCTGATTAGAGTTACAGAGGAGGTCTAGTGCTCAAATTATTGCTCTTACTCTAACGATCAAGCGATACCTCACATGTGTGGTTTGAACACGCTTTACATATGTGGGAGCGACTTACGTATATGCCCGCTTCTGCGCGTGAGCTTGGAGGGACGGGGCGATTTAAAAAAAATTTTTTATTTATTTTACTTTTTATTTTTTATTTTTACACTAGCCCTTTAAATGTATTACATTTTTGATCACTTTTATTCCTATTACAAGGAATGTAAATATCCCTTGGAATAGAAATAAGCATGACGGGGCCTCTTTATTGTGAAATCTGGGGTCAAAAAGACCTCAGATCTCACATTTACACTTAAGAGCAGATATATATAAAAAAAAGGTAATTTTGCCTTTAAGAGATGAAAAAAATCATCCCTTAAGAGCCCTATCACATCGAGAGCGCGGCCGCTTTACCGTAGTTTTAGAGGTACTTTTCGGCCGCTAGCGGGGCGCTTTTAACCTTAACCCGCGCTAGCGGCCGGATAAAAGCGCAGCTGCTTCAAATCATTAGTAAATTGCAGGTAAACATAGCACAAATGCTACCCATACTTGGTATGTTCAGTAAATGATAAGTGACTGTCATTAGCTGTGGTGTTCAGCTTAGTCTTCCTGTTGCATAGCAAAATGCGCTAACTAAATCCGCAAAAGATGTTAACGGCAAACAAACATGCCCTGCATGAGGAAAAGTGTTAGTGATTTAACAGACTGTGGTGTTTTATTAAATTCTGCTGAGTAGGTGTTGACTGCAGTCATCCATGGAAAACTCATTTATCAACATTGTTACCTAAAGTGTATCTAAAGCCAAAACTTTCCCTCAGTTTTAGATAGAATAGAGAAAACATAAAACACTTGTCTATGCACTTACATTGATTTTAGAACTGCATGCATCTAAACAAACCGTTACATCAGGGAATAGGGTATCAGGTGGACAACTTAAGCTCTGTACACACGACCGAGAATCCCTTCGTTAAAAAAAACTTCGGTTTTCTCAACGAGATTCTTGTCAAGCTTTCCTTGCAAACACACTGTCAATCCAAAATCTCGTCGGTCTAAAGCGCGGTGACGTACAACACGTACGACGGTAGTATAAAGGGGAAGTTCCATTCTCATGGCGCCACCCCTTGGGCTGCTTTTGCTGATCTCGTGTTACCGCGTGTTAGTAAAAGTTTGGGGCGAGACGATTTGCGCTTTAGAGTCTTCGTGCTTTCAGTTCGTTACAGCGTGACGAATGTGCTATCTCCATTACGAACGCTAGTTTTACAAGAAGGTGCGCTCCCGTCTCATACTTGATTCTGACCATGCACGGTTTTTGAAGACTCGGAAAAGCATACACACGACCGGTTTTCTCATCGGGAAACAGGCCGACGAGAAAAAGGAGAATCCCGACGAGAAAAAGGAGAATCCTGACGAGAAAATAGAGAGCAGGTTCTCTATTTTTCTCATCGAGATTCCCTGCAATTTTCTCGACGAGAAACCATACACACAAACGGTTTTCTCTGCAAAAAAATCTGACAGCAGTTTTCTTGTCGTTTCTTGCAGAGAAAACTGGTCGTGTGTACGAGGCTTAAGGAAGATATATGAATTTAGCAGTCACTTATGGATTTGAGGGCTTAGGTCTTTTTTGGCAGGTTTTAAAGAGAAATCTACTACCCAGGCCAGATAGAGTGCCCTTCACATGGGTGTGCCCTTCAAAATGAGCAAAATTATCTCTACAAGTCAGAACTCTCAGCAAATCCCAATGGCTCACCCTGAGCTAGGAGTGGCTGGGAAGTGGCAAGTATACTTTGCTGGCAAACTCAGGGGTCCTTTGGACCACTTTCTACCAGTTCAGTAATATTGATAGTGTAAGATCACTGGCAGAGAAGACTTTCCATTATTTGCTCATTTTATCAGTCTTTATTAGCTAATGCTCTGGATACCATCTCAACACTCAAATGTGTTAGAGGTATCCATTTTTGAGCAGGATAACTGCCTTAGACTTGTGAACAGTCCTTGACAAGTTAATTGAATAATAGGATTTTTATAACAGCTTACCTGTAAAATCCTTTTCTTGGAGTACATCACGGGACACAGAGCGGCATAGTCATTACTATGTGGGTTATATAGATACCTTCAGGTGCTGGCACTGGCAACTTCCAAAACCGGAAGTACCCTCCCCTATATAAGCCCCTCCCATCCGGGAGCACCTCAGTTTTGTAGCAAAGCAATAAGTGTCCCCAAAGAGGGGTGGGAGCTCTGTGTCCCGTGATGTACTCCAAGAAAAGGATTTTACAGGTAAGCTGTTATAAAAATCCTATTTTCTTTCTCGTACATCACGGGACACAGAGCGACTTAGTCATTACTAATGGGACGTCCCAAAGCAATGCCAAATGAGGGGAGGGATACACTATACATAAGCTGGGCGCCATCAGGCATGAGGCTCTTTTGCGGCCTGCAACACACTGCGCCCAAAGGCGACATCCTCCTGACTTCTGACGTCTACCTGGTAGAATCTAGTAAACGTGTGTACTAAGGACCATGTTGTGGCCTTACAGACTTGAGCCAGGGAGGCCTGGTGATGCACTGCCCATGAAGTTCCAACTGCTCTCGTGGAGTGCGCCCTAACTTTGAACGTAGGCGGTCTCCTTCTCAAGCCATAGGCTTGCATTATGACCTGTCGAATCCACTTGGCTAAAGTAGATTTTGACGCTGCCTGACCCCTTCTGGGGCCTTCTGGCAGAATAAACAAAGTATCCGTTCTGCGAATCTGAGCAGTGGCTTTTAGATAAGCTTTAACTGCTCTTACTACATCCAAAGAATGCAATAACTTTTCCTCTACCGAACTAGGTTTGGGGAAAAAAGAAGGAAGAACCACATCTTGGTTCAAATGAAACCTCGATACCACCTTAGGAAGAAAGGCTGGATGAGGACGTAACACTACTCTGTCCTTATGGATAACCAGATATGGCTCCCTACAGGACATAGCGGCTAATTCCGACACTCTTTTAGCCGAACAAATGGCTACTAGAAAAATCAATTTCCTGGTGATAAGAACCAGGGAAATATGCTGTAATGGTTCAAATGGTTGTTTCTGTAGAACCGACAGAACCAGGTTTAAGTTCCATGGACATATGGGAATATTAACCGGAGGGCTAATACGCATCACTCCTTGTATAAAGGCTTTGACTAGTGAATGCGAAGCCAAGGGCCTTTGAAAAAATATTGACAAGGCCGAAATCTGACCCTTGATAGTACTCAAGGCAAGCTTCCTATCTACAGCCCATTGTAGGAAGTCCAGAATCCTACCTATTACGTACTTACGTGGATGCCATTTCTTGGCTTCACACCAGGCGATGTACGCCTTCCAGATTCTATAGTAGATCTGCCTGGATACCGGCTTCCTGGCATTGATCATGGTAGATACCACAGAATTAGAGAGCCCTCTCTTTTTTAGAATGTGGGCTTCAATAGCCAGGCCGTCAAACCTAGGGCTGGTAAGGAAGGGTGGTATATCGGTCCTTGCGAAAGCAGGTCCGGACGATGTGGGAGGGTCCAAGGACTCCCCACAGACATCTTTACAATCTCCGCATACCATGCTCTTCGGGGCCACGCTGGAGCCACCAGAATCACTGGTTTCTTTTCTACCCTGATTCTGTGGAGTAATCGAGGTAACAATTGTGGCGGTGGGAATGCATATATCAGCTTGAACTGATCCCAAGGGAACACTAGGGCATCCAAGCCTCAAGCTAGGGGATCTCTTGTCCAAGAGACAAACCTGTCCACTTTTGCGTTGAATCTGGATGCTAGCAGATCTACATCCGGTGTTCCCCACCGCTGACATATTGTCCGGAAAACCTCGGGATGAAGGGACCATTCCCCTGGGCATAATTGTTGGCGACTTAGAAAGTCCGCCTTCCAATTCTCCACTCCTGGAATGAATACCGCAGATATGGCTGGGACATATCTTTCTGCCCATTTCAGGATGCAATTTACTTCCCTCTGGGCTGCACGACTCCTGGTGCCACCCTGATGATTGATATATGCCACTGCCGTGGCATTGTCCGATTGAATTCTGACAGGGGACCCTTGGAGTTTGGATGTCCATGCTACTAGGGCATACCGGGCTGCTCGTATCTCTAAGAGATTGATGGGCAGGGCCTTTTATGCATCCGACCATCTGCCCTGGAGAGACCATTGCTCCAGTACTGCTCCCCAGCCTATAAGGCTGGCATCTGTAGTGACCACCTTCCAAGAAATCGGACTGAAGGATTTCCCTCTTTCCAGATTCTGGGGAACCAACCACCAACGGAGGCTCTTGCGAACGGAAGGGGACAAGGACATTGGTAAGTCTAGGGCCTGAACTTTTTTGTTCCAGGCTGACAGTATGGCCCTTTGCAAATTCCTTGAATGGAATTGACCGTAGGGTACTGCTTCGAATGATGCCATCATTTTCCCCAGCAGCCTCATGCACAGGCGTATGGATGGTCTGTCTTTTTGTACCCACTAGGTGGATCAAATCTCTCAAAGACGACCCCTTTTCTTGAGGCAAGAAAATTTTTCTCTGGTCTGAATCCAGCCTTAGCCCCAAGTATTCCAGACTTTTGACTGGTTTTAGGGCTGACTTGTCTCGGTTGATAATCCAACCGTGATATTCCAGATACTCGATTGTCTCGTGAACAACCACTTCTAGTTTTTCCACTGAGTGGTCTATCAGCAACAAGTCGTCTAGATATGCCATTATCGTTACACCTCGTGTTCTTAGATTGGCCAATAATGGGGCCAGAATTTTTGTGAACACTCGTGGTGCTGTGGCCAGACCGAAGGGTAAGGCTCTGAACTGAAAATGGCGCCCTTCTACCGCAAAGCGTATAAATTTTTGGTGGGCTGGAAAGATGGGAATGTGCAAATAAGCATCTTTGATGTCGATCGAGGCTAACCATTCCTCCCCTTGTAGGGCAGTGGCCACCGATCGGATCGACTCCATCCGGAAAGTCCTGATATGTAGGAATTTGTTTAGCCCTTTTAGATTTAATATGGGCCTCACGTCCCCGTTTGGCTTCGGGACTGTAAAGAGGTTTGAGTAAAACCCGAACCCCCATTCTTCCAGGGGAACCTCTATAATTACTGCTTGGAGCAATAATTGTTCTAGTGCCAACAGGAGGGATCCTCTCTTCTGGGGATCCCTTGGCACGTTTGACCTTATAAAGTGGGAAGGAGGGGAGTCTTTTAACTCCAATTTGTATCCCAGACTTACTGCGGAGAGCACCCATCTGTCTCTGATCGTGTCCCGCCAGGTCTCTGTGAACAACTGAAGTCTTCCCCCCACCCGATTGAGTGGGGGCAACCCTTCATGCATTTGACTTTGGGGGAGGTTTTGTACCTCTCCTGATCCAGGGCTTCTTGTTACCCTGCAATTGTCCCTGATTTTTACCTCCGGGATTTGACCGAGGAGGCCGTCTGAACTGTTTCACAGCCGATGTCCTAGGGACTGGAGAAGCAGGCCTCTTAAAAGAGGGACCTCTAACTCTGTTTTTAACCGGCAAAAGTGTACTTTTACCGCTGGAAATTTTCTGGATATATTTGTCCAGGTCTTCCCCGAATAAGCGTTCACCATGAAATGGGAAGCTGACCAGCAATTTTTTACAGGGAGCTTCAGCAGACCAGTTTTTGAGTCATAGAAGCCTGCGCATATGTACTACAGACAGCGTAAGGCGGGAGGCCTGATGGATTGAATCCTTTATAGCGTCCACCGCAAAGCATAAGGCTCTAGGTAGATCAGCTAGGGCAAGAGCCTGCTGATCTGGCAAGTCCCTTAAGACCTGTTTCAACTGATCCTTCACTGCTTGGCAGACCCCAATAGCTGCCACTGCTGGTTGTGTCACCAAGCCTGCTGTAGCAAAAGCAGATTTTAATAAGGACTCTAATTTTTTATCTATTGGGTCCTTGAACATTTGGACATTATCCACTGGACATGTCAGTGATTTATTCACACAAGAGATGGCTGCGTCCACTGTAGGGACCCTCCATTTTTTGACGAACTTATCCTCCATGGGATAGATCACCTGAAATCTCTTGGGAGGAGTAAATATTTTATCAGGATGCTCCCAATCCTGGTAAATGAGCCCTTCCAGTAAAGGATGGATCGGAAAAGAACAAACAGTCTGGGGAGCTTTTAGCGACCCCAACGAGGAGACAGAAGTGGATGATGGCTCCGCAAGGGGCATTTTAAATGCTGATCGGACCATGTTAGTCAGGGACTGAACCCATAATCTTTCAGCATGTGATGCTGAGAATGGCTCTTCCACTGTTGATTCCTCTACAACAGAATCGACCTCATCCTGATCCCCCTCAGGTAGGTCGATCCCTGTATGGGACTGTTGCTCCGCTAATAGGCACTCTGAGGGAGGAGACGGAGATCGAGCGCTTTTTCCCTGTGACAGGGAAGCAGCGATCAATGCTGACAATCTCTCTTCCAGCCCTCCCAGAGCTGAGGAAAAAACCTCCTCTGTTACATACACAGGAGCAGGTGAACTGAGGACAGCCACAGTACCAGGTACTCCTGAGGGTGCTCTACGGTCACTAACCTCTGATTCTTCAGGGGAGATTGGTGCAGCCGAAGCATGCCCAAGATCCTCAGAGCCCGATGGAGACCCCCTATGCTTCCTGGGATTTTTAGTCCCGGAGTTTTTAGACGGCATATTCCTAAGCCCAAAGCTGAGGTATTCCAGCCGAAATACACCACTTACTGACAATAGTCTAGCACAAATGCTGCTATAAAAACAGTTGGTGTCTACTAATGTGCCTTTCTATGGGGATGCCTGCATCAACCGCTTGCTGTATGCCTTTTTTAAAATGTTGCCAGCTCTGTCTCTGCACTCCATAGCCAGCTCACAACACATAATTGTGTTTTTTAACATGCTGGGATGCCCGCACATGCGCAGAAGCGCTGCGGCGCGCACAGAGCGTCATCCCCCAAGCTCCGCCCCCTTTCCCAGCTCACCTCTATATATAGAGGCGCGTGCACGCGCACGCGCGTGGGCACGTGCGCTTTCGGCGCTCTTTTTTGAAAAGGGAAACTAGGGACAAGAGCCAGGGCCCCTTTTGCCGCAGGCCGGGGAATGGACGAGCATTGCAACATGGCAGAGGAAGCAGTTTCCCACAAGAGAACTCACCATCTGCTTGGACTTGCTCTGATGAAAAGAAACTAGTCCACATGACAAGAAACGTTCCACAGCGGCCTCTAGTGGATTAACACAGGTACCGCAGTCTATATATATATTTTTTTTCTTGACCACTATTAAAAATATTACATTTTTTAGTAGTTACAGGCATGCATAAATATTTAGCGGGAATACCGTTAGGTAACAGGCAGAAAGACATATTAGGCTTGGGGGTCCCCTCAATAGAACCAAGTTCCTGAGGGGCCCCCACTTACCTTTTCCCCGCCGCAGGACTCTGTTTGGTCCACAGAAGCCCAAACTTCACCTATCACGGCAGGCATTGTAATTAAACCTTCAGGGACCGGGTTCCCAAGGATTCCACTCCCCTGAACCTGTATAGCACCCTGCACAGAAAACATCTTGGTCGTGGGTATGACCAGAGCTGTGGATCCCAGGGTCCAGCCCTCCTAAGAGAGGCATTACAGGCAAAACCTTGCTCTTCTCTGCAAGGCCCGGGTAACGACCGTTTAGCTATGAAGCTTTTTTGGTCGGATCCGGAATAGCTTACTGAGGCCCAAAAGAACCTGTACGCAAGCTCAGTGAAAAACACATGTTACTTCTTGGCCAACACCTTAGACACTGGCAAAAAACTGAGGTGCTCCCAGATGGGAGGGGCTTATATAGGGGAGGGTACTTCCGGTTTTGGAAGTTGCCAGTGCCAGCACCTGAAGGTATCTATATAAACCACATAGTAATGACTATGCCGCTCTGTGTCCCGTGATGTACGAGAAAGAAAAGGTCAACCTGTGTCCTACTGGCGGGATCTTGTATCTTTGGCAATAGATTGTTTGTATGTAGTTTCTTCACATCCAGCACTCTATACTCTCCCTCTAGTGGACCACAAATGACAATGCTTCAATTTCTCTATTGTCTGACTAAACACTGGAGGCAGTGGCGGCTGGTGCTCAAAATTTTTGGGGGGGCTGCAAACAAACTGAAAAAAAAAAACATCAAGTGCAGTCACTGTGCCCATCAAACGCAGCTACTGTACCCATAAATTGCCTCCACTGTGCCACCAAACGCAGCTACTGTACCCATCATCTGCTGCCAGTGTGCCCATCAATTGCCACCACTGTGCCCATCAATTGCCACCACTGTGCCCATCAATTGCCGCCAGTGTGCCCCATCAATTGCTGCCAGTGTGCCCCATCAATTGCTGCCAGTGTGCCCATCAATTGCTGCCAGTGTGCCCCATCAATTAATGCCAGTGTGCCCCATCAATTGCTGCCAGTGTGCCCATCAGTTGCTGCCAGTGTGCCCCATCAATTGCCGCCAGTCACAGCGCCTGTCGCTTCAGCCAATCAGGTGACAGGGTAACCAGACCCAAACACCTGATTGGCTGAGAGGCGGGTCAGTGTTAGGGAAGCGATTTATTCGCACAGCATTGCGCCCACTGTTTACCAATTTGGAAGCCTATTCGAGCCTATGGCTCTAATCAGGACACCTATTAGAGCTGACGGCTCTAATCAGGCGCTTCCAAAAACACCCCCGCCGCTGTAATTCAGATGCCCGGCACCCGACAAGGGACCAGACACTTGAATAGGGGGCAGCAGCGGTGACAATAGATAGATTCATGCAATGCATGAATCTATCTATTGGTGATAGAGCGGTGCAGGAGAGAGGGGGCAGCGCTCCTGCGCCCTCTATGGATGCACCGCCACTGACCGGAGGGTACCCCTCTATCCTGTTTAATATGAACTTTAGTTAGGTGATTTGGTGTAAGCACTGTGCTTTGTCTCCAAAGCTGACCTCACACCTCATATAATCCAGTTCTCATATAATCCAGTTAAGAAATAATCTGATTACTCCAGCCTCACAACCTGCTAAAACATAGAGGTACCACCTTGTCCCAAAGCTGAGGAGCATGGCCTTTAAGGACATTCCTCTAATATAGCATTCTCCTGGAATGTTTGCACGTTCTTAGCAGAAAGTTCCATAAATCTGGCTTTTGTAACAGGAGAAACGGAACTCCTTCTAGTCTGTCTGCATCATAAAGGGATTACATTTTCTTTGATCTACCAGAAAATGTAACATCAAAGATGTGAAAGAATAATAATTAGGCATATCCCAATTCCATTACAGCTTGGTGGCAGCAGCGGTAGAAAAAATACTGAACTTTTTCAATTTTTTTAACGGAATTGTTGATGCCCTACATTATAGTAGTTTTGTCTAGGAAAAAGTTACACAGGAGGTATGGGTATAAATCAGTTTTTCATGTCAATCACATACATGTATGACTTCTATCCTGTAGCGCGGTGATGCTTAATTCCTCTATGCTAAGCTGATTAGAAGCTATATTTTTTATATCTCTGCAAAATCCTCTTTTTAGTTTTTTGGCAGCAAACAGTTTGAACAAACTCAAAAAGCAAACTTAAAGTAGAACTAGTAGCCACTCATATGTAGGCTGTGACAGCTTGCACTACAGTGGGGTGAAAAATGTTGCAGAGGGCATGGCAATCAGCAATATCAATGCCAAACAAAGGTCACAGGAGAGGTTCATCCTTGGGGTGGATTCTTAGGACTACACTAGTCATTGAACCGAGTCGCTGACCCTTGCAAGGGCTAAAACTTCACCTAAGGGCATGCTCACAAATGCCTGGGGACCAGGTCATGTAAAAGGTCAGACATTAAGGCGGTCTCCTAACTCAGCGATGAACCACATGTGTGCAGTATCCACGAAAAGGAGTTCCTCTTCGTCCCATGTCCTACACACTTGAACTGATGTATATGTTGCATTCGGAGAAAAAGGCTGAGCCACTGCCCACTCCACCAGTCAGCATTCCTCACTCCTAGTAACAGAATGGGTCCCCCGATGAGCACCTAGTATGAACCTCATACGTGCTCTTACTTAATTTTATTTTCCTACCAAGTGGCCAGACACAGATCTCTGTAACACTAGTCCACTCCCGGTGCCCGACAGAGATGGGCAGCTAGGGAGGGAGTCTAAGTATTGGCCCCCTCGCTACCGGAAAACCTGTTACCTGTTAGGTACCACACCACAGTTGCTGTTTCTCCTCATAGCTAATCATGAACCTTTGCCGTAGTGATATTACACATAGTTACATAGTTAGTCAGGTTGAAAAAAGACACAAGTCCATCCAGTTCAACCATACAAAAAAAATTTATATATATATATATTGTGACAGAGCATCCCAGAGAGAGCCTGGGAAAGTCCTATTCGGGGTTTATACATCTCCCAGGCTCCTCTCATATACATTCAGGGATCTCTGAGCCAGGGTCCAGTTCAGGTGTTGGTTCTCTCCCACAGGTTAATTAAAAGCTCACCTGAGCAGACAGCCTTTGCTCAGCCTGGGAAACACAGACAACGTTGGTTTGTGAGAGCAAGAAGGTTGGTAAAACTTGTTACCCTGTGAATGTGGAAGCTGACAAGCGTTAGGCTTGTCCAGCCTGGTAGTGAGGGCCTGTACATCCTGTGTAGTTAGAGCCGAGACACGGCTAGGCTTTTGTTTAGCTATTTTTTTCTTCTGTTTGTTTTCAGCACACTGTACAGCACCTGTCATTAGACTTTGTATATAGCACCAATAAACAACACTGTTTTCACTGATCCAATGGACTTGGTATCTGTGCCTGCTCATCCCAGGGAGTTTTTGTACCTACTACCTGTCCCCCAGGTTACATATGGTGGAGGCTGCGACCAGCTGTAGTAAGTTACTACTTAAAAGGCCAGTACCTAAAGTGACAACATGGAGGACCTCCTCAAACAAATGGTGTTGGCAAATGCCGCGTTGCAGCAAGCAAATGCTGCACAACAGCAAACTAACGCTGCATGGCAGCAAGCAAACGCTACACAACAGCAAACTAACGCTGAATTGCGGCAAGCAAACGCTGCACAACAGCAAGCCAACGCTATCGCACAGGAGCAAACCAAGGTGCTGTTCCAACAGATTGGTGCTGTACAGGAGCAATCGCAGAGGCTGTTTGAACAGCTTGCCACTGCTGCAAAAGCGGATAGGAAAACCCTTACTGAGGTTTTGGAGACGCTAGCACAGGGGTCACCTGCGATAATGAAGGATATTGGAGACAAGCCCTCAACCATCCATGTGGGTCGCTTTCTTTCAAAGATGACGGCAGATGATGATCCAGAGGCTTTCCTACTAACATTTGAACGGACCGCTGAGAGGGAAGGTTGGCCCCAAACCCAGTGGGCAGGACTGATCGCCCCCTTACTTTCTGGAGAAGCGCAGAAGGCCTACTATGATCTGGAGTCAGCAGAAGCGGGAGATTATGAGAAGGTCAAGCGGGAAATCCTGGCACGACTTGGCGTTACCTTGGCTGTTCGAGCTCAGCGGGTCCACAGCTGGTTCTTCCAAGAAAAGAGGCCCCCAAGATCGCAGATGTTTGATCTGATCCACCTGGTGCGGAAATGGCTACAGCCGGAGTCCCTGTCTGCGCCACAAATAGTGGAGCGTGTGGTCATGGACCAATTCCTGAGGTCACTGCCAATTCCCCTGCAGAAGTGGGTGAGTCAAGGAGACCCCAAGTCAGCAGACAACCTGGTGGAGCTCGTTGAGAGGTACTTTGCTGCAGAGAACCTGGTCACCACCCCTACAGCCGCACGGACTTTCCATCCAAAACCACGGTCTCCCCAGGCAACCGGTAAGACTGTTCCAGGGGAAGTGGGTGGTAAGCATGGCAAGGAAATAGGGGGGAGGAATTTTGGTGCCAGGACTGAAGTTTGGCGGCCCAAGCAAGGGAAGCCACTGCCTGTCAGCAAACCAGATTGGGGAAACATCAGGTGTTTTCGTTGCCAAGAACTGGGACATGTTGCAGCAAACTGTCCATTAACAGATGAACCAATGCAGTGTGATCTATCTTTTAGAAGGCAGTCTATGTTTGCTGCCGTTTCATGCGCTGCAGTGCCAAATGTGGGAAAACACATGTGTCAAGTGACTATTAATAATAAGCCTATTACGGCCTTGCTGGACTCAGGAAGTCTAGTTACTTTGGTTACAGCTGAGATGGTTGAAACTGTGAATTTTCATGCAAAAAAAGTTGCTGTGATCTGTGTACATGGGGATACCCGCGAGTATCCAATAGCCCCTGTTCAGTTTAAAACTGGCTTAGGTACGGTGACCCATTCGGTCGGACTGGTGCCCCACTTGGTGCACGAGGCTATCATTGGTAGGGACTTCCCTAAGTTTTGGGAACTGTGGGATTGTCCCGACCCAGTCGCAGTACCTAACTCAGTCGCAGAGCCAGAACTCATGGCCATTACTGACCTTGTGAGTTCAGGGGACTCCTCTCAGGGCTCTCCGGGTGATCCTTTCTCAGTTATGGCAGGAGAGCTGGGGGAGCCTGAAGAAGTCCCCACAACCAGTAGAGCTGGACAGCCGTCTGCTGAATCTGAGCCTACGTTAGAGTTTACCGATCTAAATGTGCACAAGGAAAATTTTGGTACGGAACAGAGAAAAGACCCTACCCTTGCCAGGGCCTGGGAAAATGTGGTGGTGGTTGATGGGGTACCTGTCGAACCGGGGGACGGGCCCTGTTTTCCATATTTCTGCAGCAATGAGGATTTACTGTATCGTGTATGTAAAACTAATGATGAAGTGGTTGAACAGTTGGTAGTCCCTAAGCTATACAGACGGGTGGTGTTGGAACTTGCCCATGGGCATTTGCTAGGAGGCCATTTAGGGGTTGAGAAAACCACTGAAAGGGTGTTGTGCAGGTTTTACTGGCCTGGGATATGGAAAAATATCGAGAATTATTGTCAATCCTGTCCTATATGTCAGATGTCAGCCCCCCAACCCCACTTTCGAAGTCCGTTAGTGCCCTTGCCCATTATTGAAGTGCCCTTTGAAAGGATTGCCATGGACCTGGTGGGTCCACTCCCCAAATCTGCCCGCGGTCATCAACATATCCTCGTGATCATGGATTACGCTACCCGTTACCCCGAGGCCGTTCCCTTACGCACTGCATCTGCTAAAAACATTGCCAAAGAGCTGTTTATGGTGTTCAGTCGGGTTGGCATCCCGAAAGAAGTCCTTACAGACCAAGGTACCCCATTCATGTCACGAATAACTAGGGAGCTCTGCAAGTTATTTAAGGTGACGCAGTTGCGTACCTCAGTGTACCATCCTCAAACGGATGGCTTGGCGGAACGCTTCAATAAGACATTAAAGAGTATGTTAAAAAAGGTTGTTGATAAGGATGGGAAAAACTGGGACTTCCTGATACCTTACTTGATGTTCGCCATCAGGGAAGTTCCCCAGTCCTCTACGGGGTACTCTCCATTTGAGCTGCTTTATGGGAGACACCCTCGGGGACTCTTAGACATAGCCATGGAAACTTGGGAGGGGGAGCAGACACCTCACAAAAGTGTTATTGAGCATATCGCTCAAATGCAGGATAGGATTGCAGCAATCATGCCGGTAGTAAAAGAACATTTACTGCAGGCCCAAGCCGCCCAACAGAGGATATACAACAGGGGGGCCCAACTTCGTGTTTTCTCACCTGGTGACCGGGTCCTCGTGTTAGTTCCCACTGTTGAGAGCAAATTCCTGGCTAAGTGGCAGGGACCCTTTGAAGTAATTGAAAGAGTTGGGGAGGTCAATTACAAGGTGTATCAACCAGGTAAAAGGAAGCCCGAACAGATTTACCACATAAACCTGTTAAAGCCCTGGAAGGATAGACTGGCATTAACTGCCAGGTCTCTCCCGGTAACCCTTAAGGGTACTGAATCCCCTCTGATCCATGAGGTCACGATTCCAGACACCCTGTCATGTTCCCAGAAACAGGAAGCTAGAGAGTTCCTGATAAGGAATAAAGAGAAATTTTCAGAGTTGCCGGGCACGACTTCAGCAGTTCAGCATGATATTGTTACTGAACCTGGGGTCCGTGTCAAGCTCAAACCATACTGAATTCCCGAAGCTAGAAGAAAGGACATCAGTGAGGAAGTTAAAAGGATGTTGGAGCTAGATGTTATTGAGGAATCCAATAGTGACTGGTCTAGCCCCATTGTATTAGTCCCAAAAGCAGATGGCACTTGGAGGTTTTGTAACGACTTCAGGAAGCTTAATGCGGTAACAAAGTTTGACACATACCCAATGCCCAGGGTAGACGAGCTTATAGACCGACTTGGCAAGGCCCGTTATCTGACCACTTTGGACTTGACCAAAGGATATTGGCAAATACCCCTGACTGGTAGGGCCAAAGAAAAGAATGCATTTGTGACCCCGGAGGGGTCGTTTCAGTATAAGAAAATGCCTTTTGGGTTGCAAAATGCCCCTGCAACATTTCAGAGGGCTATGGACAGGACCCTAAGACCTCACCGACAGTATGCTGCAGCCTATCTGGACGACATAGTGGTGCATAGCACTGACTGGGAGTCTCACTTGCCCCGTGTCCAGGCTGTCCTGGATTCCCTTTTCAAAGAAGGGTTTACGGCAAATCCCAAAAAATGTGCCATTGGGCTAGAGGAAGCCAGGTATTTGGGCTACACTATTGGCCGGGGTGTCATAAAGCCCCAGGTGAATAAAATAGAAGCCATCCAGGAGTGGCCACGTCCTGCAAACAAGAAGCAGGTCAGGGCCTTTCTTGGCATTGCGGGGTACTATAGAAGATTCATCCCAAATTTCGCAACTATAGCTGCCCCACTGACAGACCTTACAAAAGGGAAAGCCTCCGTAATGGTGAAATGGTCTCCAGTAGCAGAAGAGTCTTTTCAAGTACTGAAGAAGGCTCTTTGTGCACAGCCAATCCTATACTCCCCCGATTTCTCCAAAAACTTTTTGGTCCAGACGGATGCATCTGATGTGGGTATCGGGGCAGTACTTTCACAGGTACACAATGGGGAAGAACACCCTGTGGTGTACTTAAGCAGAAAGCTCAATGACCATGAAAAGAAGTACGCAGTCATTGAAAAGGAGTGTCTGGCCATAAAGTGGGCCGTGGACGCGCTCAGGTACTACTTGTTGGGGTGCCAGTTTGAGTTGATAACTGACCATGCTCCCCTGAAATGGATGGCCCAAAAGAAGGAGACTAATAGGCGGGTGAACCGGTGGTTTTTGGCCCTACAAGACTACGCCTTTACAGTAAAACACAGGCCAGGTGTTGAGATGGGGAATGTAGATGCCCTCTCCCGTGTTCACTCCTGTTGGGCTACAGGTGTTCCAACCCTGGGGTTGAAACAAGGGGGGAGGATGTGTGACAGAGCATCCCAGAGAGAGCCTGGGAAAGTCCTATTCGGGGTTTATACATCTCCCAGGCTCCTCTCATATACATTCAGGGATCTCTGAGCCAGGGTCCAGTTCAGGTGTTGGTTCTCTCCCACAGGTTAATTAAAAGCTCACCTGAGCAGACAGCCTTTGCTCAGCCTGGGAAACACAGACAACGTTGGTTTGTGAGAGCAAGAAGGTTGGTAAAACTTGTTACCCTGTGAATGTGGAAGCTGACAAGCGTTAGGCTTGTCCAGCCTGGTAGTGAGGGCCTGTACATACTGTGTAGTTAGAGCCGAGACACGGCTAGGCTTTTGTTTAGCTATTTTTTTCTTCTGTTTGTTTTCAGCACACTGTACAGCACCTGTCATTAGACTTTGTATATAGCACCAATAAACAACACTGTTTTCACTGATCCAATGGACTTGGTATCTGTGCCTGCTCATCCCAGGGAGTTTTTGTACCTACTACCTGTCCCCCAGGTTACAATATATATATATATATTGTGAGGGGGTTAGCTCGGCAGCGGGTGTGTGTGACCCCCTGGATGGGCTCCCCACACAAAAACAGGCCCAGCAGACGGAGGTTGTGGTTTTCAAGATCAAAAAGGTGCGGTTTATTTCTCTATTTACAGTGACAAAAACACAGCAAAGCAAAAAGAAACATAAACAAAATAAACCCTGGTCAGCTTGACCTCTGACTAAACATGCAGGTTTCCTAAACTAACAACTGGGATCAGCCTGGTGCTGTCCTAGTCCCTAAGTCCCTGGTTTAGTAAATGTCCAAACAAATAGCCACACAGGCTTTGTCTCACCGCACAGGGGTTCACTCTCCCTAGACAGTCCACACAGGTCTGGTTCCAGGCATGAGCCCACTAGCCTCAGCTGGGCTTCATCAACTCCCTCCCTAGTTGTATAAGTCGGCATAAAGCCTGAATCTGGGAGAAATATATCTACCCCCCTGGATGCAACCAGGTGACTTTACCTTCCTGCTGTCACATACCCCCCCCTCTTGTTTTAACCTTGGGGTTGGAACACCAGCAATCAGGCATTCATGTACTCGAGACAAAGCATCCACATTCCCCATTTGAACGCCAGGGCGATGCTTTACTGTGAAGTTGAATTCCTGTAGGGCCAAGAACCACCTATTCACTCTTCTATTTGTCTCCTTGTTTTGAGCCATCCACTTTAACGGAGCGTGATCCGTAACCATGTCAAAGTGCCTACCTAGCAGATAGTACCGAAGGGAATCTAGAGCCCACTTCACCGCTAAACACTCCTTTTCAACCGTGGCGTAATTTACCTCATGGGACTTCAACTTCCCGCTGAGGTAAATGACTGGGTGCTCTTCCCCGTTCCAGACCTGGGACAATACTGCTCCTAACCCCACATCTGACGCATCACTTTGTACGACAAAGTCTTTAGAGAAGTCGGGTGAGTACAACACTGGCTGGCTACATAAGGCTTGTTTCAAGAATTGGAATGCTGCCTCAGCCTCGGGGGTCCATTTAATCATGACCGACCCTTTCCCTTTCGTCAGGTTGGTTAGGGGCACAGCCTTAGAAGCAAAGTGGGGAATGAAGCGCCGATAATAACCCGCGATTCCCAGAAAGGCTCGTACCTGCTTCTTGCTGTTGGGACGTGGCCAACTCTGGATGGCCTCGACTTTGTTGAGTTGGGGTTTTATTACTCCCCTGCCAATGGTGTACCCAAGATATTTGGCCTCCTCCTGCCCAATGGTACACTTCTTGGGGTTAGCCGTAAACCCCGCTTCCCGGATAGAGTCTAGGACTGCTTGCACTTTTGGCAGATGTGAGGCCCAATCTGTGCTATGGACAATTACGTCATCCAGGTAAGCCGCAGCATACTTCCGATGGGGCCTCAGTATCTGGTCCATTTTCCGCTGGAATGTGGCCGGCGCATTCTGTAACCCGAACGGCATTCTCTTATATTGGAACGCCCCGTCTGGGGTTACAAATGCGGTTTTCTCTTTGGCCGACTTGGCCAGGGGAATTTGCCAATACCCTTTTGTGAGGTCAAGAGTCGTCATGTATCGGGCTGTTCCCAGCCGGTCGATCAACTCATCTATACGTGGCATGGGGTAGGTGTCAAATTTTGTAACTTTGTTCAACTGACGAAAATCGTTACAAAATCGCCAGCTCCCATCCGGTTTAGGCACCAACACAATGGGACTAGACCAATCACTTTGGGACTCCTCTATCACCCCTAAGTTCAGCATTTTCTGTACTTCCTCCCGTATTGCCTCCCGTCGGGCCTCTGGGATCCGATAGGGTTTTAACTTCACCCTTTCACCGGGCGGGGTAATAATATCATGCTCTACCCCAGATGTTTGTCCCGGCAGCTCAGAGAACACCTCCTTGTTGCGAAGCACAAACTCCTTAACCTCCTGTTGTTGGGGTTGTGACAAGGTGGCTGCTATTCCAACCTTCGGAATCACGCAACCAGTTTGAGCTGGTGACCAAGTTTCTGCGACTAGGGACTCTCTATCCCTCCAGGCTTTCAACAGATTAACGTGATAGATCTGTTCGGGCTTTCGCCTTCCTGGTTGTCTGACCTTGTAATTCACTTCGCTCACTTTTTCCATTATCTCGTAGGGGCCTTGCCATTTGGCAAGGAATTTACTTTCAACCGTAGGGACAAGTACCAATATCCTATCCCCCGGGGAAAAGGTACGGGTCTTGGCTCCACGGTTGTACACTCTCTGCTGTGCCAACTGCGCTTGGGCCAAATGTTCCTTCACGATGGGCATTACCTGTGCAATTCGATCTTGCATCAGGGCGACATGCTCAATCACACTCCTGTGGGGAGAACTCTCACTTTCCCAAGTTTCCTTGGCAATATCCAACAGCCCTCTTGGGTGTCTCCCATACAGTAACTCAAAGGGGGAGAATCCCGTAGAGGATTGGGGCACCTCCCTAATAGCAAACATCAAATAAGGAAGTAGACAGTCCCAATCCTTTCCATCTCTATCCACCACTTTCTTCAACATTTGTTTTAGGGTTTTGTTGAATCTTTCAACCAGCCCATCGGTTTGGGGGTGATACACAGACGTACGCAATTGCGTCACTTTGAACAATTTACACAGCTCTTTCATAACCCGGGACATAAAGGGTGTACCTTGGTCCGTAAGCAGTTCTTTACAAATACCCACCCGGCTAAAAACAAGAGATAGCTCTTTGGCTATGGTTTTGGCCGAGGTATTTCGGAGAGGGATCGCTTCTGGATAACGGGTGGCATAGTCCATTATAACTAATATGTACTGGTGCCCCCTAGCGGACTTGATTATAGGACCTACCAAATCCATTGCGATCCTCTCAAACGGGACCTCAATGATGGGTAGAGGGACCAGCGGGCTACGGAAATGTGGCATCGGGGCCGACCTCTGACACACAGGGCAGGAGGAACAATAATTTTCTATGTCCTTCATCACCCCAGGCCAATAGAATCTCTGTAATACCCTCTCTCGGGTTTTCTCTGTCCCCAGATGACCTCCAAGAATGTGCCCATGGGCCAACTCCAACACCAACTTCCTGTAAGGTTTGGGCACCACAAGCTGCTCAACGGTTTCTTCTGCCCTTTTTGCCACCCGATACAGTAGGTCCTTCTCTACGCTGAAGTATGGGTAAGTGCAGGTATTATCTGGGTTCACTAACTCGCCATCTATTTCCACTACGTTTTCCCGTGCCTTTATTAGGGCGGGGTCTTTTAACTGTTCTGTGGCAAAATTTTCCCTGTGAACCTCAAGATCAGAAAACTCCACAGACGGTAGGTTTTCGTCTGAGGAGGTGGGCTCCTCTCCAGTTTCTTGAGTCTCGCCTGCCAATACTGACAAGGGAAATTCTGGAGAGTCCTCACCACTCTCAGAGGAGTTCTGGCTATCACCTTCCTGGTACATAGGGGCACCAGTGGGGGGCTCAGGATCATCCCACAGTTCCCAGAACTTCGGAAAATCCCTTCCCACAATGGCATCATGCGGTAATTGAGATACTAACCCCACTGGATGAGAGAGGGTACCTTTGGGGGTCTTGAAACACACTGTAGTCACTGGATACTCTCGGGTGTCCCCATGCACACAAATAACAGCTACCTTGCTATTCCCAGAGACCTCTGTTTTAACTAATTCAGCCTTTATCAGGGTCACAAGGCTACCAGAATCCAGTAATACCACAACATTTCTACCATTAATACACATTTTGCATAAATGTTTCTCAGTTCCCCGAATGGCAGTGCATGCGACTGTCGCACACAGCGACTGACGTCTGTCCGTCAGAAAGTCACATTGCATGGGTTCCTCCACAACCGGGCAATTTGCTGCAATATGTCCCGCTTGCCGGCAGCGGTAGCAAACAATCCTTTTGGCTGCCTCTTGAGCCCCCGACTTCCCAGGCTGTTCTCGCCAAACCCTGGGCAGAGCTCCCACCCTTTCACTCTCTCCACCCTCACCCCTTGGAATCATCTTATCCGCCCCTGGGGATGGTCTGGTCTTAGGGTGGAAAGTCCGAGAGTCTCTGGAAGAGGCCGTCAGGTTCTCTGCAGCCAAGTATCTCTCTACACGATCCACAAGTTTACCGGCCGTTTCTGGGTCTCCATGGCTTACCCACTTTTGAATGGCGGTAGGAAGAGCTCTCAAGAAACGATCCATCACAACACGTTCCACAATCTCCGGTGCGGACAAAGTCTCTGGCTGTAGCCACTTCCTGCTCAGGTGAATGAGATCATACATTTGAGACCTGGGGGGTTTTCCAAGCTGGAAAGTCCAGTTATGCACACGCTGAGCCCAGACAGCCAGGGTGACACCCAGCCTTGCCAATATTTCAGCTTTTAGCATCACATAGTCTTTTGCTTGGTCAGGCTCTAGGTCATAGTAAGCTTTCTGCGATTCACCAGTTAACAGAGGAGCCAGCAGTCCAGCCCACTGATCCTTAGGCCACTTTTCCCTTTCAGCAGTCCTTTCAAATGTGGTCAAAAACACCTCTGGATCATCTTCTCCAGTCATTTTTGTCAATAAACGACTCACCCCAAATGACGCGGTATTAGTGGGACGGCTTTCCTCACTGGTCTGCGGACGTTGCTGCATTACTGCTTCCATCTGTTGTTGTAGTCTCTGCTCTTGCTTCTGCAACAGGTCTATGAAGCGGGCCTCAGATTGCTGCTGGGCTTGTTGCTGGGCTGCAAGGCTCCTTTGCAAACCTGCATTTGTCTGCTGTTGATTGGCATTTGCTAGAGCCAGCTGTTTCAGTATCTCCTCCATGCTGGCTTAAAAAAAACTGCCACTGGTTCTCCACCAACTGTGAGGGGGTTAGCTCGGCAGCGGGTGTGTGTGACCCCCTGGATGGGCTCCCCACACAAAAACAGGCCCAGCAGACGGAGGTTGTGGTTTTCAAGATCAAAAGGGTGCGGTTTATTTCTCTATTTACAGTGACAAAAACACAGCAAAGCAAAAAGAAACATAAACAAAATAAACCCTGGTCAGCTTGACCTCTGACTAAACATGCAGGTTTCCTAAACTAACAACTGGGATCAGCCTGGTGCTGTCCTAGTCCCTAAGTCCCTGGTTTAGTAAATGTCCAAACAAATAGCCACACAGGCTTTGTCTCACCGCACATGGGTTCACTCTCCCTAGACAGTCCACACAGGTCTGGTTCCAGGCATGAGCCCACTAGCCTCAGCTGGGCTTCATCAACTCCCTCCCTAGTTGTATAAGTCGGCATAAAGCCTGAATCTGGGAGAAATATATCTACCCCCCTGGATGCAACCAGGTGACTTTACCTTCCTGCTGTCACAATATATATATATATATATAGTAGGGATGAGCTCGGTGTTCGAGTCGAACATACGTTCGACTCGAACATCGGCTGTTCGATCGTTCGTCGAAGATCGAACGATTTGGGCCGTTCGCGCCTAATTCGAGTGACGCGAACGGCCCACAATGCACTACGCCATCGCAGTGTCATCCAGGCGCTGTGATTGGCCAAGCATGCACTGTGACCCCGCATGCTTGGCCAATCACAGCGCCGGCAGCGAGGAGAGCAATGATTGGCCACAGGCAGGATGCCTGTGGCCAATTATTGCTGAGGGTGTTTAGTACACGCCCCACACTATAAAAGGCCGCCAGCACGGCGGCCTAGTGTAGTGTGTTCCGGAGCAGGGAAAGAGAAGCATAGGCAGGGACAGTGACATTTTTTTTCTTGCTTAACCTGGATTCCTTTAGTTTAGGGAAAGAGAAGGATAGGTAGGGAGAGTGTCAGTGTGTTTTACTGTGCTAATCCTTGTTTCTAGGGACAGGGAAGGACAGTGAGGGAAATTCTCCTTGTGCTATACTGTGCTAAAGCATTGATCATCAACCATCTTTAAAAAAACATTTTTTCTAGGGACAGAAAACTATAGGTAGGGAGAGTGTCAGTTTCTTTCACTGTGCTAATCCTTGTTTCTAGGGACAGGGAAGGACAGTGAGGGAAATTCTCCTTGTGCTATACTGTGCTAAAGCATTGATCATCAACCATCTTTAAAAAAACATTTTTTCTAGGGACAGAAAACTATAGGTAGGGAGAGTGTCAGTGTGTTTCACTGTGCTAATCCTTGTTTCTAGGGACAGGGAAGGACAGTGAGGGAAATTCTCCTTGTGCTATACTGTGCTAAAGCATTGATCATCAACCATCTTTAAAAAAACATTTTTTCTAGGGACAGAAAACTATAGGTAGGGAGAGTGTCAGTGTGTTTCACTGTGCTAATCCTTGTTTCTAGGGACAGGGAAGGACAGTGAGGGAAATTCTCCTTGTGCTATACTGTGCTAAAGCATTGATCATCAAGCATCTTTAAAAAAACATTTTTTCTAGGGACAGAAAACTATAGGTAGGGAGAGTGTCAGTTTCTTTCACTGTGCTAATCCTTGTTTCTAGGGACAGGGAAGGACAGTGAGGGAAATTCTCCTTGTGCTATACTGTGCTAAAGCATTGATCATCAACCATCTTTAAAAAAACATTTTTTATAGGGACAGAAAACTATAGGTAGGGAGAGTGTCAGTGTGTTTTACTGTGCTAATCCTTGTTTCTAGGGACAGGGAAGGACAGTGAGGGAAATTCTCCTTGTGCTATACTGTGCTAAAGCATTGATCATCAACCATCTTTAAAAAAACATTTTTTATAGGGACAGAAAACTATAGGTAGGGAGAGTGTCAGTTTCTTTCACTGTGCTAATCCTTGTTTCTAGGGACAGGGAAGGACAGTGAGGGAAATTCTCCTTGTGCTATACTGTGCTAAAGCATTGATCATCAACCATCTTTAAAAAAACATTTTTTCTAGGGACAGAAAACTATAGGTAGGGAGAGTGTCAGTTTCTTTCACTGTGCTAATCCTTGTTTCTAGGGACAGGGAAGGACAGTGAGGGAAATTCTCCTTGTGCTATACTGTGCTAAAGCATTGATCATCAACCATCTTTAAAAAAACATTTTTTATAGGGACAGAAAACTATAGGTAGGGAGAGTGTCAGTTTCTTTCACTGTGCTAATCCTTGTTTCTAGGGACAGGGAAGGACAGTGAGGGAAATTCTCCTTGTGCTATACTGTGCTAAAGCATTGATCATCAACCATCTTTAAAAAAACATTTTTTCTAGGGACAGAAAACTATAGGTAGGGAGAGTGTCAGTGTGTTTTACTGTGCTAATCCTTGTTTCTAGGGACAGGGAAGGACAGTGAGGGAAATTCTCCTTGTGCTATAGTGTGCTAAAGCATTGATCATCAACCATCTTTAAAAAAACATTTTTTATAGGGACAGAAAACTATAGGTAGGGAGAGTGTCAGTGTGTTTTACTGTGCTAATCCTTGTTTGTAGGGACAGGGAAGGACAGTGAGGGAAATTCTCCTTGTGCTATACTGTGCTAAAGCATTCCTCATCAACCATCTTTGAAATCCTTGTTTTTTTGGACAGTCAGGGAAATTGTCGTTGTGCTATTCTGTGCGAAAGCAATCATCCTCAACCATATTTAGAAATCCTTAAGTAAAGGGACAGAGAAGGACACCTGAAGGTAGCCCTTATTGCTTTTTTCCCATCTCCCTGCAGGCCATCTATTAGAATGTCTGGAAGGCAAACAAGGAGAGGCAGACAGTCAGGAGGCAATAAAAGAGGGCAAGCAGGCTCTGTGTCTGGGGGCAACAGTGCTGGTCGTGGACGCGGTGCATTGTCATCAGCACATGGCCATGGGACACGCTTGTCCTTCTTTTCGGCAGCTGGACATGTTGAGCCACATCATGCCGAAGACTTGGTAGAGTGGATGACCAAGCCCTCCTCCTCCTCCTCCTCATCCTCTCTCACCCAGGCTCAGGGTACTGGCAAAGCAGCTGCCAAAGCGTCCTCTTCCCTGGTATCAATGTCAGACTCATCATCAGTCACTCCTTCCCTAGACCCACCATGTCCTCCTCCTGAGGAGTCCCCCGAACTGTTTGAGCACAGTGTTGGGTACATGCTCCAGGAGGATGCCCAGCGTTTCGAAGGGTCTGATGATGAAACCCAGCTACAGGAAGGCAGTAGCGTGAGAGCAGACAGAGGGGATGCTCAAGAAGGACACCAATCTGGCAGTCATGTTCCAGCAGCTGCAGCATACTGCCAGATTGGCTCCAGTGATGAGGAGGGAGGGGATGATGAGGTCACTGACTCCACGTGGGTGCCTAATAGGAGAGAGGAGGAGGAGGAGGATGAGGAGGAGGCACATCTCCAATGAGGCAGGATGCCCTTTGGTGGCCAGCGTAAGGGCAGTACACCGACGGAATCACACCGCAGAGCTCCGCCTGTGCAGGGCGCTGCCTCTGCCCGTCATTCAAAAAGTTCTTTGGTGTGGGCCTTTTTTGAGGCTAGTGCATCAGATCGCACAGCTGCTGTTTGCAACATATGTCTCAAGCGTATATCGCGTGGCCAAAACATCAGCCGCTTGGGTACCACATGCCTGACCAGACATATGTTGACCTGCCATGCAGCTCGTTGGCAAGCCTACCTCAAAGACCCACACCAAAGAACAAAGCGGACCTCTCCTTGCACCGCATCAGCTGGGATCTCCAACCCCACTATAACTTTAGTCCTCTCTGAAACATGCACTGAGAGGAATGCAGGTGTAGAATTAGGTGTGTCACAGCACTTGCGGCCACTCTGCTAGCAGTACACCGACGTCCGATTCTAGCAGGCAAATTTCCCTGCCCCAGCTGCTGGACCGTCGAAAGAAGTTCACTCCCAGCCATCCACATGCCCAGCGGTTGAATGCTAGCTTGGCTAAATTGCTAGCGCTTCAACTGCTGCCTTTTCAGTTGGTAGACTCGGCCCCCTTCCGTGAGTTTGTGCAATGTGCGGTTCCTCAGTGGCAGGTTCCCAAACGCCACTTTTTCTCACGGAAGGCTATTCCGGCTCTCTACCGGCATGTGGAAGGCAATGTCTTGGCCTCGCTGGACAGGGCGGTCAGCGGTAAGGTGCATATTACCGCTGACTCATGGTCCAGCAGGCATGGACAGGGACGTTACCTTTCTTTCACGGCCCATTGGGTCACTCTTTTGGCAGCTGGGAAGGATGCAGGACAAGGTGCAGTAGTGTTGGAGGTTGTTCCACCGCCACGCCTCCAAAATGCTACTACTGGTTGTGACACACCTCTCTCCTCCACCCCCTCCTCTTCTTCTTCCTCCATGGCCTCTTCCTGTGCTTTGTCCTCTGAACCAGCGGTGCTCCGTAGCCGTTCAAGGGGCTACGCAAGTACGCAGGCAAAAAGATGCCATGCCGTGCTTGCGCTGGTGTGTTTGGGGGACAGAAGCCACACTGGGGCAGAGGTCCTGTCTGCTCTGCAGGGCCAGGCCGAGAGGTGGTTGACGCCACGCCAGCTTAAGCCAGGAATGGTGGTTTGCGACAATGGCACCAACCTCCTCTCCGCCCTCCGACAGGGACAACTGACCCATGTGCCCTGTGTGGCTCACGTCCTTAACCTGGTGGTGCAGCGGTTCTTGGGCAGGTACCCGGGCTTACAGGATGTCCTGAGGCAGGCCAGGAAAGTCTGTGTGCATTTCCGCAGATCTTATAATGCCAGTGCTCGCCTGGCTGAGCTGCAAAAGGAGTTGAACCTGCCCAAGAACCGCCTTATATGTGACATGCCCACCAGGTGGAACTCAACGTTGGCCATGCTGCAGCGGCTGCACACGCAGCAGAGGGCCATCAATGAGTACCTGTGCGACTACGGCACCAGGACAGGGTCAGGGGAGCTTGGTTTTTTTTCTCCACGCCAGTGGGGCATGATCAGGGATGCATGCACTGTCCTGGCACCATTTGAGGAGGCCACGAGGATGGTGAGCAGTAGGCTTGTGCAATTCGTTTCGTAACGAATCGAAATTCGTCCGAATTTAGCAACTTTCGGACATTCGGAAGCATTCGAATTTCCGAACAAAGCAATTACGAATAAAACCGAATCCGAAATAAATTATACCGCAAAATAGCGAATGCCCGAATGTCTTCGGCATAATTCGTTATGAAAAAACTTATGAATGTACAAATCCATTGGAAACACAATAACACTCACTCTGCTCTGCTCTCTGCTTCTCCTTCACCGTGCTGAACTCCCTCTCAAAATGGTGTACAGGGGCGGAGGCTATAGCCGCATGTAAAAAACGAAAGTAAAATACGAGATTTCTAATCCATTCGAAGCACAATAACACTCTGCTCTGCTCTCTGCTTCTCCCTCACCGTGCTGAACCCTCTCAAAATGGTGTACAGGGGCGGAGGCTATAGCCGCATGTAAAAAACGAAAGTAAAATACGAGATTTCGAATCGTTACAAATAACCGCTATGTATTTCGAAAAGTACAAATCCATTCGAAGCACATTAGGCATAATAGGCAGCGTCGTCGTGAGAGAGACACAGAAAATTACGAATCAACGAACCCAAAAAAAGTTACGAAAGTAGGAGTTGTGTCCAGAATCAACGAAAAACAACGTACTCTACCGAAAGTACGAATTATAAAGCAACAAAAAATTCAACGAAAAATGTCGCTTGCAAAAATACGAATGAGTCCGAACACGAAAAATCCCGTCTAGCAAAATTACGAATGATTACGAATCAACAGGACCGGAAAGAAACGAACCGAAACGGAACGAATTTTTCCGTTGTGCACAAGCCTAGTGAGCAGTGACAGTGCATGCATCAGTGACACTGTACCTCTTGTCCACCTGTTGGAGCACACGCTGCGTGGAATAATGGACAGGGCACTTGAGGCAGAACAGAGGCAGGAAGAGGAGGACTTCCTTGCCTCTCAAGGCCCCCTTTACCCAGACAGTGTTCCTTCTGTCCCACCCATCGCACAGGAAGAGGAGGAGGAGGAGGAGGAGGAGGAGGAGGACGATTGTGTCAGCATGGAGGTGGAGGCTGGCACTCAGCATCATCAGCAGCAGTCTTTTAGGGATGATTTACAGTCCCAAGAAACCAGTGGACTTGTACGTGGCTGGGAGGAGGTGGCTGCGGATCATGTCGTCCTTAGTGACCCAGAGGACTCCGGACCGAATGCCTCAGCAAACCTACGCTGCATGGCCTCCCTGATCCTGCAAAGTCTGCGGAAGGATCCTCGTATTCTTCGGATCAAGGAGAGGGACCATTACTGGCTGGCCACTCTCCTTGATCCACGGTACAAGGGTAAGGTTGTGGACCTTATGTTACCGTCGCAGAGGGAGCAGAGGATGAGACAACTCCGGGAGGCCTTGCAGAAAGGTCTGTGCAACGCGTTCCCAGAGACTGGGAGGTTACAAACGCCTGGTCCTGGACAACGAGTTGCTGAGGCTTCGGCCAGTCAAAGAAGGAGCGGTGGGGAAGGTGGCCGTCTGACCGATGCGTTCAGACAATTCTTTAGTCCGCAGCCCCAAAGTATGATCGGTTCCAGCAACCATCGCCAGCGTCTGATAAACATGGTGCAGGAATATCTAGGGGCAAGGTCAGACTTGGACACCTTCCCCACCGAAAATCCTCTGGCTTACTGGGTCTTGAGGATGGATCACTGGCCAGAGCTTGCACAGTATGCAATTGAGCTACTGGCCTGTCCTGCATCCAGCGTTCTTTCGGAACGCACATTCAGTGCTGCTGGAGGATTTGTCACGGATCACAGGGTGCGCCTGTCCACCGACTCGGTTGATCGACTGACTTTCATCAAGATGAACCAGTCTTGGATCACCACCAGCTACCACACACCTGATGCTGATATAACAGACTAATTGATTTTAACATGTCACATCCCTTCAAGACTGATGCTGATGCTGAGTGCCTGTGCTGTTATGTTGACTGGCTATCCTCCTCCTCCGAGTCCTCAATGATACGATTGATGATGATAGCTTGGAAGATCATTTTTGTTTATGGGTGCCGCCACCAGTGGCTAAGGCCCAATTTTTCAGCCCCTGTTTAACAGGGGCGTGTAATTACAATTTTTGAAGCAATACTTTGCAACAGGGCTCATTGCTGTGCTCCAAGTACAGTATCTGTGAGGGGTTGGAGTGTTGTGCCACCAGTGCCTAAGGCCCAATTTTTCAGCCCCTGTTTAACAGGGGCGTGTCATTACAATTTTTGAAGCAATACTTTGCAACAGGGCTCATTGCTGTGCTCCAAGTACAGTATCTGTGAGGGGTTGGAGTGTTGTGCCACCAGTGCCTAAGGCCCAATTTTTCAGCCCCTGTTTAACAGGGGCGTGTCATTACAATTTTTGAAGCAATACTTTGCAACAGGGCTCATTGCTGTGCTCCAAGTACAGTATCTGTGAGGGGTTGTAGTGTTGTGCCACCAGTGCCTAAGGCCCAATTTTTCAGCCCCTGTTCAACAGGGGCATGTAATTACAATTCTTGATCTAATAATTCACAGCAGGGCCCATTGCTGCACCCACCAAGAGTAACTCTGAGGGCTTACAGTGTTGTGGCAACGCCACCACCACCACCACCACGAAAGGCCCAATTTTTCAGCCCCTGTTCAAAAGGGGCATGTAATTACAATTCTTGATCTAATAATTCACAGCAGGGCCCATTCCTGCACCCACCAAGAGTAACTCTGAGGGCTTACAGTGTTGTGGCAACACCACCACCACCACCACCACCACGAAAGGCCCAATTTTTCAGCCCCTGTTCAACAGGGGCATGCAATTACAATTCTTGATCTAATAATTCACAGCAGGGCCCATTGCTGCACCCACCAAGAGTAACTGTCAGGGCTTACAGTGTTGTGGCACCAGCACCACCATCAAAGGCCCAATTTTTACTACCACTGTTCAACAATTATATGTAATTACAATTCCTGATATAATAGTTGACAGCAGGGCGTTCCAGCACCAACCAAGAGTAACTGTGAGTGCTTACAGTGTTGTGCCAACACCAACAACTAAGGGGCCTATTTCTGCAGAGTATATACGGCAGGTCCCTACTTTCAAACATCCAACTTACAAACGACTCCTACTTGCAAACGCAAGAAGACAACAGGAAGTGAGAGGAAATCTACCCCTAGGAAGGAAAATTCTCTCCTGTAAGAATTAATATGGGAGAAAGGTGTCTCCTCTGTACTGATGCTTTATCACCAATCCTTGTTTCAAGAAAAACACCACATTTCAAAAACAGTTGTCATTGGGACGGAAAGTGAGGTGAAATGTTCTAAACGGGCACAGACAGCAAAACAAATGTTACAGGGGTGATAACCCTTACCTATGTTTTCCAAAAAGTTTAAAAATAGATTTTTGGGCTGGAGCTACACTTAAACAATGTACCTGTTCAAAATTACAAACAGATTCTACATAAGAACAAACCTACAGTCCCTGTCTTGTATGCACCGCCTGTATACGGCTGTTCAGAGTATATAGGGCCTTTTTTATTTTATGTGCGGGGTTCCCCTTAATATCCATACAAGACCCAAAGGGGCTGGTAATGGGCTGGGGTAGGGGGGGGGTCATGGGGTAGCTATGCCATTTTTCTTAAAGATTTTCATCCATATTACCGGGATCAGACATTACATTAAAGCCGCAAGCAGTTTTAAATGGCTTTTTTTTCCTTTAGAAGTGTCATTTTGTGCAGGGACAGTTCTAAACACGGGGAAACACGTGGCACTTCACAGGCATACTTTAGACACCCCCCAGGTACGATATTTAAAGGAATATTTGACTTTTTTTTTTTCACTTTATGCATCATTAAAATGACTGCTCCCGAAAAACGACTGTTTTTAAAACTTCTTTTTGCATTGATACATGTCCCCTGGTGCAGAACCCGGGTTCCCAAGCCCTTTTTAGGACAATAACATGCATAATAGTCGTTATAATTAGCACTTTAGAATTCGAACGTTCGCATCCATTGTATTTAATAGGGTTCTAATGTTCGTACGAACTTTCGGTCCGTTCGCGGGTTCTGGTGCGAACCGAACCCGGGGGTGTTCGGCTCATCACTAATATATATATATATATATATATATAAACATCATACAATCCCATATACCCAATTCTGTACCCACAGTTGATCCAGAGGAAGGTGAGAAACCCAGCAGAGAATGATCCAATTTGCTACAGCAGGGGACAAAATTCCTTCCTGATCCCCCGAGAGGCAATCAGATTTTCCCCAGATCAACTTTACCTATAAATGTTAGTACTCCGTTATATTATGTACATTTAGGAAAGAATCCAGGACTTTCTTAAAGCAATCTACTGAGCTGGCCAGAACCACCTCTGGAGAGAATCTATTCCACATTTTCACAGCTCTTACTGTTAAGAAACCTTTTCCTTATTTGGAGATGAAATCTCTTTTCCTCTAGACATAAAGAGTGCCCCCCTTGTCCTCTGTGTTGACCGTAAAGTGAATAACTCAACATTAAGTTCACTATATGAACCCCTTATATATTTGTACATGTTGATCATATCCCCCCTTAATCTCCTCTTCTCAAGAGTGAATAAATTCAGTTCCTCTAATCTTTCCTCATAGCTGAGTTCCTCCGTGTCTCTTATCAGTTTGGTTGCCCTTCTCTGCACTTTCTCCAGTTCCCCAATATTTTTTTTGAGAACTGGTGCCCAAAACTGAACTGCATATTCCAGATGAGGTCTTACTAATGATTTGTACAGGGGCAAAATTATATCTCTCTCTCTCTCTGGAGTCCATACCTCTCTTAAAATAAAGGACTTTGCTCTCTTTGGAAACTGCAGCTTGGCATTGCATGTTATTATTGAGCTTATGATCTACCAAAACCCCCAGATCCTTCTCCACTATGGATCCCCCCAGTTGTACCCCCTCTAGTATGTATGATGCATGCATATTCTTAGCCCCCAAGTGCATAACTTTACATTTATCAACATTAAACCTCATCTGCCACATAGTCTCCCAATTAGACAGAGCATTGAGGTCGGCTTGTAAATTGGAGACATCCTGTAAGGACGTTATTCTACTGCATAGCTTGGTGTCATCTGCAAAGACAGAAATTTTACTTTTGATCCCAGACCCAATATCATTTATAAAGATATTAAAAAGTAAGGGTCCCAGCACTGAACCTTGGGGTACACCACTGATAACCTTAGACCAGGAATGCCCAACCAGTGGCCCGCGGCCACATGTGACCCGCGGAGCCCTCTGATGTGGCCCGCGACCCCCTACTCTGGGATGGTGGCTTGGCAAGCCCAGATCGCAGGTTGCTGACCCGCCATCCCAGAGCATCATCGTTGTGAATGAAGCCGGCGGTAGAGAAAGCTGATGCTTCCTGTATAGTGCCAGCTCCTGTCACAATTGATACCAAATGCACTCTGCTTGGGACAGTAACTAACTTATTAAAGGTCTGTTTATTACTGAAATCAGTGTATATATGGGCATATCTGTTCTTCAGTGGTTACTAGGCTGCTTTCAAACTAATCCTGCACCTGGGGGTTACCTGCACTGAGCCATAGACTTCTTTTATCACCTGCGGGTTTGGTGCACTTTCAGAAAGTGCACTATACCATCAGGATATAATAGAAGTCTATGGCAAAGTGCAGCTAACCTGCAGGAAAGCCACAGGTACACGTGGCACATCAGTGTGAAAGCAGCCTTAGGACCAATCGGACCCTCCATTCACCTCTATGTCCATTTACCCCCACTTACCTTCAATCCGATTGAATTGGAGGGCCCATAGAGTAGTGTGGGCTATGTCCGTATCCGTTCTGCATATGCAGCATAGACACAGACCTGTCATCCACCCATTACACATATTTTGGCCCGCGACCAGTTACCAAGTCCCTTCGATGGCCCTCGCTCTTCAAAAGGTTGGGCACCCCGCCTTAAACCATTCAGAGTAAGAATCATTAACCACTACTCTCTGAATTCTGTCTTTTAGACAGCTTTCTATCCATTTACAAACTGATATTTCCAAGCCTGTAGACTTTACCATGAGCCGTGTGTAGGGAACTGTATCGAACGCTTTTGCAAAATCCAAGTATACCACGTCCACCGCCACCCCTCTGTCCAATGTTTTACTTCCCTCTTCATAAAAAGAAATCAGGTTTGTCTGACAACTTCTGTCTTTAATGAATCCATACTGTCTGTTGCTTAAAACATTTTTTCCAGCAAGAACTCGTCTATGTGGTCTTTTATTAATCTCTCCAGTATCTTCCCAACTATAGAAGTTAAACTAACAGGTCTATAGTTACTTGGTAAAGAATTTGTTCCCTTTTTAAATATAGGCACCACATTGGCCCTGCGCCAATCCAGTGGTACTATTCCTGTCATTAATAAGTCCCTAAAAATGAGATACAATGGCTTTGAAATTACAGAGCCCATATTTTGGTTAAGGACCCAAGTTCTTTAACCACTTCAATACAGGGCATTTTCACCCCCTTCCTGCCCAGACCAATTTTTTAGTTTTTAGCACTGTCGCACTATGAATGACAAATGCGAGGTCAGCTCCCAAACAAAATTTACGTCCTTTTTTTCCCAGAAATAGAGCATTCGTTTGGTGGTATTTGATCACCTCTGCGGGTTTTTATTTTTTGTGCTATAAAAAAAGAAGAGCGACAATTTTGAAAAAAAACTCAATTTTTGATAAATATCACAATTTAAAAAAAAGTAAAAATTCCTCAGTTTAGGCCGATATGTATTCTTCTACATATTTTTGGTACTTTTATTTTTTTTATTTTTTTTTACTAGTAATGGCGGCGATCTGCGATTTTTATTGTGACTGTGACATTGCGACAGGCATATTGGAGACTTTTGACACATTTTTGGGACCATTCACATTTATACAGCGATTAGTGCTAATAAACTGCACTGATTACTGTGTAAATGTGACTGGTCAGGGAAGGGGTTAACACTAGGGGGCGATCAAGGGGCTAAATATGTTCCCTAGGGAGTGATTCTAATTGTAATGGGAGGGGACTCACAAGGGGAGGAGACCGATCTGTGTTCCTCTGTACTGGGAAAACACATCAGTCTCCTCACCTCTGACAGGACCTGGATCTGTGTGTTTACACACACAGATCCACGGTCCTGCCGTGATCACGGGCAATCGCGGGTGCCCGGCGGACATCGCGGCCGCTGGGCATGCGTATCGGGTCCCGAGCGAAGCCGTGGGCGCGCAGGCGCCGCCGCCGGCGCACGCCCCCTAGACGGCCGGGAAGCCCATGACGTCCACCCAGGATAGGAGATCCCTCCTGTGGACATCATTTGACTATGGGCGGGTAGTGATGTGGTTAATAATATGCCAGGACCTCACATGCACCCCTTTGGAAAACTTCAGATTAGGCTCTGAGCAATTGAATTAACGTTTACTGTAAACTTGGCAACATGTATAACATACAATAATATTCTGTCCCTAACCAAGCTTAACTGTGGCTGCCCCAGGTTACCTGTACAGGCGAAGTCTCTCAGAGGAAAGTCCATGCTTGCCAATGCTCTAATGCCTAGTACACACGTGCGGTTTTTCCGTCGGATAAAAAAACGACAGTTTTCCTGACAGAATTCCTCTCAGGCTGCCCTGCATACACACACTCAGACAAAAGTCAGCCCGTCCAAAGCGTGGTGATGTACAACACGTACGACGGCACTATAAAGGGGAAGTTCCATTCCAACTGTGCCACCCTTTGGGCTGCTTTTGCGCATGCAAGGCACAACGGACTGCGTGCACACGCAGGAGCGCATCCCTAGCACCAATTGCCGCCAGACGGCCTATTTAAGGAAGTGCCCTGACCCCAGACCCTTGCTGACTGGTCTTCAGCTGTTACCCGATATCCTGAACCCTGTTGTGATCCTGCTTGATACCTGTTGCTGAACCTGGCTTGCCTTGACCCTGCTTCTGGACTCTGCTCTGTTCTGATTACTGGCTCCTGATCCTGGCTACCCATTTGACCCTGCTTCTGCCTGCTGCCTTGTACTTCGCTGCCCGCCTGTTACCTGACCAGGCTACCCTTGTGACCTTGCATCTGCTTCCTGTGTCGCTCCTCTTCAATCTCCGAGTGTCTGCGACTTCAGTCCTGCGACTCTCTGCAACTTCCTGCTGCAAGTCTTCCAGGGACTTAACATTATCTGACGTTCCAGTGCCACTGTTCCAGCGGAGTGCCTCTTTAACCCCGGCTGATCCTTGGTGCACAGCTACCTTCCGTGATCCGATGGTCCTCCTGCTCGTCCAGGCTCGCACCCCCTGCTACTGGTTTCCGGGTTCACATCTGCAGGCACTCGTGTTCCTCCTGTCCCTCGGTTCCCTCTGTTCCACCTCCAGCGGGACCAGGGCTGGAGATACAAGAGAGGCTGAACTCGTCACTTCAGTCTCCCTTCAGGTACGTGACAGTTAGTAAAAGTTTGGTGAGAGATGATTCGCGCTTTTCAGCCTCGTGCTTTTCAGTCCGTTACAGCGTGATGAATGTGATATCTCCATTATGAACGCTAGTTTTACCAGAAAGAGCGCTCCCATCTCATACTTGATTCTAAGCATGCGCGGTTTTCTGCCCGTCGAAAAACCATACAGACGGACGGATTTCCTGCTCGGATTTTTGGCCTGACGGGGAAAAAAGAGATCCTGATCTCTTTTTTTGTCCGGCAGATTTCCCTTTGGAAAAACTGCGATGGAGCATACACACGGCCGGGATTCCCAACCAAAAGCTCTCATAGCAGTTTTCCGTCTGAAAAACCGGTCGTGTGTACAAGGCATCACAGATAAGTCTATGTTCCAGTTTCTTCCAGCGAATCAGTGTTCCAGAGCAAACCATAGGTCCCATCAATCTTTAGTGTAGATTCCCCCGGAGCCCCCCTAGGAACCGGACCTCTTTACTTTTAAAGTAAAACACAGGAGAGAGGCTGGACCAGTAAAAGCCTGTGCACACATTGGAAAAAGGTGGCAAAAACATTAACCCCTTTCCCCTGACCTGGGTAGCCAGGTGCTAACTACACATACAGTAGGCTACTTGCCTACATGTAGCTTGTCAGTCAGCACCTGACCACACCCATCCCACTCATGGCTTTCTGGATTTGCAGCATCGCCTTTGTTGTTGAAACCCTCCATCTGTGAGCTGCAGTGGCTGAGAGGGGGAGCATGTGAGACACAAATGAAGGAGGATTTGGCTCAGTCATAACGTTTTTTGGGTTTACTGAAACCTTTTGTGTTGGATAATGTAAGGGAGGATAAAAACCCCTGTCAAGTTTTATTGCTGAAAGGTCCAGGGAGAATAAAAGCATAAAAGAATAAAAGCACCACACTATAAGTATTGGAGTCCAAGTATATTTATTTCATCACAGAAGACCAAAGATACTGTAACCGTGATGATGTTAAGAGAAGAACGGATCAGGTGATTCCCACTTATATATTGTTAAGATATTATTGCTGTCTGTGTTCTGCCACTATTTCCTCTGGTGACCATTAGCAGTAATAGAGTGATGAGAAATCCAAAAATATAGATTTGTCACCAGAGCATATGCTGTGAGGAAAAATCTTCTAATGGGGATATTTTTTCTGGTGACAGCTGTTTTGTTGAGATATCTGCTCACTTCCTGTTGCGTCTACCAGACAGAATGTGAAGAAAAGTATCCTCAACAGGACACAGAAAGCAAGATATACAATGACAGTGGTGTTGGCCCTCACATCTAAAACTAAACAAATTATTTTGGCTACACATAACATTTCAACCTCAACCCAACCCATAAATCTAACCCTCAACCTGAATCTAACCCATTAGGGTAACAATTTATGTTACCCTAAGCCCTAACCTAATAACAAACACTTTTTTCCAACAACCAAAGAGGTGACTCTACACATGGACATGGTCGATACAGAAATCAGATCGATTATATTCTCTGCAGCTAAAGATGGAGAAGCTCAATACAGTCAGTCAAAACAAGACCTGGAGCTGACTATGACCATGAGCTTCTTATGGCAAAATTCAGGCCTAAATTGAAGAAAGTGGGAAACACCACAAGAAAATTCGCCCATCAGTGCTGCCAGGTTCCCCACTCCCCTGTCCAGATGGATACTGCAGGGGATGTGTAAGGTGGTACTGATCACTGGTTCTTTCCATTCATATGCAAAGCATAGCAAACTATGTTTACTATGCTTCAGTTTGTGAATGAACGAGAAGCTCTGTACAGAGCTATTCCTGTCAATGCATTCTGTGCAGCTGAGTCTGCAGAGATGGAGATTTGGGGCTGTGTCACCGAACTCCTTTCTCTGTCTCAAAGGTGAAACATCAGAGGTCTGTTTAGACCCCTGATATCTCACCAAAGCCCTACTACGGGGCTCCTAAGAAATAAAAAAAAAAAAATTGTAAAGATTTTTTTTTTTTTTTAAAGTAATAATAAAAAATAAAAAAACTACTGACACTGGTGGCGGAACTACCAGGATCACAAAGGTCACACTTACAACCAGACCCTGATGTTCCGGCCCTATGGGGAGGCCACAAGATCACAAGAAGGGGGCCTGCTGTAGATCATGTGGGGTCCTGCTGCAGGACTGTAATAAATGGTCCTGTAACAGGAGTAAAGGGCCCCTGGGATTCGTTGTAAAGAACCCCGGGCCCAGAAGGAAGGGCCTTGGCCGGGAGTCAGGTGGGCCCTTCATAGTTTCTTGCATCAGGGCCCTGAAGGTTCTAGTTACGCCTCTATAATGGAGAAAAAGGAAATATACCCAATTGAATGCAGACTTCCAGAGGATAGCAAGAAGAGACAAAAAGACCTTCCTAAACAATTAATGCAAAGAATTAGAGGAAAATAACAGAAAGGGAAAGACTAGAGAGCTTTTCAAGAAAATTGTAGATATCAAGGGAAAGTTTTCTGCAAAGATGGGCACGATAATAGACAAAAATAACAAGGACCTGACAGAAACAGAAAAGATAAAGAAGAGATGGCAAGAATACACAGAAGAACTATACAAGAAAGATCTGAATGTCCCATATAACCACAATGATGCAGTCACTGACCTTGAACCGGAACTGGAGAGTGAAGTCAAGTGGGCCTTAGAAAGCATTGCTAATAACAAAGCTAGCAGAAGTGATGGTATCCCAGCAGAGTTATTTAAAAATCCTAAAAGATGATCCTGTCAAAGTGCTGCACTCAATATGCCAACAAATTTGGAAAACTCAACAATGGCCACAGGACTGGAAGAGGTCTGTTTACATTCCGATACCAAAGAAGGGCAGCACCAAAGAATGTTCAAACTGCCGTGCAATCCCACTCATCTCACACACTAGCAAGGTTATGCTGAAAATTCTACAAAGTAGGCTTTAGCAGCATGTAAACTGAGAGCTACCACATATACAAGCTGGATTTCGAAGAGGCAGAGGAACTAGAGATGAAATTGCCAAAATTCGCTGGATCATGGAGAAAGCAAGGGAGTTCCAGAAGAATGTCTACTTCTGCTTTATTGACTACAGTAAAGCCTTTGATTGTGTGGAGCACAACAAGATGTGGCAAATACTGAAAGAAATGGGAATACCAGACCACCTCACCCGTCTTCTGAAAAACCTGTATGCAAGTCAAGAAGCAACAGTTAGAACAGGGCATGGAACAACTGACTGGTTCAAAATTGAGAAAGGAGTGCGGCAAGGATGTATATTGTCACCTTACATATTTAACTTATATGCAGATTACATCATGCGAAATGCCAGGATCAACGAATCACAAGCCGGAATTAAGATTGCTGGGAGAAATATCATCAACCAGAGATATGCAAACGATACCACACTAATGGCATAAAGTGAAGAAGAACTAAAGATTCTCTTATAATGAAGGTGAAAGAGGAAAGAGCAAAAGCTGGCCTGAAATTTAACATTAAGAAAACTAAGATCATGGTAATCGGTTCCATCACTCCTTGGCAAATAGAAGGAGAAGAAATGGAAACAGTGACAGATTTTATCTTCCTAGGCTCCAAGACCACGGCAGACAGTGACTGTAGCCATGACATTAAGAGATGCTTGCTTCTTTGGGAGGAAAGCAATAGCAAACCTAGACAACATTATAAAAAGCAGAGACATCACCCTACCGACAAAGTGCCATATAGTCAAAGCTATTGTATTCCCAGTAGTAACCTATGGCTGTGAAAGTTGGACCATAAGGAAGGCCGAACGGCAAAGAATTTATGATTTTGAACTATGGTGTTAAAGAAGGCTCTTGAAAGTCCCTTGGACAGCAAGAAGATCAAGCCAGTTAATCTTGAAGGAAATAAACCCTGCATATTCACTGGAAGGACAGATCCTGAGACAAAAACTTGAATACTTTGGCCACTTAATGCGAAGAGTGGACTTATTGCAAAAGACCCTGATGCTGGGAAACCTGGAGGGAAAGAGGAGAAGAGGACGACAGAAAACAAGATGGATAGATAACTTCATGTTCATTGTTTCGATGAAGCTAAGCAAGCTCCGTGAGGCAGTGGAGGACAGAAAAGCCTGGCATGCTATGGTCACGACGGACTAAAGGACTGAACAACAACAAGCCCTAACTATAAAGTGGAATTATAGCCATGCAATTAAAAATTGTTGGCAGGAAGGATTATATTACATTTGGAGCGAAGTCAACAATGCCTATGATGAAAGGTACACCATTCCTACTGTGAAACACGGAGGTGGATCGCTGATGTTTTGAGGATGTGTGAGCTACAAAGGCACAGGAAATTTGGTCAAAATTGATGGCAAGATGAATGCAGTATGTTATTAAAAAACACTGGAGGAACATTTGCATTCCAGGAAGCTGCTCATGGGACGTACTTGGACATTCCAACATGACAATGATCCAAAACACAAGGCCAAGTCGACCTGTCATTGGCTACAGCAGAATAAAGTGAAGGTTCTGGAGTGGCCATCTCAGTCTCCTGACCTCAATATCATTGAGCTACTCTGATAAAGAGCCTCATCCACAAATACCACAAAAGACTTGAAGCTCTCATTGATGTTAAAGGGGGCAATACACGGTATTGGGGTATGTAAACTTTTGATCAGGGTAATTTGGGTAGTTTCTGTTGTGATTATGATTTAAAAAAAGTAAACACAGTTGATTGATAATAAATGGCTTCAGTCAAACACTAACCATGAGTGAAAGAAAAGTTTTTGTGTCATCATACATATTCTCTGAAAAATGGCCAAGAAATCATAAATTCAGGGTGTGTAACCTTATGAGCACAACTGTAAGTACAGCTCACTAGTTTGCTGCTGCTCCTTCACTAACCAGTCACAAACTGAGGGACCTCGAGGTGACCAAGCAATACCACTAACAGGAGAGAAAAGTTAGGTCACCAGGCTGGCCGTGCTGTATGACAGGGCTTTGTAAATCTTGGGACTGGATGGGCAGAAATATAAATAGTTTGGCAGATACAGCAGCTACCATACAGCATATGTAATTTATCTGTATATTTAGATCTCTGCCTTAGAGTTCAGCTTTAATAACCTTCAAACATTTGAAATCATTTAAAATAAAACAAACCAGAAACCATTTTATTTTCCTTTTATATGATGGCATGCACAGCTAGATTTTAAATAGCCACATGTTTCCAGGTATGCACACTAATCTACCATATTGCTATATCCAAGAAATCATGGAAACCAAAACTCAGATTTACTTGTCAAACACATTTTAATGACTTAAGCGCTAGTTGCTTTTCTGATTGTTATTTTGTACATTATACGCATATGTTAAAGCCGCTATGAAGCCTAAGAGCACCCAAAATCAATTAAAAGCCATTCCATCAGGATGATCTCCCTCTCCCCCAGGAAATAGTGGACTTCCTGTATGTCAGTAGTTGCTGTTAACTCAGACTGAAAATATTGAAGGTTATTTGCTGCTCTGAATGAGAGCTGACTGCATCCAAAGGCATGAAGGCTCCAATACATTTGCTTTAATGAGCAGAGACAAAGGGGGCATAAGCCAGGACAATGGTCGCATAGAAGAGGGGAATTACTGTACTAAAAGCTTTTTTTATGTGCGGCAGTACCAGAAATTCCATATTATCTTATAATGACCCGACTTCAAAGGTTAAGGGAGAACTCTGGGTAAACATTAAAGGCGTATCACAATAAATGTGAAAATAAGCCTTAAAATAAATACAGAGAGCACAGCCTAGATATCCATGGTTTTATTTTTCATCCATCCAAAGCTGGAATACACCAGACTATTCAGCTTTTTAAAATCACCTAGTGGTGCCATAGTGATATGATATGCTACTGTTGCTGGGCAACACTACATCCTCTCAACAGGAAGCCATGTCCTCTATAACTACCTTTGGGGTTGACTTTGACCTCATAATAAATTAGTCTAATGCCACGTACACACAATCCGAAAATCGGACGACAGATTGTCCGACTTTTTTCGTTTACTAGTCGCAAGCAGATATTGAATAGGTTACTAAAGTCACGAAAATTCTCGTATGACAGAAAAAAAAAATCGGAAGTGATGTCATGTGTTGTAATGTATTTGTGTTGTATTTTCGGACGACAACTGTACTGACTAAACGAAAATCGTACGATTAGGAATCGTACAAGGAAAATTTTCGTGCATGTCCGATAAAATAATATCGGATGAACTGTCATGATCGGCTCATGGAAGCCCTGTACCAACGATCCGATTATCGTACGATTCTTCCTCGGACCACATTTTTCGTACGATATTCGGATCGTGTGTACGGGCCATAAGTCAGCTTAATGCTTCTGGATGGGGACCCAGATCAGCCAGCGGCCCACTCCTGCCTGATTCAAAGAACCTCCTCCTTTAAAGTGGAAGTAAACCCTCCTATCCTTTTCAGGCAAGGAAGCTGCCATCTTGGCCTCTGTTTAATCTTCAACTGCCATGGTGCTGCACATGTGATCAGTTATGACACCAGCCATTGGATGGTTTGACAGTTTGGTTGAGAGCACAACCAATGTGACAGTTGGCATTCCCGGCATGCCGGGAATGTAACTGCTTTTTGAAACTGTTAAATCGATGGGTTTACTTCCGCTGCTGAAATGGAGCTGGAGGCATTGCTACCGCCCAGCCAGGTGGGAGGAATTGTTTTTCTTCATGATCCAGCGATCCTCCCTTGCCTCTAGGGCGAGGGGGGGGGGTGGGGAGGTTCTTCGAGTGTCAGTGTTATAGTCTCACTCTGCGCTGCAGCTCAGCTGGCAGAGTAGGAGGAAAGGAGGAGTGCAGTAGTAGGTGGGGGCAGGCCAGTGTTCTATCAGTATGGGTCCCCCCATCAGATAGTGCCCGGGTTGGACTGCTCATGCGCAAGCGGAAATCTCCGAGACTAACATCTGTTCCATCAGCAGTTCTTGGAGCATGTGCAGTTAACAGGCCGGGTCCAGGGCGACGTGGAATTCACTGTAAGTGGCCAGTCAGCCTCACGTCCTCGCTTCGCTCGTTCGGCCTCCTGGCTTTTTTTTTTTAACATCTCCATGTCCACGGGGATGGTAAGGAATGAGCCTGGATAGCTGATCAGGTTCGGAGATTTCCGTGATCTCCGGCTGCGCATGCGCAGTCCAACCCGGGCACTATCTGATGGGGGACCCAGAATGATAGGACACCGGGACTGTGCTGCGCCGCCTCCTGTCAGTGTGTGGATGTGTTGGGTTGTGTATCGGTTGGAGAAGGGCCAGCCGCCGGCGCCAGCAGAAGCAACTCTTGGAGAACTCCTGGCTTTTGCACCCCCTCTCCTGTGCCCTCAGGCGGCCTACTTGGCTGCCTTATGCTGGCGCCGGCCCTGCATACACTTGCAGTAACAGGTGCAGTAACACTTGCTTTAACAGGTGCAGTAACACTTGCTTTAACAGGTGCAGTAAGCAGTATGATTAATACTTCACTTTGTCACAGAGCAGTCCCCAACTGTGTGCTGGTGCAGGCATTAATAGCATGGGTAGTAGCATAAGGCAATTTTTTATTACTGTTTTGTACAAACAGGTCATACAGCATTAACACAGATATTCAGGGCTATTTCTTCAGGCACAAGAAGGTACAATACAGACGAGGCTTACTTTACCAGGACGTTTGCTAGATGGGTGGCTGACTGGCAGGGTTGCATACCCAGCTAGCGGTTCTGAGAGGCTTTTGAGAAAGATGCTGCAACAGATCTGGAGACCAGTGGCTTTAGGGTTGTATTCTTATTTTTTCCCTTCTCATACTGGAACCTTTCCCTAATGCTAAGCCTCTATCCCTAACAGGTTCCTGTTCATACTGGGTCCCCTGTTTATAAGGGCTGCCCCATCCAAGATGGATGTGGAAGGTCACTGGGGATTTCAGCATCCAATCAGACAGCTGCTCTCCCCCTGATGCTTATGGAGGCTGCAGAGGAACATTACTCCACTCCATCTGCACCGTGGCAAGATGCCACCTACTGAATGGAGTGAGAATTACACCTGCCTACAACGGAGCTCCCATCTTTCTGTAGTGCCTCTGCTGCAATAAAATAAGTGCCAGGTATATCTCTTTGCTCATTGTGGCTGGCTGTAGCTGTAGGGGAGAGCAGGAAACATGGGTATATGCTTTTGGAGAGGGGGTAGTTATACAACATTGTAACTTAGCCCCACAATGGGGAAAGAATCACCTTAAAAAAAAAAAAAAGGATTTTCCCCTTTATTAGATACCAGCCTGGCACAGCAGGCATATGAGCTGGTATCACCATACCTGTAGGGCTGCAAGTGTGAAGCCCCTCTTTTCCTCCACAATGCTGATACCAGCCTATATGGTCTCCAGTATGGCTCATCTGTGGTTGCTGTTACTGAAAAAGACTGTCATTCTTCTGAGGCGGCTAGGTGAAACTCTTATGCCGCATACACACGCTCAAAATTTCCGATGGAAAAAGTCTGACAGAATTTTTTCATCGGATATTCCGACCGTGTGTATGCCCCATTGGACTTTTTCCATCAGAAATTCAGACGGAATTAGATAGAGAACATGTTCTTAATTTTTCCGATGAATTTCCGTTCGTCTGGATGTAATTCCGACGGACTACCCCCGTAGGAGCTGCTGGTTATATATTTGGGTCTTGCCGTTACCTGTCTGTTCCACCATATCCATCATAGGGGTCCCATTGAAGAGTTTTTACAGATGTCAGCACCAACACATAGTCTCTTTTCAATGGTTTTATTAACCACTTGACCACTGGGCACTTAAACCCCCTTAATAACCAGACCAATTTTCAGCTTATGGTGCTCTCACATTTTGAATGACAATTACTCAGTCATACAACACTGTACCCATATGAATTTTTTGTCCTTTTTTTCACACAAATAGAGCTTTCTTTTGGTGGTATTTAATCACTGTTGGGTTTTTTATTTTTTGCGCTATAAGAGAAAAAGACTGAAAATTTTGTAAAAAAATGATTTTTTTTTCGTTTCTGTTATAAAATTTTGCAAATTACAATTTTTTCATCATAAATTTTGGCCAAAATTTATACTGCTACGTATCTTTGGTAAAAATAAGTACATATTGGTGTATATTATTTGGTCTTTGTGAAAGTTATAGAGTCCACAAGCTATGGTGCCAATATCTGAAAATTGATCACACCTGAAGTACTGACGGCCGATCTAATTTCTTGAGACCCTAACATGCCAGAAAAGTACAAATACCCCCCAAATGACCCCTTTTTTGGAAAGAAGACATTCCAAGGTATTCAGAAAGAGGCATTGTGAGTTTTTTGAAGTTGTCATTTTTTCCCACAATTCTTTGCAAAATCAAGATTTTTTTTTTCTCTTTTTTTTTTTTCACAAAATTGTCATATTAGCAGGTTATTTCTCACACACAGCATATGCATTCCACAAATTACACCCCAAAACACATTCTGCTATTCCTCCCGAGTATGGCGATACCACATGTGTGAGACTTTTACACAGCGTGGCCACATAGAGAGGCCCAACATGCAGGGAGCACCTTCAGGCGTTCTGGAGCACCCAGGCCAATTCTGACATTTCTCTCCTACATGTAAAAATCATCATTTATTTGCTAGAAAATTACATAGAACCCCAAAACATTATATATGTTTTCTTAGCAAAGACCTTAGAGAATATAATGGTGGTTGTTGCAACTTTTTATCTCGCACGATATTTGCGCAGCAATTTTTTTAACGCGTTTTTTACGGAAAAAAAATGTTTTGTGCTTAAAAAAAAAAAAACAGTAAAGTTAGCCCAATGTTTTTGCATAATGTGAAAGATGAAGTTACGCCGAGTAAATAGATACCTAACATGTCACCCTTAAAAATTGCACACACTCGTGGAATGGCGCCAAACTTCGCTACTTAAAAAAATCACCATAGGCGACGCTTTAAATATTTTTACTGGTTACATGTTTTGAGTTACAGAGGAGGTCTAGGGCCAGAATTATTGGTCTCGCTCTAACGTTCGCAGAGATACCTCACATGTGTGGTTTGAAAACCGTTTTCATATGTGGGCGGGACTTACGTATGCGTTCGCTTCTGTATGCGAGCTCACGGGGACAGGGGCGCTTTAAAAAATATATATATTTTTTTATTGTTCATTTTACTTTATTTATTTTAGTTTGACATGTTTTTCCGCCCCAAAAAATTTTTTGATCACTTTTATACCTATTACAAGGAACGTAAACATCCCTTGTAATAGGAATATGGCATGACAGGTCCTCTTTACAGTGAGATATGGGGTCAATAAGACCCCACATCCCACCTCTAGGCTGGGAAGCCTGAAAAAAAACAAAAAAAAAACAACAATCCTGGCTTTGATCGTAGCGGTGAGTCGGTAGAAGCACCGGAGGGCAGCGGGAGGGGGGGACATCCCCTCTCGCCTCCCGTAAGAATGATCAAGCAGCGGAACAGCCGCTATGATTGTTCTTATGGTGTAGGGAATCGCCGGCTGAAAAAGCTGATATCTGAATGATGCCTGTAGCTGCTCCCATCATTCAGATATCCCCGCACAAAGTCAAGGACGTCATATGACGGCCGGCGGGCGGGAAGTGGGCATTGCGGAGTATTGCCGGGCATTGCAGGGCATTGCGGAGTATTGCGGACTATGGCAGGGTATTGCACGGGGTATTGCACAGGGTATTGCAGGGTATTGCAGAGTATTGTGCAGGGTATTGCAGAGTATTGTGCAGGGTATTGCAGAGTATTGTGCAGGGTATTGCAGAGTATTGCACAGGGTATTGCGGAGTATTGTGCAGGGTATTGCAGAGTATTGTGCAGGGTATTGCAGAGTATTGCGCAGGGTATTGCAGAGTATTGTGCAGGGTATTGCAGAGTATTGCGCAGGGTGTTGCAGAGTATTGCGCAGGGTATTGCAGAGTATTGCGCAGGGTATTGCAGAGTATTTTGCAGAGTATTGCGCAGGGTATTGCAGAGTATTGCGCAGGGTATTGCAGAGTATTGTGCAGGGTATTGCAGAGTATTGTGCAGGGTATTGCAGAGTATTGTGCAGGGTATTGCAGAGTATTTTGCAGAGTATTGCGCACTGTATTGCAGAGTATTGCACAGGGTATTGCAGGGTATTGCAGAGTATTTTGCAGGGTATTGCAGAGTATTGCGCAGGGTATTGCAGAGTATTGCGCAGGGTATTGCAGAGTATTGCAGAGTATTGCGCAGGGTATTGCAGAGTATTGCGCAGGGTAATGCAGAGTATTGCGCCAGGGTATTGCAGAGTATTGCACCAGGGTATTGCAGAGTATTTTGCAGAGTATTGCGCAGGGTATTTTGCAGAGTATTGGCAGGGTGTATTGCAGAGTATTGGCAGGGTATTGCACCAGGGATGGCTGAGCAGGGATGGATGGATGGCTGGATCTGTGACTGCAATTGTCACAGATCCAGCCCACAGAGCTGCTGCTGCCATCCGCTCTCTCCCCCTCTCCTCTCACACTGTACCGATCGGTACAGAGAGGGGAGGGAGGAACCGGCGTCATCAAATGACGCCGGTCTGTTTACAAGTGATTGCTCCGTCATTTGACGGAGCGATCACGTGGTAAACGGCCGCTATCGGCGGCGATTTACCGCGATTCGTGATCCGCCGGGTCCAGAGGAGTTTCCCGTGTGCGCGCCCCAGGGGGCGCGATTCTGGGAGGACGTTATATAACGTCCTCCCAGAGTTAAGCAACCACCTTGTCGACGTTATTTGTCGGCAGGTGGTTGTTAAGTGGTTAAAGAAATGTCAATAGAGGGATGTAGGGTTAGGGGAGATTCAGGTACCTTGCTTTGCGGATCACGGGTACTTCTTAATCCAGAGGACAAACAGTCTCCACACTGGATCTAGCAACCACCGGATAGGCCTCTCTCACTGACCTAGCAGCCGGTGCGGTGCTCGGCCAAAAGTCTCTGCCACAGACTTGAAGAACTCACATAGACTATGTGTATTCTTCAAGTTTGTGGCAGAGACGAAGTACAGTCACACAGTACCAGTTTCTTTCAGCTGATCCGGCGACACTGTGAGGTAGATATGTCAGGATGCGCCCTCCAATTGAGTCTCCAGGCTGTTCCCGAGGCACCAGCCTTTTTGCTCGGTCCTCTCCTGGGAAAAGTCCTCCCCTGGTCTCCTCAATTGCTTGGCTTCTTCCTGCAGGCAAGACAGCAAATGACCACCCCTGACCAGTAGGCCCCAGAAAATCCTGGGCCAGCAGGCCCCGAGGCAGGAAACTGCTACGGCACACCTTAGGCCAGTAGGGCCATCTGGTCAGAGAGAGACCCGGAAGACGGTCTCTGTCCCTTAAGTACCCTCTCCCAGAATGCACAGCGGGGGGACCAATCCCACTGAGCTGCTTCTGGGCAAGAGGTACCCAATACATCCAGCCTGCTGCATTTCCGACCTTGACCTGTGGTGACAGCGACACTCACAGTCAAGTGGAAAATGCGCAACACAGCTGGACTGGAACAGAAACCAGCAATTACCAAAATTATTCAGAGCTAAACTACAGCTCAGACAACTAAATTTACAACTAGCGCCTACCCAATAGGAGCAGGGCGCTACACACTAATGCTCAGAAACAATTCGACGCATGCTCAGAAGCATAGAACTTCATTTTCTCGGCTCATCGTAGTGTTTTACGTCACTGCGTTCTTGACGGTCGGATTTTAGTGTGACCGTGTGTATGCAAGACAACTTGAGCGGAATTCCGTCGGAACGCCGTCGGAAAAACCCGTCGGAGTTTATTCCAACGGAAATTCCACTCGTGTATACAAGGCATTAGGTTACTTATGAAATAACTCCCCAACTTTGGTCCAATTTTTTCCTGGAGTTCTGCATCTAAAAGACCACCCACTGGGATGATTGAAGAAGACCCAGCAAATGAAGTCATGGGCAAAAAGTCTTATATATTTATAATGAATAAAACTGAGACCTAATTGACTTTAAAATTTTGACCCAAGTTTTATCCATCATTCACTCATATTCTGAGATTTTACTGTTTAAAATCCCTTCCATCATTTTCTAAACATTATGTAATCCCAGTGGCATTTTTCTTCCCCCTGTTATTTCTGACACTTTAATGCCATCTCTCCTGTTGTTGACACAGCGTGATTAACGTACAGCTACAAATTTAATACCCTTGATCCTACAATCACGAAAAGAGCGAAGGAATGGTTTAATGTTACTTTGCAGACACAGATTCCCACTTAAATTACAGGTATCTAGAGCCTAGCAAGTTTACTTAATCAAATGCGATATTATCCAGGCTCACAGAAAAAGCACATTTAGAAAGTCAAATTTAAAATCCAAAATTAACATATTTTTTCTTCCAGGTCAGGATGAATGATAATGCAGTATTTTGGAGAAGCAGAACCTGAACTGTGCGATGAAGAAGACGTGTCAGGGTTTATTGCTAACTTCTGACAATGTTTTATCGCTGTGGGCACCAAAGGGATTACCATGGAAAATTGTACTGGTCTGTTACTCTGGAAAAAAAGGACAAATCTTCTTCATATTCACATGACCATTTTTATAAATGTAGCACTACCCCATAGGAGCTGCTGGTTAGTTTTGGTCTGCCGTTACCCCACTGTTCTCCGTGTTGGCTTAAAGTCTAGGGTTAAAGTTACATAAACACGGTTGCCAGTCACTGAGTCTTTTCCAATGCTTCTTTTATTAAACACAACGTTAGCAGAATGAGGGATGGAGGGTTAGGGGAAGTTCAGGTACCTGATGCAGATCACTGAGAAAAACTTGAGATCCTGGAGACAGATGCACTCACTGTCACCGGATCATGCTCACCCAGATAGGCCTCTCTCACCGGCCTAGCAGCCGGGATGATGCACGGACAAATGAAAAGTCTCTGCCACAGACTTGGTAATCAGAATTTCCAAAGTTTAAGCACAACTGCACAGTATAAGAAAGTCCTTTAAGCCGACCAGGCAATACTGTGAGGCAGATTGGTTGGGATGCATCCTCCAATTGAGGCTGCAGGCTCCTCTCGAGATACCAGCCTTCCGCTGCGTATTCTCCAAGATGAGTCCTCCCCTGGCTCCTTCAACTGCTCGGCTTCTTCCCGCATGACAGACCGCACAGGACCACCCTCAAACCAGTAGGCCCCAGAAGCTTCTGGGCCTACCTCCAGTAACGAAACCTCGGGCCAGCAGGCCCCGAGGCAGAAGAGGAGTTGTCACATACCTCCAGCCAGGGTGGCCACGAGGTGAGAGAGAGCCTCCAAAAATGGTATCCGTCCTTTAAGTACCCTCTCCCAGCATGCCCAGCGGTATCAACCTCCCGCTAGGTTGCCTCTGGGAAAGAGCACCCAATACGCCTCAGCTTGTTGTACCTTCCAACATGAACCAGAGGTGGCAGCGACACCTGCTTGTAACCGCAGGAAATACACCCAACTCAGCCAAGGCTGGAACACAGGCCAATTTAGCCAGAACATAGAATCTGAACTAACTACAGTTCAGACATCCCAATAAATTTAGATAATAGCGCCTGGTCAACAGGAGCAGGGTGCTACATAAAGGTAACATAAAAAGGTGAATTTCCCCAAACTCCATTATTCCAAGGAGAAAACCCAGGAAATGGCAAGAAATGAAGACTGGTTTATAAGGCTATAAAGGGGCTTATATCTATCTCCTGATACTCTGATATTCCAAGATACCTTGCTTTAGGCCCCAATCACACCTATGCACTTTATTGCTTGAATCACAAAACTTCTAAATGCTCAACAGACAAAATCCCATGTGCATGTAAACACTAGAGCACTTGAAGTTTGTGGCTTGTAGCTGGAAAAAGTACAGGGCTTGGCTTCTTTTAAGTTTTACAATCTTTAAGCTTTTTTGGCCCATCAGACTTTGGGAAGAGCCTGAAAAACATGTGAACTTGTTTGAAAATGCACAAAATTGCCCTTTTCATGTGGTTTTATTCATTGGACCTAGCTTTTAGTTGGCTAAAAAAAAATTAAAAAACATTCAAGCCTCAGACGCTCGCAATAACAAACGCCTGTACAAACACTGAAAAGAAAAACCTGTAAAATGTCCAAAGGCTGTCACCATACATAAATATTAAAGTGTACGTAAACCCAAAAACAGAAACGTAATTTCGCAGCTTATCAGTCACTAGATGTGGTGGCTGCACAAGTTTCCTTTTTGTCAGACTTTTGTTCACCTATCAGTAGCACACTTCCTGTACTGGGGTGACAATGATCAGCATTGGAGGAACAGCATTGCCACTCTAGGCTGCTTTCCTGATTTGAAAGACAAACATTTTTCCTATCATCAACTCCATTACATAGGGGAAAGGTGTTATGTCGTTTACAGAGGATAGCTGGGAAAACTTGTAACTTTATTTGAGACATCAGTTCAATGACAAGGAAAATACAAGGACACCGGAAGCCTGGCAACATGAATTTTTCTGCACTTGTAGTTAGACTAAAAAAAAAAAAAGCTAATGTAGCCACCACATCTAAAGACTGGCAAGCTGTATTGTTGGATTACAGAACTGTATTTGGTGCAACAACCACTGTACATCAGTATTTAGTATAGATATACAGTATTCTTCAACCAGTAGATAAGTTTGTAGCTGCATCTATGGTATACTCTGTCTTTTCCCTGAATAATTTTTGCAAGAAAACAATGTGCCCATGGGGCTTTTTGAGAGTAACGCCAAGAAAAATTAATGCCAAATTTACATAAAAAGTTTATTCCAAGTTCAAGTTTAAAATTAGGCATAGTAAATAATACATATGTCATAATGAAAAAAGTAGGAAATATGCAAATATAAGTTGATATATATTGGTTAAGCATAAATAGCATTGTAGATGTATGCGAATAAGTACATAATGACAAGATATCTTGATGCGTTTCGTGAGACAATGTTCACTTCTTCAGGAGAAAATCACAACCAATATACAGTATCTAACAAAAGGGATTACACCCCTCACATTTTTGTAAATATGTTATTCTATCTTTTCATGGGAAACCATACTGAATAAATGACACTTTGTCACAATGTAAAGTAGTGAGTGTACAGCTTGTATAACAGTGTAAATTTGCTGTCCCCTTAAGATAACTTAACACACAGCCATTAATGGCTAAACCACTGGAAAAAGAAGTGAGTACACCCCTTAGTGAAAATGTCCAAATTGGGCCCAAAGTGTCAATATTTTGTGTGGCCACCATTATTTTTCAGCACTGCCCTAACCCTCTTGGGCATGGAGTTCACCAGAGCTTCACAAGTTGCCACTGGAGTCCTCTTTCCCTACTCCATGACGACATCACGTAGCTTGTGGATGATATAGACTTTGCGCTCCTCCACCTTCCGTTTGAGGATGCGCCACAGATGCTCAATAGGGTTTAGGTCTGGAAACATGCTTGGCCAGTCCACCCCCTTTACCCTTCTTTAGCAAGGAAGTGGTCGTCTTGGAGGTGTGTTTGGGGTCGTTATCATGTTGGAATACTGCCCTGTGGCCCAGTCTCCGAAGGGAGGGGATCATTCTCTGCTTCAGTACTTCACAGTACATGTTGGCATTCATGGTTCCCTCAATCAACTGTAGCTCCCCAGTGCCGGCAGCACTTATGCAGCCCACAGGCCATAATATTCCCACCACCATGCTTGACTGTAGGCAAGACACTTGTCTTTGTAATCCTCACCTGGTTGCCACCACGCATGTTTGACACCATCTGAACTAAATAAGTTTATCTTTGTTTTCATCAGACCAAAGGAAATGATTCCAGTAAGCCATGTCCTTAGTCTGCTTGTCTTCAGCAAACTGTTCGCAAGCTTTCTTGTGCATCATCTTTACAAGAGGCTTCAGCCATGCAGACCAATTTGATGCAGTGTGCGGCATATGGTCTGAGCACTGACAGGCTGATCCCCCACCCCTTCAACCTCTGCAGCAATGCTGGCAGCACTCATACGTCCATTTCCCAAAGACAACCTCTGGATATGATGCTGAGCACATGCACTCAACTTCTTTGGTTGACCATGGTGAGGCCTGTTCTGAGTGGAACCTGTCTTGCTAAACTGCCATATGGTCTTGGCCACCGTGCTGCAGCTCAGTTTCAGGGTCTTGGCAATCTTCTTATAGCCTAGGCCAGCTTTATATAGAGCAGCAATTCTTTTTTTATAAATAGTTTTTATTGAATTTTCTAACACGTACAAAACATACAGCTTAAGCACCTACAGTCATAAAAAAGAACATGTACAGATGAGAATACAATTGCAATGTGAACCCAACGATACAATGCACAGCCATGGAAGGGTACAGCAGCACCGCCCAAATAGATCAAGTAGGGCACCCAATATGGTAAGACCCACTAGTCAATGAACACATATCAGAGGTCATCGGAGGAAGAGGGAGGTAGAAGAGCAAGGCAAAACCTTGACACGATGATCTGGTTCACCCCCAACTCCCTAGGCTGTTTCGGGCTCATCTAACCAATTGCGCCAGACCTTGTCATATTTCAGTGGGCAGCCCCGATTGGCATAGGTATCTTTGTATAAAGGAAGGCTGCCGTTTACCAAGTGTTTCCATTGCGCCAAAGTGGGGGGGGGTAGGCCTCTTCCACTGCATAGCAATATTCTTTCGGGCATAAAAGAGCAGCAAGGAAATTAGCGTGCGTTTGGCAGAGGATGGTACAATGGTCTCAATGAGCCCCAAAAGGCACACCTCCATTGCCAAAGGCACAGCGACTGAAGCAACTCTGTTAGTTAGATCCAGCACCATTTCCCAATACTGTTGGACCCCTGAACACCGCCAGAAGATATGGGAGAAGTCGCCTGGTGAGGCGCCGCATCTCCAACACCCCGAGGAGTGGGCCGGGTCCATCCTATGCAGTCTGTGTGGGGTAAAATAAGCTCTATGAACTATTTTGTACTGCACTAATCTGTCTCGCATGGAAACTAAGGAGTTGAAGGGGAGGTCCCACACGTCGTCCCAGTCATCCCTATCTAATGTGGGGATATCAGTCTGCCATTTATTCCAGAGTTTATCCAGAGGTGGAAGAGACACAAAGATCAAGAACGAATAAAGATGTGAGGTGGGTTTGTCTTCACAGCTAAATCTAAGTGTCCTCTCTAGTTCCGACTGGGCCACAATGCACGAAGATTGTGGAAATTGCGCCGTAAATGCGTGGGACAGTTGCAGATATCTAAATAGGAAATGGTCGGGTAAGTTGTATTGGAAGGAAAGGTGCGAGAAGGGGAGTAGGGAGTTTTGAGATATTATGTGAGACACAAGTTTGATGCCGTATTTTGTCCACGCGTAAGGGTCAGGGATCTTGTAGATGTGAGATAGACTAGGGTTCAGCCAGATAGGGGCATTGGGGGAGATTTCAGACTGTTTACATTTCTCAATAGCTAATCCTGTCCGCCATGCCCGCAGGGTGGTAAGCATAGAAGGGGTCAGAGGATACGGGGCACGAGGGCCCCTAAAAAGTAGTAATTGAAGAGCTTCCCACGAACCGACCACCGTTGCTTCCAGCACAGTCGACGAGTTCGTTGTGTCCGGCTGCAGCCACCACGCCGCAGTCACCAACTGCGCGGAGAGGTAATACTTATGACAGTCCGGGAATGCCATGCCACCCTGCGTTCGTGGCCTCATTAGAGTAGTCAACCTATATCTGGGAGGAGAGGGGCCCCATAAGAAGGAAGAAAAGATGCAGTTTAATTTTTTAAAAAAGGACTTGGGCACCCATTGTGGGGAGTGGCGGAAAAGATATGTCAGTTTGGGAATAATCTTCATTTTTATGAGATTAACTCGCCCCCATAATGACAGGGGCAGATTACTCCAGGATTTGAGCTTCGCCTGGGACTCCAACAGTACCGGGGCTAGATTTAAGGATATATAATCTGAGGCTGAACCAGAGACATGTACCCCCAAGTATGTAAAGGAGTCTACCCACAGGAGGGGGCTATCAGGAGGGGATGTGGACCTAGCCGCTGGATCAATTGGGAACAGGAGGGATTTAGACCAATTTACCCTAAGACCGGTGACCTCTGCAAAGGTGTCCAAAATATTTAGCGCTCCCTGCAAGGACGGGCCGGCATCATTTAGGAAGAGTAGCATGTCATCGGCGTACAGGGCCACCCTCTCCTCCAGCAACCCGAGTCGGAGACCCCTAATGTGCGGTGAGGTGCGAAGTGCCTCCGCCACCGGTTCGATAGCGAGGGCAAACAAAGCCGGCGAGAGAGGGCAGCCCTGCCTCGTTCCCCTGGTAAGCCCGAAGGGGGCCGATAGTCCACCCCCCAAGCGCACCGAGGAAGTGGGGCACTTGTAGATCACCTGGAGCCACCTGATAAACTGCAAAGGAAACCCCATCCTGCGCAAAGTTTCCCACAAGAAGGGCCACTCGACCGTATCAAAGGCCTTTTCCACGTCCAGAGAGGCCACAGTACGAGATCCCTTATTGAGGTGGTGAGCGTGTATGTTGGTGAATAGTCTTCTGAGATTCACATCCGTGGACCTACGGGACATGAAACCTGTCTGGTCTGGGTCTATCACTGAGGGTAGCATGGGGTATAACCGAAGGGCCAGAAGCTTAGTCAGAATTTTAAAGTCAGAATTAAGCAATGCAATAGGACGATATGAAGCACAGGAAGTGGGGTCCTTGGGAGCCTTATATATCAGTGTCAAGTATGCGTGATACATTGAAACAGGCAGACTACCGTCTGCCAGGCATACAGTATACAGTTGTGCCAGCAGGGGTGCTAGAAGTTCCACATGAGCCCTATAAAAGTCTATTGGAAGCCCATCCGGCCCCGGCGCCTTGCCGGGGGGGAAGGATCGGATAGCCTTTACGACCTCCGAGACCGCAAAAGGTTGGACCAAAATCTCTCTTTCGTGGTCCGAGAGCCAGCCAAGCGCCAACGGGTCTAACAGACCATTCAGCGCCTCCGGCCGAAACTCTGAGGACAGACCGGACGAGTATAACTTGCCATAAAAGGAGTTAAACGTCTGTAGAATATCAGAGGGGGAGGACACCGTCCCGCCCCCGGGGTCTGCAGGGTGGATACAAGTGTAAGGGGTTGGTCGTGTTGTGCCATCATGGCTAGTAGGCGGCCATTCCGGTCACCCTGTTCAAAGGCCCTCTGTTTACCTCTATACGACTCGAGTCGCGTGACCTCAGCCAGGTGCAACTGCAGTTCCCTCCGAGCCACCATTAGTAGGTCAAAGTGAACTGGGGTGGGGTCATTGCTATACTTAGCAGTGTGATCTTCAACAGCCTTCTGCAGCGCCAGCGCTGCAGCCGATTGTTGTTTTTTGATGCTAGCAATAGAAGAAATATACTGTCCCCTCGTGAAAGCTTTAAAGGCATCCCATACAATATCGGGAGAAGAGGAGTCTTTATTATTTTCCCAGAACTCAGACAGCAGGGGCGGCAGCTGGCCAGCGAGGTCAGGATGAGAGACCCATTGTGTGCCCAACCTCCAGAGCGAATCGCTCCGGGAAGCCGGGGAGCGAAGCACCACCACTAAGGGATTATGATCGGACAGACTGCTAGGCAGATAGGACGTCTCCAGAACATCCGCTAACAGTGCAGGGTTGGAGAAGGCTAGGTCTATCCGCGACGCAGTCTTATATGATGCCGAAAAACATGAATAGGCCCTTGTGGTAGGGTGCTTCCACCTCCAGATCTCCACCAGCCCCACCGCCTGAGCCCAGGCAGAGAGGTCCATACACTGTTTCTTAGTCGGGGCAGGTCTATCTAGCTCAGGTGATAAGATGGCATTACAGTCGCCCATTACCAGAACCTTCCCCGGGCAGAAAGGTGAAATTTTTTCTAGAACCTCATATAATAATGCGGAGGAAAACGGGGGAGGGATGTATACATTAAGAACAATATACCTGACAGACCATAGCGTGAACACCACTATCACAAATTTCCCCTGGGGATCAGTACGGATCTCCTCAATTACACAGGGGAAATTCTTATGGACAAGAACCGATACACCTCTGGCGTATGTAGAAAAGGTGGCATGTATCGCTCGCTGTATCCACGGTTTCTTGAGAGTCCAAATCTTGCTGCCCGTGAGGTGAGTCTCCTGAAGGAGAATAATCTGGGGGGAGTGAGATTTTAAGTATTTGAATAAAAGGGCTCGCTTAAATTTGGAGTTAAGACCCCTGACATTCCAGGAGAGAACGGTGAAGGAGTCTACTACTTGACTAGCCATTGGATGAAGGGGAAAAACAATTAAGGAGATACTCTAGAGGGCATGTACCGGTGCACCCCACAGGCAGCAAGATCCCGGTCACACTGCATAAAATGCTGACAGTACTTAAGCGTAACACAAAACAAAAGCATACAGATAAGAAATATAAAACCATAAGAACAAGGGATGACTAAATCCCTAATCAACTTCCCAGGCACGGTGCCTATCCTACTATACCCAGCCTACCTCCTAACAGGGGGGGAAAGTCTGGGAACAGTTTTTACCCAAACGAAAAACTTTTATAAAGAGTGTTAGTGAACCCTTACACTGGGGGCCCTACACTTCTTGTAGCAGTTCATCCACTCTGTCGACGGACAGTGTCGCATCCGTCACGTACGAACAAGAAGCAGAGGGACGTGGGATATCTATCCCATAAACCTGTATCCTCAAAGTCAGCGGAAAATAAAGTCCGTGCTCTAAGAGGAAAAACAAAAAACAAAACCAAAAGCGAAAACAAGGGCAATCTAAAGCCTCGTGGGGGTCTCGTGTAAAAGTACATTTGAAGTAACTCCGGTGGTTGAAGAAGGTGTAATAGGATATAGCGAACAAGGAAGTGGAAGATCCGTGCATCAAAGGTGACCGTGAGAAGATCTCATCAACGCAGGTTGGTCAGCCAGTCGTCAGCATCCGCTGGGTTATCAAAGAAGCGGACCGTCCCCTCATGTTGGACTCGTAGGCGGCTTGGGTAAAGCATGCCATATTTAATGTCCTTATCTCTAAGTCGTTTGCGGACATCGTTGAAGGTTTTCCTCCTTCTCTGCAAGTCCGCCGAAAAGTCAGGGAAGAGGAGGACAGAGGAGTTACAATATTTGAGCGTGGGATGTTGGCGGGCTTCCGACAGAATCTTGTCCCTGTCCCGATAGTTAAGAAAACAGACTAAGAAGGGCCTGGGGGGTTTCCCCGGGGTGGCTCGGCCCGCGGGCACCCGGTGGGCCCTCTCCGCCACGTAGGTAGGGGGAACATCTGTAAGGCCCAGGAGATTTTTAAAGAACTCCTCCGCAAATATAGCAGGGTGGTCTCCCTCTTCTCCCTCAGGCAAACCTAGGACTCTGACATTATTGCGCCTCAGCCTGTTCTCGGCATCATCTGACTTTGCGACGAGGGACTGCACTGTGCGCTGCAGCTCGGTAATGGAGGCGGTATGGGAGGCCGTAAGATCTTCAGTGGTCGACACTCTGGATTCAGTTTCCACCATTCTACCCTTCATTTTGTCAAGGTCGTTTCGTATGAGGTTACATTCCTCAGCGAGGTGGTCAATATGCACCAAAAGCGAGGTCCTACTCTGCTCGATCGCAGCGAGGATCACTGCTGTACCATCTTTAGCCAGTGGGGCTGGCCCCTCTGTCGGTGGTGCTTCAATGGGATCCATTTCTAAGCCAGCCAGCAAGGCCCGAAGCCGACCCAGAAGTATGGGATCAGGTTGTGGGGAAGATGGCGGTGGCAGCAGGAGTGGTACGTTGGTCTTTGCGGCTTTCGAGGACCTGTTCCCTTTTTTGGAGGAGGAGGACATCTGACAATTCGACAGGGGGGGCCCACTCTCAGGAGATTTGATGGTGTTCAGACGAGCACCCAGGAGGTAGGTAAGGGGCGACCCAGGCCACAGCAGGTGTCTCGGGAGGGATTATGTCAGGTGCCGCTGCAGGTACCAGGCAACGACAGCGGTCACCGGCCGCCCCCCACCACACAGTAGACAAAGAAGTAGGGACAGGGTGATAAGGATGAGAAGCTGGGACCAGCGCAGCAAGGCTGAGGCAGAAGGGTGGCGGAGGACCGGAGAAGCTGGGCTCCAGGGGCAACGCAGCCGCTCCAAATTAGGCAAGTTCAGTGCCACAGCACCCCAGGCCTAGGCAGGGATGACAGGGCGTGAGAAGGCAGGCGATCCGCGCTGTTGCGCTCGGCGATGTCGGCCGTGGTGCACTTCCGGCGGGGCGGCGGTCTAGGAAAGACCGGTGCTTCGTAGGCCGCACTAGGCCGCACCGGGTCGCGGCCTCCACTGATCCCTTTTTCGGCCCAGCGGACCTCCGGATCGGGCCAGGAAGGTGGATGGGCAGGCAGATGTGGCCAGATGACAGTCCCTTACCTGCAGGCAAGCTGGGATCAGGTCCTTGCAGTGCAGCACCGTAGCAGGCCGGGAAGATGGCGGCGGCCTCAGGTGAGTGGAGGATTCAGGCGTGCAGGCGTGCAGGCGATCCGGGCAGAGAGTCTCCACAATTTTGTCCCAGGATGAGACAGGGGACACAGGGGAACAGGCTGGAGTGAGTTGTTTCTCTTTTAAATCGATGGAAATGCACGGATGGCAAAGGATTCATACAGGATAGCCGGAGCTCTTCAAAAACACGTCCTCTGGCTCTCACATCCGGACACGCCCCCCCAGCAATTCTTTTTTTAGATCCTCAGAGAGTTCTTTGCCATGAGGTGCCATGTTGAGCTTCCAGTGACCAGTATAAGAGAGTGAAAGCGATAACACCAAATTTAACACACCTGCTCCCCATTCACAGAGACCTTGTAACACTAACGAGTGACATGACACCGGGGAGGGAAATGCAAGCTGTACACTCACTACTTTACATTGTAGCAAAGTGTAATTTCTTCAGTGTTGTCACATGAAATGATATAATAAAATATTTACAAAAATGTGAGGGATTTACTCACTTTTGTGAGATACTGTATCCATGGAAAGATCATGTCATAAAAATAATAAGAAGAAGAAGAAGAAAAAAAAAAGCTAATTATAAGCCTCATGTGGGTGGAAAGTACATTGTCCCCTCTCTCTCCAGTGGGTATCCTTTCATAGCAGATAGACATTTTTCATGAAGAGGATGAAATCCAAAAATATTCCAGAGGAGCAGGAATATGGAAGAACAACCAGGGACAGGATCTGCCCGGGAGCTGAAGGAAGAAGTTGACAAACTGGCCAAGGCATACAGGGGGGCCCAAAAATACGGGATCCTGGATTGTGTAAAAAACAACAAGAGGGGAAATATACTAAACAAATAACCACCACATAAAAAGGTTGTGATCACTTGCACTTTTTTCTCCTCTTATTTCACCTTTTGTCTCACTTTTTGTTTTTTGTTGGGCCCTTCTAGTTTATTCACCTAATTGCATACTAAATGCATACATTTTTTGTCTATCCTTTTTATATGTTGAGGGCAAGCTGGTGGGTGAACATAAGTGTCTGCTTTAGCCTAGGTTCACATTGGAGCGATTTGTCATGCGATTTGAGAGATCAAATTGCATGACAAGTCGCTGCCTATTGGCGGCAATGGCACTGTTCCAATCGGTGCAACACCGATTTACGGTGCCGCACTGATTTGCAAAAGTAGTTCCTGCACTACTTTTGCCGATTTTCAGATGTGACTTCAATAGACGTCTATATATTAAGGCACACAGATGTCTATCAAGTAGCATCTGAAATCGCGCTGACCTTGCTACTTTGAAATCGCGCTACTTCAAGTGAAGTAGCACAATTTCAAAGTAGCATCAATGTGAACCAGGGCTCAAAGACAAAAAATAGGAACAAGAACAGTAACATGCAACACGTGAAGGTCATTTAAAAGAAGATTGCAGAATCTGGAAAGCTAGAAGGCAAAAACAAACTAAACTACAAAAGACCAAAATTGTAAAGAAGAAACTAGATTTGCTTCAGATAATGAATATGTTTTTCAGTCCAAAAGTTGCACCTCATCTTTGCAGGCATGGTGCGTTGATTCAGACGCTACAAGTCACATGATAAATTACAGAAATTCCTTTATTCACCTTGACCAGAGTAAAACAGGAAAAATCACCACAGTTATTGGGCAAATAATGGAATCAGAAGGAATAGAAGACGGTTTTCTTTTCTGTCCTATTTCCCAAAGTGTCACCAGAAAGATACCTGTGAAAAATGACCTCTATGTCCTTGCTCTTGAAACTATTCTTTTGTCAGTGAAGAAGCTCACAAAACAAGGCAATGGAGTGACCTTCCAAGGTGACAGTTGTGCCATTACAAAAGGGGTTATCTTACTTGTAAAGGCTAAAATTACAGAAGAACTATATAAGCTGAACTCCAATGATGTAGTTAATACTGCCAAGGAGGAAAAACATTCAAACTGCATTGACACATGGCACAGACAACTTGGGGGCAGAAGTCCTGACATAATAAAGAAATGAACTGAGAACGACTATGCAAGTGGAATAAAAATTAGCTCAAACAAACAATGAACTACACCAGCCATATAAAAGGAAAAATTATAAGAAAAACCTTTCCAAAAAGTAACAGCAGAGGTAAGAAACCTCTGGACTTAATTCATTCAGATTTTTACAGTCCAATGGAAAAATTTACTCCAGGAAAGAGGAGGTATTTTCTAACATTTAAAGATGATTACTCCAGGTATACTACACAATATCTGTTTCGAACAACAAAAGTGAAATACCAGAGAAACTTGGACAGTATTTGGCTCCAGTAGGCAGCAAATTTGTCAAAATGCCAAATGTATTGTGCACATACAATAGAACTGAATATACAGGTGATAACACACAGTCGATTCTCAGAAAGCATGGCATAATATTTCAAACTAATGTACCATACAACCCAGAACAAAACAAGGTTGCAGAAAGAATGAACTATGCCCACATCCCAACCGGCCACTGTACATATACGGCCGGGTGGGTGCTTCCTCCTTCTGAGTGGTTGTTCAGGAATGTCCCTCAGAAGGAGGGGGATCGCGCAGCGGCGCGATAACGATGCGCTCGCGTCACCCGGATGGAAATTACTTCCCCTGCCCACCCCACGCCGGGAGAACACAATGGTTCGGTAGGAGGGATTCCCCTGTCAACTTTGTCTATGTGGGGGATTGAGCAAATTTCTTTCCTGCAACCCGTGATTGCAGGAAATAAATTTGCTCCGTCTATAATCGGCTTAAGGAAGGATCAAATCCCGGACAGTTCAGCTGAGATCAATCCATCTATGGGCAGGCTGGTTGTACTGAAGTCAATCCATCGTACAACCATCATGTGGGACTTTTTGCATGCGATCACCGTTGGGCCATAGCCGCCAGTAGTGACCATTGTGTTCTGCCGGTAAGTGAGGCTTTCCACCGGCAGAACACTAAAGCACTGGTGGAAAAAAGAAAATTGCATAATCTATGAGCTGCTTAACACCATATGTCCCAATCGCTGCTATTCTCATTTGCTCTGTTATGCCCATATGTCCTCCCTGTTGCTTCTAGCCCCTGCCTTCTTTTACCATTTTGTATGACCCTCTAGTGTGTGCTAGAAGTTAGTGTAGGCAAACCATACTCTGACTCACATTTTAAGCTGGTGAGTCTTAATTGGGTCAGTGTTCATTGGAGTTCAGGGCTGGATGACTCATCCTGGCAGCTCTCTGGTACCCCCCCCCCCTTGTCTAGAAGGTTGGAGAATCTTCTAGAACTGGAGGGTGGGCGTTAGTAGGAGCTGCCTAGAATATTTATGAGGCCTCAGCTAATCCCCAGTAGTGGGCTGGCAAGGTACTGAGTTCACCTTATAAATAGACATGGATTATGCCAGCAGGGCAGTTGGATGGAGGATGGGGATTCAGTGTTGAGGTGGCCCTGAGCGGTACCCCCTAGTCTGGGGGGGTGACCTTCCTTGGGCCTGGGTGCTGGAAGAATCCTGACAAAAACACAAAGGGAGGAGGTCTTCCTGGAGGCACGGGAGCAAGAGAGGACAAAGTGAGTAGCCAACACTGTGGGGACTAACAAAGGGGAGACTGCCACATGTAGCCAGTCTCCCGTGAAGACAGCAGGGTGCTTAAGTCATCTATCCTTTCCCTGGGAGATCTCTTTAGAGTCAGCTGGGTGGGCTGAGGAAGAGTCAGTCGGGCAGACTAGTGTAGAGATACAGCCAGGAGGTATGGTGAAAGAGGCAGATACAGCCAGGAGGGCTGGCATTGCCTGAAGAAGTGGTGCTGGGATCAATGGCCACAATGGAAACTGTTTCACTCCAATTGTGCTACTTTAAAGGGATTGAGTTCCTACCTGTAATGGGCTGCTACTGAACTGACAGGAGGCCTGTCAGTCCCACCAAGAGTGAACCAGCAAGAGCTGTACAGAGGAAGAAAGGAACAAAGTGTGTGCAGCTGGAAGGTTAAAGAAGCTGGAGCTGTATATAGAAAGCTATATATAGGAGATTGTAAATAGGAAGTTGTCCCTGAAGCTCTTGTTCAAGTCAAGTGGGCATCCCATAACCTCCTATCCCTATCCAAGTTGATAACCCCCTAATAATCAACAAAAACAAAGCTCTGTACTGTTCTCTGACTCTGAGTGCCTGTGAAGATTCGGTGTGCCTGGCTGTGCAGAAGTGAGGGATCCCTGTTCACCGACAGCTCCTACATGAGGTATGCTACAATTTATTCAAATAAACCTGTGGGCTCAGAATAGCTGAACTTACCAGTTTTTAAAGCACTCTGTAGTACTCTAAGGTTTTTAAAGCCTAAATGCCGCGTACACACTTCCGTTTTTAATGTCATTGAAAAAAACGACGTTTTTCTCGACGTGATTCTTCTCAAGCCTGCCTTGCCTACACACTATCGTGAAAAAAAACGCTCGAGCAAAGCGCGGTGACGTACAACACGTTCAACGGCACTATAAAGGGGAAGTTCTATTCGGATGGCGCCACCCTCGTGTTAGTAAAGTTTGGTGAGAGACGATTTGCGCTTTTCAGCCTCGTGCTCTTCAGTCCGTAACAACGTGACGAATGTGCTATCTCCATTCTGAACGCTAGTTTTACCAGAACGAGCGCTCCCGTCTCATAACTTGCTTCTGAGCATGCGCGTTTTTTTCCCGTCATTAAAGCGTACACACGGCCGTTTTTCACGACGAGAAAAACGTCAATGTGAAAAACGACGAAAAAAAATAGAGCATGTTCTAAATTTTTAATGGCCATTTTTCTCATCGAGAAAAATGCTCTGGAGCCTACACACGATCGTTTTTAATGACCAATTTAAAAAATGGCATTTTTCTCGTCATGAAAAACGGTCGTGTGTACGCGGCATAAGGGCAATCATCTTGCCTTCATATCAGAACACCCTTTAAAGTCTATGGCCAGTTCAAAACTTTAGCCATGCACACCATCCCCATTACACAAATCTAAAAACGTTGCAGCCCTGTAATATGAAAGACTTCATTCAGACATGTCACCTCCATCATACAATCAGGATGATACATAATGACATGGGAGAAGTGATTGTTGGATAAATGAGGCTCCTGGGGTATTATTATAAGGATTATAATCATTAGATGTCTAGTGGGATTAAACATTCTCTTAAGGGAGGAGATTGCTATTTTCCAACAACAATCAATGTTCTGTATAAACACTAAGTCGCAGGACTCCACAAAGCAGCCAGCAATTTTCCACATTAGACAGTACTGTAATGCGTACTTCACTCTGGCAGTAACTTGTCTATGGAGTAAGCAACTGTAAGCTTTTGCTGCAATCTCTTAAGCCTCGTACACACGATCGGATATCCTATGGATTCTAATCCGATGGTTTTGTTCATCGGAAATCCGATGAAGCTGACTTCCATCAGTCTTGCCTACACACCATCAGTCAAAAAACCGACCGTTCCAAACGCGGTGACGTAAAACACTCCGATGAGCCGAGAAAAATGAAGTTCAATGCTTCTGAGCATGCGTCGACTTGATTCTGAGCATGCGTGGGTTTTTTATCCGATGGACTTGCCCATAGACGATCTGAGTTTTCGATCGGTTTTTTATCCATCGGAAAAATTTAAAACATGTTCTATTTTTTAAAACCGATGGAAAAAAGACCGATGGGTCCCATACACGATCGGTTTGTCTGATGAAAACAATCCATCGGACGGTTTTCATCGGTTAAACCGATCGTGTGTACGGGGCTTTAGAGGACCATTGAACTTGAGCAGGAAGTTGGTTTCGCTAAAACACGTACGAGTTTAAAGCAAACTTTTTTGTTTCCCCATCCAGGGCACCCCCAACCCTTTTCCATCCCCAACAGCAGTACCTGGCTAGATTTAATTTTCTTGAAACTTGGTGAATCCAGCAAAATGTATAGCAAATCGAAACTTTTGGGCAAATTTCAATGGTAGCAAATCTTGATCAATTGTGGTCGCTTGTATGGCTACGTAGTAAGATGAAAAAAAAGGGAGGGGTGGCTAAGGGATTCAACAGCTTGTTTATGAGCCCCCTTTTTTTTTTGTTGCAGAACAGCACAAATATTACAGCAGATGTGGTTTGATAAAAATTGGTTAGTGGCAGAACAGTTTTGCATCAGCAAAAACAGGCCCCAATTTTGAGACACAAGGCACAGATGGGGGTTTCCTACAATAATGAGAGCCCCAGTTTTCAGTTGCAGGTATGTAAGAATTGGCCAGGGGCAGCGCAGCTTGGTATTACGGAGAACAGGCTTAACCAGTCTATACATAACTTTTAGTTTACCTTATGGGGATGGAGGTGATTAGGAGTGAAATATCTGACGTTGGTTTTAGTAAAAAAACAATGTTTTCATTTTGTTTCAGCAGCACCCTCCTAGGTAGGTGCTAAAAAAGAGTATAGTTTTTAGTCTTTTCTGCTTACCAGGAAGATGGTAAGGTAAAACTTTAGCCCTGTACACACGATCGGTTTTACCGATGAAAACAGTCCGATGGACTTTTTTCATCGGACAAACCAATGGTGCATGGGCCCCATCGGTCTTTTTTCCATCGGTGTTAAAAAATAGAACGTTTTAAATTTATCCCATGGAAAAAAAAACTATAGCAAATTACTATCGTCTGTGGGGAACTCCATCGGATAAAAAACCCACGCATGCTCAGAATCAAGTAGACGCATGCTCAGAAGCATAGAACTTCATTTTTCTTGGCTCGTCTGAGTGTTTTACGTCACGGCGTTTGGGACGATCGGTTTTTTGACTGATGGTGTGTAGGCAAGACTGATGGAAGTCAGCTTCATCGGATTTCCGATGGAAAAATCCATTGGTTTAAAATCCATAGGAAATCCGATCGTGTGTACAGGGCCTAAGAGTGCTCTCTGCCTACCAGGGAGCAGGATCTATTGGTTAGGTCTGCTCATTGTACTCAGGTGCAGCTCAGCTTGTTCTGACTGTCCCCCACTGGTCCAATAGGGAGGCATATTGGACAGTGGGAGGGGACCTGACAAGTGAATGCACAGGCTTTGTTACAGCCCTGGCAATTGGCAGAAGGAAAAAAAAAACAAATACCCTGGACTGGTCATCGAGTAATGAGCAGGCAAGAGTAATGGTGGGACAAGTAGGAGCTCCTAGCAAAAAAGCAGGAACCCATAGCAATACAGTGGGAAACCCTCAGCAACCAAGTGGGAACCCTCAGCAACTAAGTGGGAACCCCCTGCACCTTAGTGGGGATCCTCAGCAACTAAGTGGGAACCATCAGCAACCAGCTGCAGTTAACCAGAGAAAGACCTATGAAGTCAACACTCAGCAAGCCCTACAGGAACAGTGCTGCATTTCTTTAGAATAATGCAGCAGCCTAATATGAACAAATGCCAGCCCCAAAAGCAGACTGTAAGCAGCAAGTGAATGCTGATTTCAAACCCCTATCAATACACATTAAAACACCCCAAACTCGCTTATCCATGTCTTTATTGATCTTGCTTTGTGCACTGGTGCGCAGTCATGTTGGAATAGGAAGGGGCCATCCCCAAACTGTTCCCACAAAGTTGAGAGCATGAAATTGTCTAAAATGTCTTGGTATGCTGACACCTAAAGATTTCCCTTCACTGGAACCAAGGGGCCAAGCTCAAACCCCTGAAAAACAACCCCACACCATAATCCCCCCTCCACCAAATTATTTGGACCAGTGCCATGACCATGGGCGTCCGCTCTATAGGGCAGGGGGGGGCAATCGACCCCACCCCCTGGAAAATCGAGAAGGTGTTGAAGAGTGAAGACACCCCTTTGCGACTGAAGCAGTGACAGCGCCGCGGTGACAGGCAGGTTAGAACAGGGAGAGAGGTGAGCTGCTGGCCGTGGCGTTGCAAGGGGGTGGTCTAGTGACACCACTGCACCTGACCAACTATCCCCTACTCTCACGGCCACTGGCTGTCTGATCGGTCCCGTGCCGGATGTCACACAGGCACAGCAAGCAGAGTGAAGCCGCCTCCCCCTCCAGTGTTTATGTGTACACAGGGGGAGGGAACCTGCTGTGCCTGTGCTGCGCTGATCTGAGGTACTGAATGGGATGGGGGGTCCCTCTTTGCTGAAGGGGGGGTATGTGCTGAAGGGGGGTCCATCTGTGCTTAAAGGGGGTCCATCTGTACTGAAGGGGGGGTCTGTGCTGAATGGAGGGGTCTATGCAGAATGGGGGGGTCCATCTGTGCTGAATGAAGGGGTCTGTGCTGAAGGGGGTCCATCTGTGCTGAATGGAGGGGTCTGTGTGGAATGGGGGGGTCTGTGCTGAAGAGGGGGGGTCCATCGGTGCTGAAGGGGGGTCTGTGCTGAAGGGGGTGTCCATCTGTGCTGAAGGGGGGGTCCATCTGTGCTGAAGGGGGGTCTGTACATTCTCTAGGCTATATTTATATGGGCATGAAGTGAAGCTGAATTATCTCAAGAGCTATTTCACACTGCCAGCTGGCCGTGTTATCGGTAAAGTGCCGTTTTACCATCATTTTAGCTGCGCTATTCTGCCGCTAGCGGGGTGCTTCTAACCCCCGCTAGCGTTTGAAGAAAGGGTTAAATGCGACTGTGTATCGCCGCTGCCAATGCGCCCTCCCCTGAAAAAATTTCAGCGGACGCCCATGGTCATGACCTCCACCCGATAGAACCCCTTTGGGATGAATTAGAGCGGAGACTGTGAGCCAGGGTTTCTCATCCAACATCAGTGCCTGAACTCACAAATGCACTTCTGGAAGAATGGTCAAACATTCCCATAGACACACTCCTAAACCTTGTTGACAGCCTTCCCAGAAGAATTGAAGCTGTTATAGCTGCAAAGGATGGGTCAACTCAATATTGAACTAGACGGACCAAGACTGGGTTGCCATTAAAGTTCATGTGTGTGTAAAGGCAGGTGTCCCAATACTTTTGACAATGTAGTGTTGGAACAAAACCTTGGAGGTGTCTTCCTAATAGACTCTGGGTTATCTTATGAATTAAAATGAACCTACAGATTCACTTTAAAAATTTCAAGTGACTGATGGGTTCAGTTTTAAATGAAAATGGCTAAATAACAAAAAAAGCTAGATAAAATAAGTTATGTTTGCAAACTCTGATAAATAAACTTTATACTGTACAATCTTTCATATCGTACATTACTTTCTTCGGTTTAAATGAAAATGACCTACAGATTCCCTTTAAAAAAAGTGACTGATGGGTTCAGTTTTAAATGAAAATGGCTAAATAACTAAAAAAGCTAGATAAAATAAGGTGCGTTTGCAAACTCTGATAAATAAATTTTATACTGTACAATTTTTCATATCATACATTACTTTCTTCAGTCAAGTGAGGAAGAAGTGTTATTTTGATCCAAGCAAATGCCGTAATATTGCTGATTCTGCTTAGAATTGTTTGATCAAATCTTTGTGATAGCTTAATCTGCAGATTTATGACTGTTATAAATTGGAAGGAGAAGTACACTCTGATGCCTTGTACACACGAGCGGAGTTCTGACGGAATACCGCTCAAGCTGTCTTGCATACACACGGTCACACTAAAATCCGACCGTCAAGAACGCGGTGACGTAAAACACTACGACGAGCCGAGAGAATTAAGTTCTATGCTTCTGAGCATGCGTCGAATTGTTTCTGAGTATGCATGGTTTTTAGTCTGTCGGAAGTGCATCCAGACGAACGGAAAAAATTTTTCATCGGAAAAATTGAGAACATATTCTATATCTAATTCCGTCGGAATTTCCGACGGAAAAAGTCCGATGGGGCATACACACGGTTGGAAGATCCGATGAAAAAATTCAGTCTGACTTTTTCCATCGGCAATTCCGAGCGTGTGTACGCGGCATCAGAGTTCAATCTCAGCTCTATACATCTGTTGAAGTGGCTAGACAGTTTATAGCATCGGTCAGTCTACGGTTTATATGCAAGACGTGTCAACAATCAGCTGAAGATCCCATGTCTACCAGTATATTACAAAAATTCTGTACATTAAAAGATGTGCTATGCTAGCTTCCAGGAACTGTCTGCCAATTATTCTTAATTATAAAATCTCTTCAAATCCTATTGTATTATTGGGTAAAAATGGGTCATTCTGTTTTCAGACATTATTTTTTTCTATGTATTTCCACAAATGCTTATTATTGTAGTTTTTGTATGTGATTATTACTCTCTCTTGATTTTACTCTTATATGTAAATTATAATATTAATACAGTAGGTTTCTTATTATTTGCAGGTTTGTAGGGAGGTTGAATATGTATATACAGTAGTTGAGTTAGCCAGCAGCCGTCCCAGGCTGGGGAAGGTGTTAATTGTTTTTAGCTCAGTTCCTAGGTTTTGGTCCATGCCGGCCCACCTGTGCTATAAAAAAGGGGGACAGCTAGGGTCTGGGGAATGGGAAAGCAGGTACCGGTGGGTCTAAGAGCTGCAGCCTCATCTGTGAGCACGGTCATGGTGCTGCTGAAGAAGTCGGGAATTGTGGAGAACATCCAAGTCATGGACAATACCATTAAGACGAGAGGAGTGTCGTTGCTATGGGTAACCAAGTGAGGAAACAAGCTGCAAGCAGCCAGTTGTTAAGTGTGGTACCTGGTAAGGTGACAGCTCCTCCGGTAGGGGTCGATGTTCTGGCTCCTTCCCAACATCCCACTGATCAATTCAGAATCCTTGAAGACGATGCACAGACTTGTCCTCCTGGCATAACCAACACTAATGCATTTCATTCCTACACTGACCTTTCTGGTAGATTCTACAAATAAGTTTTCCGTGTATGAGTTAATGAAACCCGGACATTGGCTTTTAAACAGTGAATGACTTTCTCCTCTTTTTTCTTTAAGACTGGAGTGTTGCACATGGAGCAGTTCACATATGCTGGGAGCCTCCACCTGGTGCTAGAGAGGAGGGGGATAAGACCATAGCGGGATACAGTTTTCTTACTATACAGGTGTTTTAAAGTGGTTGTAAACCCTTTGTGAAAAAAAACCCCCTGCAAGACAAAGGCATAATGAGCTAGTATGCATAGCATACTAGCTCATTATGAATTACTTACAGTGGGGCAAAAAAGTATTTAGTCAGCCACCAATTGTGCAAGTTCTCCCACTTAAAAAGATGAGAGAGGCCTGTAATTGTCATCATAGGTATACCTCAACTATGAGAGACAAAATGTGGAAACAAATCCAGACAATCACATTGTCTGATTTGGAAAGATTTTTTTTTGCAAATTATGGTGGAAAATAAGTATTTGGTCATCTACAAACAAGCAAGATTTCTGGCTCTCACAGACCTGTATCTTCTTCTTTAAGAGGCTCCTCTGTCTTCCACTCATTACCTGTATTAATGGCACCTGTTTGAACTTGTTATCAGTATAAAAGACACCTGTCCACAACCTCAAACAGTCACACTCCAAACTCCACTATGGTGAAGACCAAAGAGCTGTCGAAGGACACCAGAAACAAAATTGTAGACCTGCACCAGGCTGGGAAGACTGAATCTGCAATAGGCAAGCAGCTTGGTGTGAAGAAATCAACTGTGGGAGCAATAATTAGAAAATGGAAGACATACAAGACCACTGATAATCTCCCTCGATCTGGGGCTTCACACAAGATCTCACCCCGTGGGGTCAAAATGATCACAAGAACGATGAGCAAAAATCTCAGAACCACATGGGGGGACCTAGTGAATGACCTGCAGAGAGCTGGGACCAACGTAACAAAGGCTACCATCAGTAACACACTACGCCGCCAGGGACTCAGATTCTGCAGTGCCAGACGTGTCCCCCTGCTTAAGCCAGTACATGTCCAGGCCCATCTGAGGTTTGCTAGAGAGCATTTGGATGATCCAGAAGAGGATTGGGAGAATGTCATATGGTCAGATGAAACCAAAGTAGAACTGTTTGGTAGAAACACAACTCGTCGTGTTTGGAGGAGAGAGAATGCTGAGTTGCAACCAAAGAACACCATACCTACTGTGAAGCATGGGGGTGGCAACATCATGCTTTGGGGCTGTTTCTCTGCAAAGGGAACAGGACGACTGATCCGTGTACATGAAAGAATGAATGGGGCCATGTATCGTGAGATTTTGAGTGCAAACCTCCTCCCATCAGCAAGGGCATTGAAGATGAAACGTGGCTGGGTCTTTCAGCATGACAATGATCCCAAACACACCGTCCGGGCAACGAAGGAGTGAATTTATAAGAAGCATTTCAAGGTCCTGGAGTGACCTAGCCAGTCTCCAGATCTCAACCCCATAGAAAACCTTTGGAGGGAGTTGAAAGTCCGTGTTGCCCAGCGACAGCCCCAAAACATCACTGCTCTAGAGGAGATCTGCATGGAGGAATGGGCCAACATACCAGCAACAGTGTGTGACAACCTTGTGAAGACTTACAGAAAACTTTTGACCTCTGTCATTGCCAACAAAGGATATATAACAAAGTATTGAGATGAACTTTTAAAATTGACCAAATACTTATTTTCCACCATAATTTGCAAAAAAAAATCTTTCCAAATCAGACAATGTGATTGTCTGGATTTGTTTCCACATTTTCTCTCTCATAGTTGAGGTATACCTATGATGACAATTACAGGCCTCTCTCATCTTTTTAAGTGGGAGAACTTGCACAATTGGTGGCTGACTAAATACTTTTTTGCCCCACTGTACCTGAAATCGAAGCCCCCTGCAGCCGTCCTCGTACACCGCTCCGGCGGCCGACATCTCTCCCGGGGGTTACTTCTGGGCAGTAGTGTATTTAGGTTTTGTGCTGTCCTAGGCCTGACTAAACTCGTGCACCCCCTAATTTAAATATGACCCACCCCTTCCTGTCAAGGCCACACCCCTTTCTGTTTAAGACCCGCCCTGAAATTTTTGAGTGTGGACACTAGTTCTGAGGGCATTGGGTGGCAATGGATTCCCTAAATTTGCCTAGATTTCCTCTCACTTCCTGTTTGGCTATGGGGCAGGAAGTGAAGGGAAATCTCTGCAATGGGACAGGGATGGTAAAAATTAAACTGACAGGGGCTATAACCCTCCCTTACTCTATCCAAAATGAAAAAAAAAGTGTTGCCTATAGTTCTACTTTAAACACAAATTTCTGATAATTTGATGGAGAGGACCAAGAAGATATAACCATGCCAATGGTGCAACAGAAAACATATAGCACAGCGCAAGCCGGCGGGGACTCTTTCCGTGCTGCCTCCCTGCAAAGTGCTGCCCTAGGCCTGGGCCTTGTTGGCCTAGGCCAGGATACAGCGTTGCTTCTGGGTATCGTGGCTCCAGCGCTGTGATTGGTCGAAGCCGCGATTACGTCACTCCCGTGCATGCGTGCGTGAGCCGCCGGTAGCGGCACACAGACTGAAGCAACAGCACATACGTGGCATTGCTTCAGTTTGCTCCAGTACGCATGTGCCAATGACATCGGCACATGCAGGGGATATCTGGTTTAGGAGATATCCTGGGTAGCTACAGATAACCCTTATTATAGGCTTACCTATAGCATAAAGTGGTCTGTGGTTTGCAACCACTTTAAAACTAACACTGGTCAAAGTAGAAAAAGTGTGTTATGTCTTCTTTGTTTGTTGACTAAAACATAAATAATTTTTGCAAGACAATATCACCAAAAGAAAGTCTTCTCTCTTATGGAAAGCATGCTTATAGACAGCAGATCCCTAATATCTTCTAGTGCTGGCCCTTGCCCTCCCAGTATGAATGATGCCTGTAAAAGGATTGCAGGAGGCTTTTTTTCAAGGAAAGGCCAGGTGCAATTTACACTTGCATGTGTTTGATCAAGATTAGTGATTTACTAGGTAGCAAAGGAAGTACAGTGGAACCTTTGTTTAAGATTAACTTGGTTTGAGAGCGTTTTGATTTGCGAGCAACTTTTTTTTTGTAATGCTGACTCGTTTTGTGAGTGTTGACTCGCAAGACAAGCAGAATTCAAGCTAAATAGGCCTGCAGTACCTCATTTGGCCTGAGGTACGGGGGCGCAGGAGCCGAGAAAAGCCGAACATTGGCCTGCAGTACCTAATTTGGCCTGAGGTACAGGGGCGCAGGAAACGAGCCGAAGTGTCCTCCGGCCTTTTCGGCCATTTTCGGCGCTCTCTGGCACCCCCCACTTCTGGCCGAATTCGGTATTGCATCCTATTGAATTCAATGCGGAAATAATTATTTTCGTTTCCATTGACTTCAATAGGAAAACTCGCTTTGATATGCGAGTACTTTGGATTACGAGCATACTCCTGGAACGGACTATGCTCGTAATCCGAGGTTCAACTGTATATTGTTGAGATAATATTTTAAACTCTTTGCAACTGTGGAAAAAGGACAGTATCCACCTTGCCTATTTTACCCTTGTTAGCAAATCAGTATTTCCATCCCTGGAGCTTGTAGGCACGCAACGTTTAGCACCCAAAGCAAAACCCCTTTACCAAGATCACTTTTTACGCAGGTCTAGACGTGCAGAAATTTTTATTTATTTTATTTTTCTAATTGTTATTTACATAAATTTGTTTAATTCATTTCGGAATTCTTTTTGTTTATTCAAATTGATTCTAATTTTCCAAATTCGGTTGAATTTAACTCAATTCGACCGAATTTGGAAAATTCAAATTGATTGAATTAATTCAAATTCCATTCAAAATCGAATTTATTCAACTCGGCATCCAAATTATGGAAGATGGTTGAATTCTTTCTATTCCATTCTATTCTATTGTGTTTTTTCTATTATATTGTTTTTTGTTATTTTATTTTCTATTCTATTCTTTTCTATTCTAGTCTCATCTAATTTATTTCTAATCGAATTTGAATTCATTCTATTTGAAATTCGAATTTCAGAAGATGTTATATCCTTTCTATTTTATTCTATTCTATTCATTTATTTTCTATTCTATTTTATTATGTTCTTTTTATTTTCTATTCTATTTTGTTCTGTTTTACTCTATTCTTTTCTATTCTATTCTTTTATTTTATTTTCTATCCCTTTATTTTCTATTCTATTTTTTCTATTCTATTCTCTTTCTATTCTATTCCTTTATTTCCTATTCTATTTTATTCTCTTACAAAATTTGAATTTGATTTGAAAGCGATTTGAATTTCGTCTGAAATTCCATTTCATTTTTTTGCATTCGTTTAAATTCGTTACAATTGTCATTTGGAAATTCAGTTATGAAATGAATTGCACATGGGACATCTTGCTTTAATGGGCTTAACCTGGCTTAAGTAATTGTGACAACGAGGAGGGAAAAATGTGTGATTTGTCAGCTATACACGGAAATTCTCCTCTTTCCCTGCTGCTGCCTATAAGCACATGACAATTGTGCCTAATGCATTACAAAAATTTCCTAACGCTCATACGAGCTAGCCAGCAAAAATAAGAAATCAAAAAGAAATCTACTACGTTTTAACAATTTGCATTAAAAATAGAGATTTTTGTTGTGTACCTTTACAAATATAAGTGGAAGCCACACTGCCTTATCAAGTCTAACAGAACTCCCATCTTTGGACATACAGTATCTCTTTTTTTTTTTGTTTACAGAAATTTTATTTGGAAGATTCAAATAAAGTTACAAAACTGTGAGGATATTGTACAGTAGAAAATATAAAGCAATACTATATATACATACAATGGGTATAGAGTAGAGTTTCATAAGTGGTTGAGAGCAGAAAATATTATGACAATATAGGGATAGGGTACCTAGTGAGAATGACACAAATCAGGGTAAGGGGAATCAATAGGATGTATAGGATTAGGAATGAGATCAACTCAAATAAAATGTTCCTGAGATTCGAAAAGTATATGGTTCAATCATCAGTCCAGTACATCCATTTCGAGTTAAAGGTGTGAATGCTATCAGATAGGGTGTGATGGATTCTATCGGATAACTTACGATTTTTCATTCTAGCTAAAACCTGGGGCCAGGGTAAGTTATTGGATTTCCAGTTAAAGGCAATCATCCATTGGATTGAACTTTGAACTTACTAGTGAGTGAATCAGTCTAACACAGGGAGGGGGTATATCTGGGATATTTGCATATAGTATGCATATTTGTGGGGAGAGGATAATTCTTATTTAACCATGGATTCTATTTTTATTTCGGCGTGACGCCACACTGTTTCTAAATGTCTACAGCTCCAGAAAATGGGAGTGTATGTGCCAGTTTCTGTGCAACCTCTGAAGCAGCATGGAGAAGTTGTTGGATAGAATGAGTGAATTTTTTCAGGGGTCAGATATAGTCTAGAGCAGTGTTTCTCAACTCTAGTCCTCAAGGCGCCCCAACAGGTCATGTTTTCAGGATTTCCCTCAGATGACACGGCTGTGGTAATTACTAAGGCAGCGAAACTGATCAAATCACCTGTGCAATAATGGAAAACCTGAAAACATGACCTGTTGGGGCGCCTTGAGGACTGGAGTTGAGAAACACTGGTCTAGAGAATAGTTTCATAGGGGTTTCTCTGTCTGCTGGTGCTATGTTACATTTGCGGAGATTGTCTGTCCTAGTATTCCAGGTTTCTATGGGGATGTTGCAATCTAATTCGGATTCCCAGTGTAACATTTGGTTAGATTTTTCAGGCAACGTGGAGCTGTTAAGATCTTTGTAAAAAAAGGAAGATCAAGCCTTTATCTCTCGAGGAGTTTATGCAGACGTGTTCAAATATTGTCGTGGGAGGACGAATGCTTAAAGAGTAATGTTCATTGAAAAAGTTTTTAATTTGAATGTAGTTTGTGAGTTCCGAGGAAGGGAGATTGTATTTGGATTGGAGTGCGGGGAATGTGAGGAATGAGAGGACAATGATTTTAGGGAGGACAAATTATTGTTTCGCCATAGGGGGAACGAGTGTATGTTATTCAAGTTTTGTGTAAGCCTGGGGTCTCCTAAAAAGGAAGCAAGAGGGGGTGTGTCGGAGGATAGTTTGAGGGTCTTATTAAGTATAAGCCGATATAGGGAAGACAATAAGCCCCTGTTCACATCTGCACGACCTGTCAAATCGCATGTCAGTCGGAGCCTATTGCCGGAATTAGGATTGTTCCAATCGTTGCAAAGCCGACTTTGAGTAGTTCCTGCACTTTTGGCAACTTCGGGGCGATTTCAATAGACATCGGTGCATGAAACCGATGACAATGATTTTAGGGAGGACAAAATCCTCCCATCCCTCTTATTAAGTATAAGCCATAATCGGAGGAAATGGGCAACTATGAGATTTAACTTGAGAAGTTTTTGGTGGTGTATACAGTTAGACCAGATGAGGCCTTGTAGGTGGTATGGAGAAATGGAAAGAGATTTGAATTTAAGCTATGGGAGCTGTGGGGTGGGAGCATGCCATTGGGCGATCTGTGAAAGTTTAGTGGCAATGAAATAGTGCCAGATATTAGGCAGGCCTAGGCCACCTTTGTTCTGGGGTCTAAACATGAGTGGGTAACCACATCTAGGTTTTTTTGATGACCAGATAAATCTGTTAATCTCCCTTTGAAGGGATTCTATTCTTGTTTTGGGAACATTAATGGGTAAAGCTCTAAAAAAATATAATAATTTTGGGAAGAGGGTCATTTTAAAGGCACAAATCCTACCAAGGAGGGAAATATGGTATGTGGACCATACTTTGAGTAGGGAGCTAATCTGCTGGAATAGGGGTGTGTAGTTGGTGGTATATAATGTTTTGTGATGGGAAGTGATGAAGACACCAAGATACCTGAATGATTTGGAGTACCAAATAAAATTGAAGTCTTTTTGCAGGGTGGTGGTTAGGTTGGAGGGGAGGTTAATAGGGAGGGCAGAACATTTGTTGACATTAATGCCTAAACCAGAAAGATTATGAAATGATTTAAGTTCAGAGATAAGGTTTGTTAAGGATGTTAAGGGATTCGACAGTATCTCACAAAAGTGAGTACACCCCTCACATTTTTGTAAATATTTTATTATATCTTCTCATGTGACAACACTGAAAAATGACACTTTGCTACAATGTAAAGTAGTGAGTGTACAGCTTGTATAACAGTGTAAATTTGCTGTCCCCGCAAAATAACTCAACACACAGCCATTAATGTCTAAACTGCTGGTAACAAAAGTGAGTACACCCCTAAGTGAAAATGTCCAAATTGGACCCAATTAGCCATTTTCCCTCCCCGGTGTCATGTGACTCTTTAGTGTTACAAGGTCTCAGGTGTGAATGGGGAGCAGGTGTGTTAAATTTGGTGTTATCGCTCTCACTCTCTCATACTGGTCACTGGAAGTTCAACATGGCACCTCATGGCAAAAAACTCTGAGGATCTGAAAAAAATAATTGTCGCTCTACATAAAGGTGGCCTAGGCTATAAGAAGATTGCCAAGACCCTGAAACTGAGCTGCAGCACTGTTGCCAAGACCCTACAGCAGTTTAACAGGACAGGTTCCACTCAGAACAGGCCTTGCCATGGTTAACCAAAGAAGTTAAGTTCACGTGCTCAGCATCATATCCAGAGGTTGTCTTTTGGAAATAGACGTATGAGTGCTGCCAGCATTGCTGCAGAGGTTGAAGGGGTGGGGGGTAGTGATGAGCCGAACACCCCCGGGTTCGGTTCGCACCAGAACCCGCGAACGGACCGAAAGTTCGTACGAACATTAGAACCCTATTAAATACAATGGATGCGAACGTTCGAATTCTAAAGTGCTAATTATAACAACTATTATGCATGTTATTGTCCTAAAAAGGGTTTGGGAACCCGGGTTGTGCACCAGGGGACATGTATCAATGCAAAAAGAAGTTTTAAAAACGGTCGTTTTTCGGGAGCAGTCATTTTAATGATGCATAAAGTGAAAAAAAAAAAGTCAAATATTCCTTTAAATATCGTACCTGGGGGGTGTCTAAAGTATGCCTGTGAAGTGCCACGTGTTTTTCGTGTTTAGAACTGTCCCTGCACAAAATGACACTTCTAAAGGAAAAAAAAGCCATTTAAAACTGCTTGCGGCTTTAATGTAATGTCTGCTCCCGGTAATATGGATGAAAATCTTTAAGAAAAATGGCATAGCTACCCCATGACCCCCCCCCCCCCTACCCCAGCCCATTACCAGCCCCTTTGGGTCTTGTATGGATATTAAGGGGAACCCCGCACATAAAATAAAAAAGGCCCTATATACTCTGAACAGCCGTATACAGGCGGTGCATACAAGACAGGGACTGTAGGTTTGTTCTTATGTAGAATCTGTTTGTAATTTTGAACAGGTACATTGTTTAAGTGTAGCTCCAGCCCAAAAATCTATTTTTAAACTTTTTGGAAAACATAGGTAAGGGTTATCACCCCTGTAACATTTGTTTTGCTGTCTGTGCCCCTGTTCAGAACATTTCACCTCACTTTCCTTCCCAATGACAACTGTTTTTGAAATGTGGTGTTTTTCTTGAAACAAGGATTGCTGATAAAGCATCAGTACAGAGGAGACACCTTTCTCCCATATTAATTCTTACAGGAGAGAATTTTCCTTCCAAGGGGTAGATTTCCTCTCACTTCCTGTTGTCTTCTTGCGTTTGCAATTAGGAGTCGTTTGTAAGTTGGATGTTTGAAAGTAGGGACCTGCCGTATATACTCTGCAGAAATAGGCCCCTTAGTTGTTGGTGTTGGCACAACACTGTAAGCACTCACAGTTACTCTTGGTTGGTGCTGGAACGCCCTGCTGTCAACTATTATATCACGAATTTTAATTACATATAATTGTTGAACAGTGGTAGTAAAAATTGGGCCTTTGATGGTGGTGCTGGTGCCACAACACTGTAAGCCCTGACAGTTACTCTTGGTGGGTGCAGCAATGGGCCCTGCTGTGAATTATTAGATCAAGAATTGTAATTGCATGCCCCTTTTGAACAGGGGCTGAAAAAAATTGGGCCTTTCGTGGTGGTGGTGGTGGTGGTGGTGTTGCCACAACACTGTAAGCCCTCAGAGTTACTCTTGGTGGGTGCAGGAATGGGCCCTGCTGTGAATTATTAGATCAAGAATTGTAATTACATGCCCCTTTTGAACAGGGGCTGAAAAATTGGGCCTTTCGTGGTGGTGGTGGTGGTGGCGTTGCCACAACACTGTAAGCCCTCAGAGTTACTCTTGGTGGGTGCAGGAATGGGCCCTGCTGTGAATTATTAGATCAAGAATTGTAATTACATGCCCCTTTTGAACAGGGGCTGAAAAATTGGGCCTTTCGTGGTGGTGGTGGTGGTGGCGTTGCCACAACACTGTAAGCCCTCAGAGTTACTCTTGGTGGGTGCAGGAATGGGCCCTGCTGTGAATTATTAGATCAAGAATTGTAATTACATGCCCCTTTTGAACAGGGGCTGAAAAATTGGGCCTTTCGTGGTGGTGGTGGTGGTGGCGTTGCCACAACACTGTAAGCCCTCAGAGTTACTCTTGGTGGGTGCAGGAATGGGCCCTGCTGTGAATTATTAGATCAAGAATTGTAATTACATGCCCCTGTTGAACAGGGGCTGAAAAATTGGGCCTTAGGCACTGGTGGCACAACACTACAACCCCTCACAGATACTGTACTTGGAGCACAGCAATGAGCCCTGTTGCAAAGTATTGCTTCAAAAATTGTAATGACACGCCCCTGTTAAACAGGGGCTTGAAAAATTGGGCCTTAGGCACTGGTGCCACAATACTCCAACCCCTCACAGATACTGTACTTGGAGCACAGCAATGAGCCCTATGGCAAATTATTGCTAAAAAAATTGTAATTACACGCCCCTGTAAAACAGGGGCTGAAAAATTGGGCGTTAGGCACTGGTGGCGGCACCCATAAACAAAAATGATCTTCCAAGCTATCATCATCAATCGTATCATTGAGGACTCGGAGGAGGAGGATAGCCAGTCAACATAACAGCACAGGCACTCAGCATCAGCATCAGTCTTGAAGGGATGTGACATGTTAAAATCAATTAGTCTGTTATATCAGCATCAGGTGTGTGGTAGCTGGTGGTGATCCAAGACTGGTTCATCTTGATGAAAGTCAGTCGATCAACCGAGTCGGTGGACAGGCGCACCCTGTGATCCGTGACAAATCCTCCAGCAGCACTGAATGTGCGTTCCGAAAGAACGCTGGATGCAGGACAGGCCAGTAGCTCAATTGCATACTGTGCAAGCTCTGGCCAGTGATCCATCCTCAAGACCCAGTAAGCCAGAGGATTTTCGGTGGGGAAGGTGTCCAAGTCTGACCTTGCCCCTAGATATTCCTGCACCATGTTTATCAGACGCTGGCGATGGTTGCTGGAACCGATCATACTTTGGGGCTGCGGACTAAAGAATTGTCTGAACGCATCGGTCAGACGGCCACCTTCCCCACCGCTCCTTCTTTGACTGGCCGAAGCCTCAGCAACTCGTTGTCCAGGACCAGGAGTTTGTAACCTCCCAGTCTCTGGGAACGCGTTGCACAGACCTTTCTGCAAGGCCTCCCGGAGTTGTCTCATCCTCTGCTCCCTCTGCGACGGTAACATAAGGTCCGCAACCTTACCCTTGTACCGTGGATCAAGGAGAGTGGCCAGCCATTAATGGTCCCTCTCCTTGATCCGAAGAATACGAGGATCCTTCCGCAGACTTTGCAGGATCAGGGAGGCCATGCAGCGTAGGTTTGCTGAGGCATTCGCTCCGGAGTCCTCTGGGTCACTAAGGATGACATGATCCGCAGCCACCTCCTCCCAGCCACGTACAAGTCCACTGGTTTCTTGGGACTGTAAATCATCCCTAAAAGACTGCTGCTGATGATGCTGAGTGCCAGCCTCCACCTCCATGCTGACACAATCCTCCTCCTCCTCCTCCTCCTCCTCCTCCTCCTCCTCGTCCTCTTCCTGTGCGATGGGTGGGACAGAAGGAACACTGTCTGGGTAAAGGGGGCCTTGAGAGGCAAGGAAGTCCTCCTCTTCCTGCCTCTGTTCTGCCTCAAGTGCCCTGTCCATTATTCCACGCAGCGTGTGCTCCAACAGGTGGACAAGAGGTACAGTGTCACTGATGCATGCACTGTCACTGCTCACCATCCTCGTGGCCTCCTCAAATGGTGCCAGGACAGTGCATGCATCCCTGATCATGCCCCACTGGCGTGGAGAAAAAAAACCAAACTCCCCTGACCCTGTCCTGGTGCCGTAGTCGCACAGGTACTCATTGATGGCCCTCTGCTGCGTGTGCAGCCGCTGCAGCATGGCCAACGTTGAGTTCCACCTGGTGGGCATGTCACATATAAGGCGGTTCTTGGGCAGGTTCAACTCCTTTTGCAGCTCAGCCAGGCGAGCACTGGCATTATAAGATCTGCGGAAATGCACACAGACTTTCCTGGCCTGCCTCAGGACATCCTGTAAGCCCGGGTACCTGCCCAAGAACCGCTGCACCACCAGGTTAAGGACGTGAGCCACACAGGGCACATGGGTCAGTTGTCCCTGTCGGAGGGCGGAGAGGAGGTTGGTGCCATTGTCGCAAACCACCATTCCTGGCTTAAGCTGGCGTGGCGTCAACCACCTCTCGGCCTGGCCCTGCAGAGCAGACAGGACCTCTGCCCCAGTGTGGCTTCTGTCCCCCAAACACACCAGCGCAAGCACGGCATGGCATCTTTTTGCCTGCGTACTTGCGTAGCCCCTTGAACGGCTACGGAGCACCGCTGGTTCATAGGACAAACCACAGGAAGAGGCCATGGAGGAAGAAGAAGATGAGGGGGTGGAGGAGAGAGGTGTGTCACAACCAGTAATAGCATTTTGGAGGCGTGGCGGTGGAACAACCTCCAACACTACTGCACCTTGTCCTGCATCCTTCCCAGCTGCCAAAAGAGTGACCCAATGGGCCGTGAAAGAAAGGTAACGTCCCTGTCCATGCCTGCTGGACCATGAGTCAGCGGTAATATGCACCTTACCGCTGACCGCCCTGTCCAGCGAGGCCAAGACATTGCCTTCCGCATGCCGTTAGAGAGCCGGAATAGCCTTCCGTGAGAAAAAGTGGCGTTTGGGAACCTGCCACTGAGGAACCGCACATTGCACAAACTCACGGAAGGGGGCCGAGTCTACCAACTGAAAAGGCAGCAGTTGAAGCGCTAGCAATTTAGCCAAGCTAGCATTCAACCGCTGGGCATGTGGATGGCTGGGAGTGAACTTCTTTCGACGGTCCAGCAGCTGGGGCAGGGAAATTTGCCTGCTAGAATCGGACGTCGGTGTACTGCTAGCAGAGTGGCCGCAAGTACTTGGCTGTGACACACCTAATTCTACACCTTCATTCCTCTCAGTGCATGTTTCAGAGAGGACTGAAGTTATAGTGGGGTTGGAGATCCCAGCTGATGCGGTGCAAGGAGAGGTCCGCTTTGTTCTTTGGTGTGGGTCTTTGAGGTAGGCTTGCCAACGAGCTGCATGGCAGGTCAACATATGTCTGGTCAGGCATGTGGTACCCAAGCGGCTGATGTTTTGGCCACGCGATATACGCTTGAGACATATGTTGCAAACAGCAGCTGTGCGATCTGATGCACTAGCCTCAAAAAAGGCCCACACCAAAGAACTTTTTGAATGACGGGCAGAGGCAGCGCCCTGCACAGGCGGAGCTCTGCGGTGTGATTCCGTCGGTGTACTGCCCTTACGCTGGCCACCAAAGGGCATCCTGCCTCGTTGGAGATGTGCCTCCTCCTCATCCTCCTCCTCCTCCTCCTCTCTCCTATTAGGCACCCACGTGGAGTCAGTGACCTCATCATCCCCTCCCTCCTCATCACTGGAGCCAATCTGGCAGTATGCTGCAGCTGCTGGAACATGACTGCCAGATTGGTGTCCTTCTTGAGCATCCCCTCTGTCTGCTCTCACGCTACTGCCTTCCTGTAGCTGGGTTTCATCATCAGACCCTTCGAAACGCTGGGCATCCTCCTGGAGCATGTACCCAACACTGTGCTCAAACAGTTCGGGGGACTCCTCAGGAGGAGGACATGGTGGGTCTAGGGAAGGAGTGACTGATGATGAGTCTGACATTGATACCAGGGAAGAGGACGCTTTGGCAGCTGCTTTGCCAGTACCCTGAGCCTGGGTGAGAGAGGATGAGGAGGAGGAGGAGGGCTTGGTCATCCACTCTACCAAGTCTTCGGCATGATGTGGCTCAACATGTCCAGCTGCCGAAAAGAAGGACAAGCGTGTCCCATGGCCATGTGCTGATGACAATGCACCGCGTCCACGACCAGCACTGTTGCCCCCAGACACAGAGCCTGCTTGCCCTCTTTTATTGCCTCCTGACTGTCTGCCTCTCCTTGTTTGCCTTCCAGACATTCTAATAGATGGCCTGCAGGGAGATGGGAAAAAAGCAATAAGGGCTACCTTCAGGTGTCCTTCTCTGTCCCTTTACTTAAGGATTTCTAAATATGGTTGAGGATGATTGCTTTTACACAGAATAGCACAACGACAATTTCCCTGACTGTCTAAAAAACAAGGATTTCAAAGATGGTTGATGAGGAATGCTTTAGCACACTATAGCACAAGGAGAATTTCCCTCACTGTCCTTCCCTGTCCCTAGAAACAAGGATTATTACAGTGAAAGAAACTGACACTCTTCCTACCTATAGTTTTCTGTCCCTAGAAAAAATGTTTTTTTAAAGCACACTATAGCACAAGGAGAATTTCCCTCACTGTCCTTCCCTGTCCCTAGAAACAAGGATTATCACAGTGAAAGAAACTGACACTCTTCCTACCTATAGTTTTCTGTCCCTAGAAAAAATGTTTTTTTAAAGCACACTATAGCACAAGGAGAATTTCCCTCACTTTCCTTCCCTGTCCCTAGAAACAAGGATTATCACAGTGAAAGAAACTGACACTCTTCCTACCTATAGTTTTCTGTCCCTAGAAAAAATGTTTTTTTAAAGCACACTATAGCACAAGGAGAATTTCCCTCACTGTCCTTCCCTGTCCCTAGAAACAAGGATTATCACAGTGAAAGAAACTGACACTCTTCCTACCTATAGTTTTCTGTCCCTAGAAAAAATGTTTTTTTAAAGCACACTATAGCACAAGGAGAATTTCCCTCACTTTCCTTCCCTGTCCCTAGAAACAAGGATTATCACAGTGAAAGAAACTGACACTCTTCCTACCTATAGTTTTCTGTCCCTAGAAAAAATGTTTTTTTAAAGCACACTATAGCACAAGGAGAATTTCCCTCACTTTCCTTCCCTGTCCCTAGAAACAAGGATTATCACAGTGAAAGAAACTGACACTCTTCCTACCTATAGTTTTCTGTCCCTAGAAAAAATGTTTTTTTAAAGCACACTATAGCACAAGGAGAATTTCCCTCACTGTCCTTCCCTGTCCCTAGAAACAAGGATTATCACAGTGAAAGAAACTGACACTCTTCCTACCTATAGTTTTCTGTCCCTAGAAAAAATGTTTTTTTAAAGCACACTATAGCACAAGGAGAATTTCCCTCACTTTCCTTCCCTGTCCCTAGAAACAAGGATTATCACAGTGAAAGAAACTGACACTCTTCCTACCTATAGTTTTCTGTCCCTAGAAAAAATGTTTTTTTAAAGCACACTATAGCACAAGGAGAATTTCCCTTACTTTCCTTCCCTGTCCCTAGAAACAAGGATTATCACAGTGAAAGAAACTGACACTCTTCCTACCTATAGTTTTCTGTCCCTAGAAAAAATGTTTTTTTAAAGCACACTATAGCACAAGGAGAATTTCCCTCACTGTCCTTCCCTGTCCCTAGAAACAAGGATTATCACAGTGAAAGAAACTGACACTCTTCCTACCTATAGTTTTCTGTCCCTAGAAAAAATGTTTTTTTAAAGCACACTATAGCACAAGGAGAATTTCCCTCACTGTCCTTCCCTGTCCCTAGAAACAAGGATTATCACAGTGAAAGAAACTGACACTCTTCCTACCTATAGTTTTCTGTCCCTAGAAAAAATGTTTTTTTAAAGCACACTATAGCACAAGGAGAATTTCCCTCACTTTCCTTCCCTGTCCCTAGAAACAAGGATTATCACAGTGAAAGAAACTGACACTCTTCCTACCTATAGTTTTCTGTCCCTAGAAAAAATGTTTTTTTAAAGCACACTATAGCACAAGGAGAATTTCCCTCACTTTCCTTCCCTGTCCCTAGAAACAAGGATTATCACAGTGAAAGAAACTGACACTCTTCCTACCTATAGTTTTCTGTCCCTAGAAAAAATGTTTTTTTAAAGCACACTATAGCACAAGGAGAATTTCCCTCACTTTCCTTCCCTGTCCCTAGAAACAAGGATTATCACAGTGAAAGAAACTGACACTCTTCCTACCTATAGTTTTCTGTCCCTAGAAAAAATGTTTTTTTAAAGCACACTATAGCACAAGGAGAATTTCCCTCACTGTCCTTCCCTGTCCCTAGAAACAAGGATTATCACAGTGAAAGAAACTGACACTCTTCCTACCTATAGTTTTCTGTCCCTAGAAAAAATGTTTTTTTAAAGCACACTATAGCACAAGGAGAATTTCCCTCACTTTCCTTCCCTGTCCCTAGAAACAAGGATTATCACAGTGAAAGAAACTGACACTCTTCCTACCTATAGTTTTCTGTCCCTAGAAAAAATGTTTTTTTAAAGCACACTATAGCACAAGGAGAATTTCCCTTACTTTCCTTCCCTGTCCCTAGAAACAAGGATTATCACAGTGAAAGAAACTGACACTCTTCCTACCTATAGTTTTCTGTCCCTAGAAAAAATGTTTTTTTAAAGCACACTATAGCACAAGGAGAATTTCCCTCACTGTCCTTCCCTGTCCCTAGAAACAAGGATTATCACAGTGAAAGAAACTGACACTCTTCCTACCTATAGTTTTCTGTCCCTAGAAAAAATGTTTTTTTAAAGCACACTATAGCACAAGGAGAATTTCCCTCACTGTCCTTCCCTGTCCCTAGAAACAAGGATTATCACAGTGAAAGAAACTGACACTCTTCCTACCTATAGTTTTCTGTCCCTAGAAAAAATGTTTTTTTAAAGCACACTATAGCACAAGGAGAATTTCCCTCACTTTCCTTCCCTGTCCCTAGAAACAAGGATTATCACAGTGAAAGAAACTGACACTCTTCCTACCTATAGTTTTCTGTCCCTAGAAAAAATGTTTTTTTAAAGCACACTATAGCACAAGGAGAATTTCCCTCACTGTCCTTCCCTGTCCCTAGAAACAAGGATTATCACAGTGAAAGAAACTGACACTCTTCCTACCTATAGTTTTCTGTCCCTAGAAAAAATGTTTTTTTAAAGCACACTATAGCACAAGGAGAATTTCCCTCACTTTCCTTCCCTGTCCCTAGAAACAAGGATTATCACAGTGAAAGAAACTGACACTCTTCCTACCTATAGTTTTCTGTCCCTAGAAAAAATGTTTTTTTAAAGCACACTATAGCACAAGGAGAATTTCCCTTACTTTCCTTCCCTGTCCCTAGAAACAAGGATTATCACAGTGAAAGAAACTGACACTCTTCCTACCTATAGTTTTCTGTCCCTAGAAAAAATGTTTTTTTAAAGCACACTATAGCACAAGGAGAATTTCCCTCACTGTCCTTCCCTGTCCCTAGAAACAAGGATTATCACAGTGAAAGAAACTGACACTCTTCCTACCTATAGTTTTCTGTCCCTAGAAAAAATGTTTTTTTAAAGCACACTATAGCACAAGGAGAATTTCCCTCACTGTCCTTCCCTGTCCCTAGAAACAAGGATTATCACAGTGAAAGAAACTGACACTCTTCCTACCTATAGTTTTCTGTCCCTAGAAAAAATGTTTTTTTAAAGCACACTATAGCACAAGGAGAATTTCCCTCACTTTCCTTCCCTGTCCCTAGAAACAAGGATTATCACAGTGAAAGAAACTGACACTCTTCCTACCTATAGTTTTCTGTCCCTAGAAAAAATGTTTTTTTAAAGCACACTATAGCACAAGGAGAATTTCCCTCACTGTCCTTCCCTGTCCCTAGAAACAAGGATTATCACAGTGAAAGAAACTGACACTCTTCCTACCTATAGTTTTCTGTCCCTAGAAAAAATGTTTTTTTTAAAGCACACTATAGCACAAGGAGAATTTCCCTCACTTTCCTTCCCTGTCCCTAGAAACAAGGATTATCACAGTGAAAGAAACTGACACTCTTCCTACCTATAGTTTTCTGTCCCTAGAAAAAATGTTTTTTTAAAGCACACTATAGCACAAGGAGAATTTCCCTCACTTTCCTTCCCTGTCCCTAGAAACAAGGATTATCACAGTGAAAGAAACTGACACTCTTCCTACCTATAGTTTTCTGTCCCTAGAAAAAATGTTTTTTTTAAAGCACACTATAGCACAAGGAGAATTTCCCTCACTGTCCTTCCCTGTCCCTAGAAACAAGGATTCGCACAGTAAAACACACTGACACTCTCCCTACCTATAGTTTTCTGTCCCTAGAAAAAATGTTTTTTTAAAGCACACTATAGCACAAGGAGAATTTCCCTCACTGTCCTTCCCTGTCCCTAGAAACAAGGATTCGCACAGTAAAACACACTGACACTCTCCCTACCTATAGTTTTCTGTCCCTAGAAAAAATGATTTTTTAAAGCACACTATAGCACAAGGAGAATTCCCTCACTGTCCTTCCCTGTCCCTAGAAACAAGGATTCGCACAGTAAAACACACTGACACTCTCCCTACCTATCCTTCTCTTTCCCTAAACTAAAGGAATCCAGGTTAAGCAAGAAAAAATAAATGTCACTGTCCCTGCCTATGCTTCTCTTTTCCTGCTCCGGAACACACTACACTAGGCCGCCGTGCTGGCGGCCTTTTATAGTGTGGGGCGTGTACTAAACACCCTCAGCAATAATTGGCCACAGGCATCCTGCCTGTGGCCAATCATTGCTCTCCTCGCTGCCGGCGCTGTGATTGGCCAAGCATGCGGGGTCACAGTGCATGCTTGGCCAATCACAGCGCCTGGATGACACTGCGATGGCGTAGTGCATTGTGGGCCGTTCACGTCACTCGAATTTGGCGCGAACGGCCCAAATCGTTCGATCTTCGTCGAACGATCGAACAGCCGATGTTCGAGTCGAACGTATGTTCGACTCGAACACGAAGCTCATCCCTAGTGGGGGTCAGCCTGTCAGTGCTCAGACCATACGCCGCACACTGCAATAAATTGGTCTACATGGCTGTCATCCCAGAAGGTAGACTCTTCTAAAGATGACGCACAAGAAAGCCCACAAACAGTTTGCTGAAGACAAGCTGACTAAGGACATGGATTACTGGAACCATGTCCTGTGGTCTGATGAGACCAAGTTAAACTTATTTGGTTCAGATGGTGTCAAGCGTGTGTGGCAGCAACCAGGTGAGGATTACAAAAGACAGGTTTGTCTTGCCTACAGTCAAGAATGGTGGTGGGAGTGTCATGGTCTGGGGCTGCATGGGTGCTGCCGACACTGGGGAGCTACAGTTCATTGAGGGAACCATGAATGCCAACATGTACTGTGACATACTGAAGCAGAGCATGATCCCTTCCTTTCCGAGACTGGGCCGCAGGGCAGTATTCCAGTATGATAACGACCCCAAACACACCTCCAAGACGACCACTGCCTTGCTAAAGAAGCTGTGGGTAAAGGTGATGGACTGGCCAATCGTGTCTCCAGGCCTAAACCCTATTGAGCATCTGTGGGGCATCCTCAAATGGAAGGTGGAGGAGCGCAAGGTCTCTAACATCCACCAGCTCTGTGATGTTGTCATGGAGGAGTAGAAGAGGACTCCAGTGGCAACTTGTGAAGCTCTGGTGAACTCCATGCCTAAGAGGGTTAAGGCAGTGCTGGAAAATAATGGTGGCCAGTCACAAAATACTCGCCTTTGTTGCCAGCGGTTAGACATTAATGGCTGTGTGTTGAGTTATTTTGAGGGGACAGCAAATTTACACTGTTATACAAGCTGTACACTCACTACTTTACATTGTAGCAAAGTGTCATTTCTTCAGTGTTGTCACATGAAAAGATATAATAAAATATTTACAAAAATGTAAGGGGTGTTGCGCACTTTTGTAAGATACTGTACATATAAATCGAGGTAGGCACTGTATGCTTAGAGGTAGCCCATTCCTTAAAGATGTAAATTTACACATGAGAAGCCCAGCACAGCTGAAGATCTCCAGAGAGCAAAACAAAAATGACAACCTCGCCAACCAATTTTCCTCATTGGTAGATCCAGCCTTTGGTGTATGGTATCTAAGCTTCAAGACCCAAGACAGGTGATCTCACACTAATAAAAGGAACAAGAAAGAGCAATACAGATTTTTTTCTTCCAAATTAACATTGCAATTTAGGGAAGACAATAAACCCCTGTTCACATCTGCACGACCTGTCAAATCGCATGTCAGTCGGAGCCTATTGCCGGGAATAGCAGTGTTCCAATCGTTGCAAAGCCGACTTTGAGTAGTTCCTGCACTTTTGGCAACTTCGGGGCGATTTCAATAGACATCGGTGCATGAAGCCGTACAGATGTCTTTGAAGTCGTCTCCCGATGTCGGACTGAAATGCGGCTTTGAAATCGTGCGAGTTCGGATGAACGCGATTTCGAAGCTGTGTTCAGTGTGAACGAGGGCTCAATGTGGCCAACTCATTTTAAAAGAGGCAAACGGCTTCCTTAAAACACACGGCAAGGTTAGCAGCAAACAATAGTCCAGTGAAAAGGATTCCACGTCAGCTGTGTGAGGCAGCCGCTTATAATCAGAAATGGATCCACATGCTGAGTTAATCATAAGTAAACGTCTCGTTAGTTTTTAAAGCTTTTGTGCTGTGGTCACAGCGTGAGAAGCACAAACCAGCTTCTGCTAGTTCTGCGTAGCACATGGCACGAGCTTTATATACTCTGGAAGCCTGACAGGTGAATGTCCTAGTGACCGCATGCTGGGCCATGGCAGGTCAAAGCAATCATTAAGACAATTCCTCACTAAAGCAAAATTTCTACAGCCATTATAACTTCCACAAACACATTATGACTGTATATATCTGAAAAAAAGAAAGGCTTAGAGAGAGGAAAAGAAAAGAAAAGAAAAAGGGAAAAAAGGAAAATTCTTTAGCAGATGAAAACAGAACTTTCTGCCTAGTGTCTCTAAAGTGCACAACTGCATCCTAGCCAGGGGATGATCTTCTCGAAGCTTTCTAGTAGTTACAAGTGGTTTAGTTATGCCTTATCGGGAATCCTGTTTGGGTTTCTATGCATCCATTATAGTAAGAATAAAAAGTGTAGAAGTGATGGGTCGCAGCTTTGGAGATAGGCTTCCTTGTTAAAACAGAGATGGAGTATTCTGTACTCTAGTACCCAGCCCAGGATCAGCTTGTAGGCAGGTGTTGCCTATATTCCCCACTGTAGGTAGCGCTCGACCGAAGCGGTAATGCAGAAGGATAAGGAAGTTGTCGGTTCCTTTATGACTTCCTGCAGTCATGGGGTTACAGCTGTCCGATTAGACGCTGGTGCCCACGCAACTTTGGTGGCCATCTTGGCTCAGGCAGAGTCTATTTACGGCTCCAGTTTTGGTGCGCTTTCTGCAAGTGGCCTATGTAGAGACAGGTCCCCTGTCTAGCAGGGACAGTGCTTAGATATAGGGAAAGGTTCCGGAGTAGGGAAAGTGCAGGGGCTACATCTACCTCACTTCAGGAAGCCTTCTTTTTTGGGTGTGGACCAGCCAGGCCGCATTTTGCTCCTCGTTGCAGACACTGTCAAGCATCTTCAAGTCTGCAGATCACAGTTATGGTTCATAAGTGGCTCAGGATGGGTGTGCCTACCCGCTGGGCCTAGCCTAGAGTTGTGTTGGACTACAATATATCTCTATTGCCTAAATTAGACTCTGTGTGTTCACTGCCCACCACACCACGCTGCACCTTGCTCACAAGCTGAAACTTCAGAGTGCTTCAAATGTCGAAATGGTCATGCCAATAGACCATGGATACTTCAGGTGCAAAAGGTAATTGAGCACCAAAGAAATGGGCCAAAAATATGATCAGGTCAATAAAATAAAATAAAATTTGGTCAAAATAATAAAATCTGATTTTGGGTTTTGAAGCAACTGCATGCTATCTAACTTATTGTTGTAGTTAGTGCAAAATAGTTAATGTCAGATCAAAGACTTGTTTACGAATTGCCAATAAAAACCTGATCAATGATCTGTCACTTTTCCACTCTTTACAATAGTTTTGCTGGAAAGGGGCAATTAGTTATGGTACTGTTGCTTAATAATCAGAAGGGGAAATGGTATGGAACCTTCTAATTATTTTTATTTAGCTCTAAACATATAATTGAGAACACTCACTTGATTATTAGAAAAGTAGGTGTAGCACCCCCTAGCATTGCTCCCAGTTCCTGGGGCACAAGCATTGTTCTGCAAGTGTCAAGGTCACCTGTGGCCAGGTGACAGATGCACACCGTAGGGGGACAGGAGTGCACCGCAAGGTAGTGAACCCTATGGCTGACTGCTGCGGATAGGAAACTGGGTGGTTGTGGAAAGCAGGACCAGAGGAGCACAACCGGGATCCTAACGGAAGCTAGAGCCAAGATTCCCCAGGGCGCGGAGTCTAAGACCCAGCAGGTCTTCTCCAGGGCCTCTAGTGGTGAGGATGTTATGCTGCAGGCTGGGACCAGGTCGCGGCCCCTGGAGTTTCCTAGCTCACGCCCCGTAGGATAAGGGGAAAAGAGGGGAAGCAGCAGCACAAGATATGAGAGAACCGAATAACAAGCTGAAGGTCAGGGGCCACAAGCAGACAAGGATAACGAAGGAACGAGCCGAAGGTCAAGGGTCACGAGCAGACAGGGATAGTCGGGGACAAGCCAATAACGTAACAGAGAGACAGACGTAGCACACGGCAGGCAGGAACCCAAACACACAATGCCTAACAAACACGTTGATCAGCCAAGCAGGCTTGCAGTGCACAGGTTAATATAGTGTTCTGTGATAGGGCCTGGGGTGGAGTCAGGCTGGGAGGAGATTATAAAGGAAGCCAGGTGAAAGGGCTCAGGCCTCTAAGATGAACACATGGAAGGAAGGTAAGCTGACAGACAAACACTACTGCATATCCATGACAGCAAGCAACAGTGGGCCTGCAAACTTCAGTACAGCTAACAAGGGGTTACAGCCATGCACACGGAAAGAGGCCTGCTTATCAGCTCTGCAGGTGCCAGCCCATCTGAAAGCTTGGGGGTGGAGCTACGCCTCAGGAAATCCAGTGTACCCTGCTAGCAGAGAGAAGCAAGATGGCAGAATGTGCTTGTGTGTTTCCAGCACTGACCTGCTTGCCTGATCTGCAGGAGCAGACACTGGTGGACACCGGTGTCCAGTTGGAGCATCATGGGGATTCACCCTTGGGATGATCGAGGGAACGGAATGCCGGATACCGGATACTGACCGTAGTGGTCAGTACCTGGATCGGGTATGAGCACTGCGATGAGCAGCTTACCCGGCTAGTATCCAGCCAGCAGGGGCCACAGTATTGGGGAAGAAGAATGGAGGTCTGCAATGGCCTGCAGCCCGGTCAGGGACCAGGTAACTGTAAGTACTGCCCAGCAGGAACCAGACAATGTCCCTGAAATGCCAGCTACACCTATGTGCCCTGCTGACCCCACCTGGAAGGAGCCAGTACAGGGGAGGGGAAAGCGGAGACAGGGCCATAGATTGGGGTTCCCCCAGACTGCAGGAAAAATTTGGGTCCCTGGAAGATAAGATAGCGGATTGGTCATCACACAGCAGCTCAGAGGAGGAATGGGAGATGGGAGGCTCCCTGGTCCAGAAATAGATCCAATTCGAGGTGTTGGACGTGCCAGATCCTGCTGTGGAAACCGAAGGGGCTGCAGAAACCCCCGTCAGTGCAAGAAAACTCTTCTACAACAGACCTTCCACCACCCAGACCAGAGCAGCTGAATTCAAGCAGTGGGTCAAGAGGTCCCCCAATACTTGTGTCCTGCCAGGATAAGGGAAGACAAGAGAAATGCCCAGGTTTTCCAGGTTCTACTGGGAGTTTCAGCGTAGGAGTGGGGTCTGGACTACCCCTATGTCCCTCTCGACATCACTGACATCATTGAGGACTCCCGAAGAGAGTGGGAGGATGACCTGGTGTTGGAGTACATGCACATCCCTAAGCCTCTGTGGGTGCCAGATTGTAAAAAGACCAGGATATTCGGAAGGAATGGAGGCTGGGGAGAGCAATCCAGAGAGACAGCCTGCTAGCAGCCACTCTGTCTCTTTCACAGAAGCTGATAGCAGTAGAAGACTGCAGGCTCCCAATTTGTACGCCTGAGGGACTGCTGGAGTGTGCAGCTCATAAATGGAAATTGTTGCATGGACTGCTGGGAGATGGAAGTCTGTGGTTTTATGCTCTGTTCACTTTCTAGACTAGGCCGGCCTGCCACCCTGACCTGTGCCAGCTGGATGAACACTTACCTTGGTTGAACTTTGGGTGAGATCTGGGTCCTGACTTTAACTCCTTTAAAGGAGCCTGCTAATCCAGGGAGGGGCCCCTCCCACCAGGGACTCTAAAGAGAACTATTCACTTCACACTTTTAATTTTTTTCTGGCAGCAGGATCATAACCCCACTGTTGACAGAATAAAAACAAAAATGTGTGTGTTTGCTATTGCCTGTCAGTGGGATCACAACCCCCTACTGACAGAAAATATGTATAATTAGTAAGACCCCTTTCACACTGGGGCGGCGTCGGCAGTAAGGGCTGCTATTCTTAGCGGCGCTTTACCGACAATTTTGCGGCGCTATTCGGCCGCTAGCGGTGCGGTTTTACCTAACGGCCGAGAAAGGGTTAAAGAGCACCGCAAAGCGCCTCTGCAGAGGTGCTTTGCCGGCGGTATAACGGTGGTGCCCCATTGATTTCACACTGCTCCTTCACTGCTCCAAAGATGCTGCTAGCAGGACATTTTTTACCGTCCCCTCGGGGCTTTCACACTGGAGACACAGCAGCGGCTGTTTCAGGACGGTTTGCAAGCGCTAGTTTTAGCGCAATAGCGCCTGCAAAATGACCCAGTGTGAAAGGGGTCTTAGTTGTTAGTGTTAGGATAGTGTTCTTTATGGCTCTCTGTTTGCAGGTATCGGTATGAAAGGTTCATCCTGCTTCGGACGGATGCAAGAATTCCAGCTGTGGGAAGATTTTCCCTCGAGGGGGAGGTGCTCCCACGTGATACTGTATATTTGTTTGGTGTTAATGTGTTAGCTGCAGGGACCTGTAGCTAGGGTATGCATATCATGTACATACGGTGTAAATATTTACTGTGAAGGTAGTGGGTATATTGTTGATACAGTTATTTATTTGTAACCTAGCCCCATCCCAGCTTGTTCCCTTTCCCCGTTCCAAAACTGTTATTTTATGGGAAGACCCTTGCTCCTTTTTGTAACTTCCCAGCCATGAGGACGGATTTGACGCGGGGGGGGGGGGGGAGGTAGCACACCCTAGCATTGCTAGAGTGCTAGTGTAGTATGTTTTTGTGTTAGTGTATAGTGGATATAAAAAGTCTACACACCCCTGTTAAAATGCCAGGTTTCTGTGATGTAAAAAAATTAGACAAAGATAAATCATTTCAGAACTTTTTCCACCTTGTGACCTATAAACTGTGCAACTCAGTTGAAAAACAAACTGAAGTCTTTTGGGGGGGGGGGGGGGGGTAAAAATAGAAAACTAAAATAATATGGTTACATAAGTGTGCACACCCTCTTATAACTGGGGATGTAGCGGTGTTCAGAATTAAGCAATAACATTCAAACTCATGTTAAATAGGAGTCATTACACACCTGCCATCATTTAAAGTGCTTCTGATTAATCCCGAATAAAGTTAAGCTGTTCTAGTAGGTCTTTCCTGACATTTTCTTGGTCACATCCTACAACAAAAGCCATTGTCCGCATAGAGCTTCCAAAGCATCAGAGGGATTAGATATACCATAGAACACAGTGAAGACATTCATCATCAAGTGGAGAAAATATGGCATTACCAAGAACTGGACACCCCTGCAAAATTGATGAAAGCAACATTAAAGGAGCTGCAGGAATATCTGGCAAGTACTGGCTGCATGGTACATGTGACAACAATCTTCCGTTTTCTTTATATGTGTGGGGCAGGGGGTAAAGTGGCAAGACGGAAGGAAGCCTTTTCTTACGAAGAAAAATATCCAAGCCTGGCTAAATTTTGAAAAAACACATCTGAAGTCTCCCAAAAGCATGTGGGAAAATGTGTTATGGTCTGATGAAACAAAGGTTGAACTTTTTGGCCATAATTGCAAAAGATATGTTTGACGGATAAACAACACTGCACATCACCAAAAGAACACCATACCCACAGTGAAGCATGGTGGTGACAGAATCATGCTTCGGGGATGTTTTTGTTCAGCTGGAACAGGGGCCTTAGTCAAGGTAAAGGGAATTATGAACAGTTACAAATTCCAGTCAATATTGGCACAAAAACTTTCTGCTAGAAATCTGAACATGAAGAGGAACTTGATCTGTCAGCATGACAACGACCCAAAGCTTACATCCAAATCAACATATTGACTGGCTTCACCAGAAGATGATTAAAGTTTTGGAATGGCCCAGCCAGAGCCCAGACCTGAATCCGATTAAAAATCTGTGGGGTGAACTGAAGAGGGCTGTGCACAGGAGATGTCTTCGCAATCTGACAGATTTGGAGTATTTTTGCAAAGAAGAGTGGGCAAATATTTCCAAGTCAAGATGTGCCATGCTGATAGACTTATACCCCAAAAGACTGAGTGCTGTAATAAAATCAAAAGGTGCTTCAACAAAGTATTATCATTATACAGAAAAATATGGAAGTGGGAGTTTTAAGGTGCAGAAATGTTTCTACTTAATACATAATCAAAATTATCAGAGTTTTATTGTAAAAACATTAAAAATGTTAAAAACAACATATGAAAATCATACGATCATGGTACAAAGGATTTGCAGCTCAAGTTTGAGCTCTCAACCAAACCATCCAATGGTTGGTGTCATAACTGATCACATGTGCAGCACCATGGCAGTTGTAGATTAAATAGAGGCCAAGATGGCAGCTTCCTTGGCTTAAAACGATAGGGGGGTTTACTTCCACTTTAAATGTTCTGTTCATGTAGGCACACATACCAGGTGTCTATTAATTATGGAGGGTGCCCACTGCCCACAGTCATATGAAGTTGAGGCAAAAGTGTGACAATGTCTAGCAGACCTGAAGTCATTTTAGCAAGTGCCAGACATATGGAGAACAGGAGGAGTAAAAATGGCTGTGACTGCACACTTCAGCTGAGTTTTACTTATGTTTCTGTTTTCAGAGGAAGAATAAATAAGCCTTTAATCAGCTATCTGCAGATTTCTTCTGTTCTTTCTGACAAGTAATAACTTAGGATTTCCTGATATCTCATGAGTCTTTCTGCAGTATATAATAAAATATTAAAGGGCATTTTCACCCAAATATATACAATAAGCTGCACGGTTTTGGTCTCTGGTATATAACCTCCTTGGTCTTTATTGTTGTCTGTGACCCTCGTGGACGGACATGACTAAAATTAAAGCAGTATTTAACCCAAAAGCAATTATTTATTATATTGCAGCTTACTAATTCTGAGATGTGATGGCTGCATTTGTTTTATTTTTAGACTTTCTTTCTTTTATTTTTGCCTGCCGGTAAGTCTGCTGTTTTTCCACAGAACAACCTATCCTGCAGATGCAGCAGTTACAGGGTTGTGACAAACCATTTACCACAGACTGGGGTGCTTACAATGATCAGCTTTTATTCATTTATGTAAACCCTTTATCTCTAAAGGAGCAAAACTTTTGCTGTAGCTGCCTAAAAAGTGTTAGCTGGAGTTTGACTTTAATTTGTTTAGTGTATCTAAATCTGCTAGTCCAGCGGTCCCCAACCTGCTCAGCACCAGGGACTGGCCTCATGGAAGACGACCCCTCCCAGCACAGGGAGTTGGGTCTGATGTTTGCAGCCTGTTATCTCAACTGCCACTCACATCTTTATTTGTATCTGTATTTATTTATTATGATTATGAGAAATTATTAATATTATCAAGTGAAATTATGATTATTATTGAATCAAAATATATATTTTTTAAATCTTTATTTCTCTTTGTTTGGCTGATCACATGAGCCCTATTTTAATAATTATATGGAACTGAGCTCATCTAATCAGCCAAACAGATACAAAACAGGATTAAATTTTTTTTTTTTTCAATAATAGATACAAATAAAGAAAGGGAGGGGGTGGTATTGGTGGGAGAAGGGGAGCAGGCGCCCTCTGGTAGTTGGAGGGTGGCAGTGCACTAGACCGACACAAGGAGTCAGGTCCCATGCACATTAAGCCCATAGCAGGCCCCCACCACCGACAAGAGGCGGAGTCCAGGCGACAATGTGAGTGGCCACCAATGAAGATCAAGCCTCACTCGTTGTCCACTCTCTGACACGCAGCCAGGCCCCCAACAGGCCATGGATTGACACGGGTCTGCGGCCCGGGGGTTGGGGACCTCTGTGCTAGTCCACCTAACACACCCCTCCTCCTAGATGAACAATTCTGCTGTTTAACCACTTCCCATCCGCGCTATAGCCGAATGACGGCTACAGCGTGGACCTGATTTGCTGGGAGGCCGTCAATAGACGTCCTCCCATGCTCAAGCGGCCTGCGCGCCCCCTGCAGGGCGCGCGCGGCTCGCTCTGTTAACAGCGAGTCTATGAGACTCGCTGGATCACAGATCGGAGTAAGGGGTCGGTCCCGACCCCTTACCACATGATCAGCTGTCAGCCAATGACAGCTGATCATGTGATGTAAACAGAGGCTGTGTTAAACGCGATGCAATAATATATATATACTCTTGTAATCTATAACATGTACAGTATCTATCACATCTATGTATTAATCGTATAGTGTCCCTTGTTTGCTAGTCTAATCTAAGTATGGTAGGCCTAATGCTATAATATTACCTATGAAGACAGACACAGTTGCTTAGTAAAAGAAATTACATTTATTTCCTATAAAGTAGGAAAGTCACACACTAACAACAGATATCTATAAAGCCTATACCAACAATAATAATGAAAATTAATACTTATTCTCTCTTCGAGGCAAAGTCCTGCATGCTGAGCTCCCAGATGTAATAGAGTGAGTGAGTGAGTGAGAAACTTGTATAGCGCTACAAATGCGAACTAAATCGCCTCAAGGTGCTTTTTCCATTAAGTGTCGCACTGATCCTTCAGAAGAGGTGGGTCTTACGTTTTTTCCTGAAGGCCCGGTGGTTTTCTTCCATGCGGATGTTTGTGGGTAGAGCATTCCAAAGTCGTGGTCCTTGGACTGCAAATCTTCGTTCTCCCTTCGATTTGTAGCGGGACTTGGGGATGTGGAGGAGGTTTTGGTTAGTTGATTGAAGAATGTGATTGGGTTTGTAGTGTTTTATTTTCTTGCATAAATATTGAGGAGCGTTTCCTTGTGTGCACTTGTGGGTGAGGCAGAGTGTCTTGAAAGTGACCCGATCCTTTACGGTTAGCCAATGAAGGGTCCTCCGGGATGGGATAATGGATTCCCAAGGTTTTTTCCCTGTTACCAGTCTGGCTGCCATGTTCTGGACAACTTGTAGGCGCGCCATCTGATATTTAGGTAGTCCTATATAGAGGGAGTTTGCGTAGTCCAGTCGGGAATTAATGATTGTTCCAACTACTACTGCTGTGTCCTCTTCTGGAATGAAGGGGATGAGTCTACGCAGCAGGCGGAGAAGGTGGTGAGATCCGCTGACTACTGATCCTATTTGTGCGTCCATCGACATCTCCGAGTCAAAAATGACTCAGAGACTTTTGACTTTGGCGCTTGGGGTGATGGTCTGTCCAAGGATGGAGGGTGGTGTCCATTCAGTCTTAGCTTTTGTCTTTCAGTTTGCGTGTAGAAGAAGAAGTTCTGTTTTGGATCCATTGAGTTTGAGGGAGCTCTCAGTCATCCAATCATCGATCAGTGTGAGGCATTTTTCTAGTCCGTGATATTGGTCTTTTTTTCCGGTGATGCGAAAGTAGAGTTGAGTGTCATCAGCATATGAGTGGTAGTACAGGTCCTGTTTGCTGATGATTTTGAAGAGTGGGCGGAGGTAGATGTTGAAGAGCACAGGTGACAGGGGTGATCCTTGCAGGACTCCGCAAGAAATTGCGCGAGTTTCCGAGGTGAAGGCTCCTAGTTTCACTATCTGGGAACGATTATCTAGGAAGGATGCGAACCAGGGTAGATCTGAGTCTGTGATTCCTGCTACTTCTTTGAGGCGAATGAGTAGCGTTTTGTGATCTACTGTACTGTGTCGAACGCTGCACTAAGGTCCAGCAGCACCAGGAGACATGATTCTCTGTCATCTGCTGCTTTGAGGGCGTCATCCCATATTTTGAGAAGTGCTGTTTCTGTGCCATGGCCCGGGCGGAAGCCTGATTGTAGTGGGTCCAAGAGTTTGTGAGTGTCCAAATGGAGTTTTAGCTGTTGTACTACTGCTTTCTCCATTATCTTGGAGATGGTGTTGAGGCTTGTTATCGGTCTGCGGTAGTTTGGATCTTTGGGGTCTAGGTTGGGTTTCTTTAGGAGGGGTTTGATTATGCCTTGCTTGAGGGAGATCGGAACCATACCTTCTTTGAATAATTGATTTACGAGATGTGTTATGGTAGGTGCTAGAATGTCGGTACATTCTTTCAGGAGTTTTGTAGAAATTATGTAATTTGGTGAAGTACTGTCTCGGTTGCTTCTGATGATGTTTTTGGTGGTGTCGATGGTGATCGGGACCAGCGAAAATTTCGTTGATTGTATAATGTTCGTATTGATTTCCTATGTTTGCTTTGGCTGAGTGAGGTTGGTTGTTTTTTTCTGTTGAATTATTTCCCGAATGTTTTCGATTTTGTCGATAAAAAAATCCGATATCATTACAGAACTCTTGGGTTTCGTTTGCTGGAAGCTCTAGGCAGGTAGGGTTCATAGTCTGGGTGACTAGTTTTAAGAGTTCACGAGGCCGGTTTAGGGCGTTTTTTGATGGTGTTTGAGAAATGTTCCTTTTTTGCTTTGAAAATTGCTTTGTGATATTTCTTAGTGAGTGCTTTGTAGTTTGTGTGGTTTTCCTTAATTGGGTTTCTTCTCCAGGCTCCTTCAGCTCTTCTGCGTTCTTGCTTCAGTAGATTAAGAGTGTCATTAAACCAGACCGAGTTGTTTTTACGAATAGGTGCTCTACGTTTCGGAGCGACTGTGTCTGCTGTTTGTAGTAATGCTTTGTTTAAGGAGTTGAGTGTTTGTTCCGTTGAGTGGTTTTGCTTTAGCGTTCCTATTTTTTTTGATAGTGTGGTTTTGAAGAGTTCCGAGTGTAGTTTCTTCTGAGATCTTGTCCAGTATGTTGTTATTGAGTGTTTCGGTTTTTGGGAGATGGTGCTGGTGGTGATTTTAAATTTGATGGCGTGGTGGTCCGTCCATGGTAACAGCATGTTGTCCAGTGTGTTGTTGTCCACATTTTGTTTGAAGATGAGGTCAAGAATGTGACCCGCGCCATGCTTGGGGGCATTTATCAGTTGCTGCAGACCTAGTTCTTCCAGTTGGTTGAGGCAGGAGGTGACGATGGGATCCTGAGTGGAGTTAGCCCAGAGGTTGAAGTCCCCAAGTAATAGAAAGTTTTTGGTTTTTAAGGTGTATGTCGAGATGATTTCGGTGAAGGGTGTGATGAGATTTATCTTTGGTCCTGGTGGTCTGTAGCATAGCAGTATGTGAATGATGTCTTGAGGTGTTGTTTTAAGATGCAGAGTGAGTGTCTCCATGAAAGGCAATGAGTTCTGTAGAGTCGGTTTGATGAGAGAGAGGTGAGATTTGAAAATCACTGCTAGGCCTCCTCCTCTTTGTCTTATTCTTTGCTCGGTTAGAATGCGGTAGTTCTAGTGAAGGCCTGGGCCGCATGGTGTTTAGGCCCAAGCCAGTCTGGGCCTCATAGTTTAGGCCCAAGCATAAGCTCCTACGAGGCCTCTAGAGATCCAAGTGGCTTCAGCATAGGTATTCAGGTCAAGAGACTGAATTCATTCTTACGAACCCTTTTTACAAAACTCACTTATTACTCATTCAAACTCCCTCCCATTGCCAGCCCATTTGCCTTTTGACCAATCGTTGCACTTCCAGGACCCTCGTCCTTGTTACCGATTGTCATGCCATACCTGGCCTCTGGGGGTGATATTGCCCATATAATCTCCAATAGTTCGCTGGTCCTTTCATCATTGCAATTATGTAGACAGTTGCCCTTCCCTTTTGTCTGTGGAAGGGGCTAATCAAAAGGATCTCAGACATTGCGGAGTCGGGTCTAACAGATTACATTCCTGAGGGGGGGGGGGGGGTCCTGTCCTCCGGGACATAGCAGGACAAGCCTCAGCTTAGTATGTACAAAACTCAAAAACTATATTCCTTACAACAGCCAGTAATCGGCTATTTTTTCTCCTCACCCTAATAGCGTGAGGAGGAAAAAAAAGCCGATCACTGGCAGAAGACAGCGGGACATCGGTCCCGATCAGGGAGCGCTGCAGACAGCTCATCTGTGTAAAAGTGTGCCACCTGTCAGTGCCACCTACCAGTGCCCACCAGCGCTGCCTATCAATGCCTACAGTGCTGCCTATCAGTGCCCACAGTGCCACCTATCAGTGCCCACAGTGCAACATCTAATCAGTGCCTCAAACAGTGCTGCCCATCATTGTCCCTACCAGTGCCTGTCATTGTTACCTACCAGTGCCCATCATTGTCACCTACCAGTGCCCATCAGTGCCACCTATCAGTGCCCATCAGTGCCACCCATCAGTGCCGCCTTATCTGTCCCCATCAGTGCCGCTTTATCTGTCCCCGTCAGTGCCGCCTTATCTGTGCCTATCAGTAGCCACCAGTGCAGCCTAATAGTGCCCACCAGTGCAGCCTATCAGTGCCCATCAGTGCCGCCTCATCAGCGCATATCAATGAAGGAGAAAAATTACCCGTTTGCAAAAAATGTTAACAAAATATAAAACATGATTTTTTTTCAAAGTTTTCCATCTTTTTTTGTTTGTTTAGCAAAAGATAAAAACCCCAGAGGTGATCAAATACCACCAAAAGAAAGCTCTATTTGTGTGAAAAAAATTATAAAAATTTCATTTGGGTACAGCGTTGTATGACCACGCAATTGTCATTCAAATTGCATCAGCTGAAAATTGGTCTGGGCAGGAGAGGGGTTTAAGTGCCCAGTAAGCAAGTGGTTAAATGTGCCCCTGTGCTCCAGAATCTAGAATGTAGGCACTCTAATACAGGAGGTGATAATGGCCAGATCACCAGGTGGAAAAAGCTTACAAAAAATAAATAAAAAATACAGCCACCATAACTAATGATTGGTAAGCTGCAATATATAAAATTTTTGGTTTTGGGTTTAATATTGCTTAAGTCCCCAATACAGAGAGAATACACTAAAAGATATAAGGTCTATAACCACTGTAAGACCCTCCTACTGTTCGTGAAATTTGACTGATCACACCCACTATTTGATGTGATTTGGAGGGTGTGTGTGGGTGGAGGGGTTTAGGGGGTCGTGGTTGAGTTCCAGCACCTATTGTTTGAGAGAAAAAAAGCCCTGGTTGTGCTAAAAATAAAAAAAAAAGATATTGATCGCAGCCACACCCCTTTCCATCTTTCCAATTACTTGGGAGTTACAGGAATGGGTCAATCTAGAGAGGTTGCAAAAAGCATGTCAGTTGTGCTAGGCTTTCCTATTAAAAAGCTTATTAAGGTTGGAGACCGTGCTGGACTAACTCAATGAGGCACTGGTCGTAGGTGGGTGATAACGTGGATGAGTAGTGTAAGGAAAGGTTCCATCCGCTGGTAATATCTATCATTTGGCGTACAGTACTGGGGTCCACCAGCAGGTGTATCCTGGCAGTTTGGAACTGTCAGAAGCAAGAGAAAGGGAGCTGCTCAGGTGTGGGAATCCTTCAAATCACCTCCTCCCAGCAGACAAAGGTGCAAGCAATGCTATTGACAGCAAACAGGAACGAAAATGGAAAATTGTATACTCACCTTTCCGTAATTTTCCTTTCCTGTCGCATCTTCATGGCAGCATACACCTTTGGGTTGTGGCTCCGCCCTCACAACCTGATAGGACCATTTAACTATTAAGCCCAGAGAGGGCCCCCGCCCAGGTATTCTAGTATATATATACACCTCACCTCAGACGGGTGGGCATCTGTATGCTGCCATGAAGATGTGACAGGAAAGGAAAATTACGGAAAGGTGAGTATACAATTTTCCATTTTCCTGTCGCATCATGGCAGCATACACCTTTGGGTGAATAACTCGCAGACTGGGTGGGTCTGAGCATAAAGATATTTATTTACATGGAATAGAGGTATTGGACTGAATAATTGCTCGTCCGAACTCTGCCGTGGACAATCTGGCAGAGTCCACCTTGTAATGAGAAATAAAGGTATTCCTTGAGGACCAGGTCGCTGCTCGGCAAATAGTTTCCGAGGACACTCTGCAGTAGGCCGCCCAGGAGGTCGCCATTGCCCTTGTAGAATGTGCCTTTAAGCCCTCAGGTATCTGCGTTTTACTCAGAGAATAAGCCTTTTTGATGATCTTCACCAGCCATGCTGTGATGGTGCGAGAGGTTGCTGCTTGACCTCTTCTAAAGCCGTGTGGGATAACCAGGAGGTTTTCCGACTTCCTAAGGTCGTTTGTTGTTGACAGGTAGGTTAGGATGTTAGTTCTTACATCCAGCGGATGTGGATCCCCTTGTTCTGTGGAGAGAGCAGGAAGGTTAATCTCCTGATTGAAGTGGAAGGAGGATGACACCTTCGGAATAAACCGATCGGATGGTCTTAGGACTACTTTGTCCGGGTAGACAATCAAGTATGGTTCTTTCGCCAATAAAGCTTGCATCTCTGAGACTCTTTTGGCTGATGTTATTGCGATTAAGAAAGTGACTTTGAGTGTTAAGTCCCACAAGGAGATGTTTTCTAAAGGAAAAAATGGTTCTTGTGATAGAGCTTCTAGTACGACCGAAAGATCCCAAGTTGGGTAGGAAGGTTTTCTGGGAGGCTTTAACTTTAGGCATGCCCTCTGGAACTGAATGACTAGTGGCTCTTGTGCCCACTTGACTCCTGTCATAGCTGATAATGCTGACACATGAACGTTTAAAGTGCTTGACCCGAGACCTTTCTCTAGGCCTAACTGGAGAAACTCAAGGATTTGAGCAACTGTTGGAGAAGATGGGTTCCAGTTTTGTTGCTGTGCTACTGAGAGAAACTTATCCCAGATCCTCTTATAGGTATTGTTGGTGGTGTATCTTCTGGCTTGAAGAAGAGTATCTACCACTTTTTGGGAGCAGCCTTGGTTTAAGAACCTAGTCCTTTCAATCTCCAGGCTGTCAGGTGCATTCTTTCCGGTGATGGATGAAGAAGTTGTCCCTGGGAGAGTAGGTCCGCTGCTGGTGGAAGCGGTAAAGGTTTTGCTGTATTCAGCTGAAGGAGAGTGGTGAACCATGGTCGTCTCGGCCAAAATGGAAGGATTGTTATCACTGTGGAAGATGACCTCTTGAGCCTGAGAAGGAATCTCAGTATGAGAGGTGTCGGGGGGAAGATGTAACCCAGATGGAAGTTCCACTCGTATTGTAGACAGTCTGTCCCCTCCGCTGAAGGGCAGGGGATTCTTGTCAGGTACCTCCGGCACTTCGCATTGTCTGGAGTTGCTGCCAGGTCTATATCTGGCATGCCAAAAGTTCTTGCTATGAGGGAAAAAGCTTGGTGACTCAGAGCCCATTCGTTGTTGGAAACAAAGCTTCTGCTTAGCGTGTCGGCCAGCTGGTTCTGCGTTCCTGGGACATATAACGCCGTTAACCCCGACAGGTTCACTTGCGCCCATTCGAGGACTGGGCGGACTTCCTGCATCATGGATCGGCTTTTGGTGCCACCTTGCCTGTTGATATAGGCAACTGCCACCCTGTTGTCCATCCTCAACAGGACTGGTAGTGTGCTCCCCAGCCTTCCCTGCTGGCATCTGAAGTAATCACCTCCTGGGGAGGGGTGACTATGTGTTTGTACCTTTTTAGGTTGTGCAACCGGGTCCACCACCATAGTGATTGTTTGACCTTGTTTTGGATGGTGATTCGTTGGGACATCGACACCCCGTTCCACTGTGTCAGAAATGACATTTGGAGAGGTCTTGTGTTCCACTGGGCCCATTGGACCATAGGAATGGTTGCTGATAGCGACCCCATGATGCTGAGACATTCTCTGGCTGGGAGTGTGTTGGATAAGAGTAATCTCTTTGCCCTCTGGATTATGATGGGAATTTTCTCTCGGGGGAGTTCTATGGTGTTGAGTTTGGTATCCAGTTCTGCCCCCAGGAAGACCATTCTCTGAGTGGGTTGGAGATTGCTTTTCTTCCAATTTATCAGCCACCCAAATTTTTGCAAGGTGGTTGTTAAAGTGTCTCGGTGGAGTAGAAGAGACTCTTGGTTGTCTGCCAGCAGTAGGATGTCGTCCAGATAGTGGTGGACTCTTAATCCTTGCTCCCTTAGTAGAGCTATCACTGGTAGCAGGACCTTGGTAAATGTTCTGGGAGCGGTAGAGATCCTGAACGGGAGACTTTGGAACTGAAAATGTTGGTGATTTACCGAAAAGCGGAGACATTTTTGGAATGCTGCGTGAATGGGAACATGCAGGTAAGCGTCCTTTAAATCCACAGAGAGCATCCAATCGCCTACATTTATGGCATAGAGGATTGATTGTAGACTTTCCATCTTGAAAGTCTCCACCAGGATTGAGCGATTGAGACTTTTTAGGTCTAGGACAGGACGCAGATCCCCAGTCTTTTTCTTTACCAAGAACAGAGAGGAGTAGAAACCTTTTCCTCTTTGTGGAGGTGGGACTTCCACTATGGCCTGTTTTTGGATTAGATCCTGGACGTATTCTGCCAATATGAGTTTCTTTTCTCGGGATGTTGGAATTCTGGTTCTGATGAATTGGTCTCTGGGAGGTCGATTCTTGAACCTCCATTTGTGTCCGTCTTGGACAGTAGCCACTGTCCATGGGTCTCTTATTATCTCCGCCCAAACCTGCTTGAAGTCCTTTAGTCTGGCTCCTACTACGGCTGGTTGGGCGGACGTATCTTCAAAAAGACTTCTGTTCCCCCGGGGTAGGGGTCTTAGACTTTTGGATTTTTAGGAAGGAAGATTGTGGATTCCTCCAATTTTTTCTGTACTCCCTGCCAGGCTTGTAGGACTTTGCTTCCCTGTATCTATCTGGGAGGTTCCGTCTGAATGTGGGTGCCCTTTGTTGTCTAGGCCTTCTGTCTGAAGGAATGAGTCCCGACTTCCCGCCGGTGACTTTTGAAATGGCCGAGTCCAGTTTTTCTCCGAAGAGGTTTGTGCCGTCAAATGGGATTTTACACCAGTTGGATTTTGAGGAGGGGTCTGCTGACCATGGTTTTAGCCAGAGTGCCCTCCTGGCCATCACTGAGCTTAACACTGCTCTGGATGTTGACGTAATCATGTCTACCGAGGCTTCTGCGACAAAGTCGCCTGCAAGGCTGAGTTCCTGGAGAGCTGAGATTACTCGCTCTTGCTCTACTCCTTCTGCTACCAACTTCTCGGCATTGGAGGACCAACTTGAGATAGCCCTTCCCACTGCTGCTAATGTTATTGCGGGTCTACAGGCACCACCTGCGGATAGGTAGGCTCTCTTAAGATCCAAATCGATCTTTCTGTCCAATACATCCTTGAATGTAGTCGCATCTTCTATTGGAAGAGTTACGTGCGCATCAGGGAGGAGTCTACCACTGGTGGAGTTACTAGTGGATTGGCACTGGATTCCTTTAATGGGTATAGCTTGGCAAGTCTATTGCTGAGACTGGTCTTCTTCTCAGGTTTTTGCCATTCGTCTTTAATTAATTCCTCCAGTTCTTCTATAAATGGGAAGGTTTCTGGTTCTTTTTTGAGATTCGGAAAGTATTTCTTCGCTTTTTGCGGAGTTTCTTTTTCCTCTTCCCATTCTATGGCTTCCTTCACTGACTTTATGAAGGGTTCTATAAGTGCGAAGTCAAACCCAGTGGATACCTCCAAGTCTTCATTGTCAGATAGGGGGTCTGACTTTTTAGATGTGGAGGGAGTCGCAGGTGAAGTGCCTTGCACTGATCTGCTTGTTTCTGACTCTGCGATTTGCAGGGATGTAAATATAGCCGGTTCTCTGCTTGGCTCTCTCTCTCTAGTTGCTTCGTCCAAGCATGTGCGACAGGCCAGCTTGTCCGGAAGTGCTATGGCACTGCAAACCCAGCATGAACTCCCTGATGGACGGGAATGCTGAGGGGGAGGAGAGTGTCTGCGTGAAGGAGACCTCCTGTAGGAGTGTCTGTGCCGTGAATAGGATTTTGAACGGCTCCTTCTGCGACTTGAGCGACTTCGTCTTGTGCGTGAGCGACTTCTACCGCGATTTGAGCGGCTTTGTCTATGGCTTGGGCTCCTTCTAGATGGCTCTTGTCGTCTTGAATCCGACGATCTGGCCGACCTGATAGGGCTGTCCAATTTAGACAGCATTAGTGACAGGCTCTCTTTTTCAATCTTCACTACTTACCAATCTTCCCCCCCCCCCCTTACCTATTAGGCTGGTGATGGTCTACCTGGGCAGCGACCTCCATGAGGAGTGATATAGTCTAACCTCTTGAGTTCCCTAAAACAGATAGTGGTATGAGTGTGCAGGTAGTGGGAATAGGGGGGGGGGGAATGTACCGCTCGAAGGTTCCAGGTTCATTCAATTAGCTCCCGCCCTGCTCCACTTCCAGGTGCTGGCTATGCTCTGGTGCTTGAGGAGAAGAAGTGATCTGGACTGCCGCACTCTGGTTAAACGTTTTATTTAATGAAGAAAATTAAAATGCCCAAAAAATCCAAAAATAAATAAATAAACAATCCATCCAAAGACAATCGAAGGTGAAGGGACATGCAGGGTGACAGCTAACGCGTTTCACATCAGGGTGTGATGCTTACTCATAGCTCGATTGTCTTTGGATGGATTGTTTATTTATTTATTTTTGGATTTTTTGGGCATTTTAATTTTCTTCATTAAATAAAATGTTTAACCAGAGTGCGGCAGTCCAGATCACTTCTTCTCCTCAGGTAGTGGGAATAGGTGAGACCCAGTAAGGAAATGGATTTTAAGAAGCTTACCTTAAGGAAGAAACAGCAGTGTAATCTATACCAGGTACAGTGTTCAAGAGAAAAAAACAGCAGAAAGGATTTGGTTTAAAACTGCTGTCTCTCAGTGATGACGTCATGACCGCACATGCTCTGTAGCGTCGTGAGCGAGTCCGCACCATCTTGGAAACTGGCATACACAGGAAATTACATAGGAAAGCCTGGGGAATACCTCTATTGCTATGGAACTACAGCACAGAAAGCCAGATTTTATACAGACACCCAGGAGAGCTGGAGGCCACTATAGAGACCTGATTAAGGTCTGTGAAGAGCTGGCAGTTATCGGCCGGGATACTTGTGGGACTACAAGGCTCAGGTTAATGAAAAAGGGTGCACAGAAGAGCTGGAGGTCGCTGTATCATAAACCTGTTTAAGGTTTGTAAGAAAGAAACTGGTACATACCCCTGAGACCATCAGAGTGGGGTTCCTTCCATATAGCTCATTTAGGGGCTGTACAGGATAGGACTTCCACCCAGGAGAGGCTTAACCTGGCTGGGGCGAAGCGTTAAGGGGGGTTCTTCATCTTTGATGTCCTGTCAGGTCTTAGGTGAGGAAAAAAAAGAGAATACCTGGGCGGGGGCCCTCTCTGGGCTTAATAGTTAAACGGTCCTATCAGGTTGTGAGGGCGGAGCCACAACCCAAAGGTGTATGCTGCCATGATGCGACAGGAAAAAGTCTTCTGGACTGCAGCACTCAAAAATAAAAGCCTTTATTTTAAAATAAGGAATCCAAAATACACACTGTACAACGGTACACAGGTCAAAAAAATATGGCTGACATGTTTCGCACTGTGCTAGTGCTTATTCATAGCTTTGAATCTATGTAATCTGTAAATCTGTAATACACTCGAATGCCCCCATCATCAGGGCTTAAAGGAAAAGCTATTGAGAAATCTGTCTGTAGATATAATTGGATCTAGTATTCTCCTTCAGCCGCTAGTGTGTGTTGCCTAACTACAATTAGGATTTTCAGTAGCTGTCCTTTTAAATCTGGTTAAAGGGGGAAGAGTGTGACCCCCAAAATGAGCTGGATATTAAGTGTATTACAGATTTGGAATAAAATCTTTCCTCTGGTCTTCGACTATTTGGTTTGGTGCTCCAATCTTCTGGCCCAACTATATTCTTTACATCCCGAGATGTCTGTGGGATTTCCTCAGTGTATGAAAACAGTCCACATATCATCCAAATGCACCAGTGGAATAATAACATTATACTTTTTTTTTGGGAAAACTATTTTTATTGTTTTCAAAAACATTATACTTTTGAATTATGTAATCTCAGGTACCAAGTAATATCTACCTTAGGTTTCAGTGCCATCAAATCCATCACCCCAAGCATAAAGGAAGTCAGGGGCTTATGCAGCCTATCAGGCTATACACATACCTAAATCATCATTTTTGGGTGGACTAAACCCTTAAGGCACAATCATTGTGGTGGTGTTCAGTTTAATCCAGAAATTAGGCATGCATATGATAAATTAGCATATACTGTATACAGCTATCCCATTTTGATGCCTAATTAAAATATAAATACAAGCAAGAATGCTAAATATTTCAACACATGTTGGTAAGATAATTTACATTTAGCTGCTATCATAAGCATATGCTAAAATGTTGATTCCATATAAAGGATGGACACCAGTCTTATATCAGCAAGAGTCAAATCATCAATTGTTTATATGGTTGCATGATGAATGGTTGATAGCAGGGTTTGGCTGGGGATACAATGCTGCATTTTTTTCCCTTTGTTTCCTGGCAGTTTGATGGATGCTCCTCACATGCCACAGTCGAGACACTTTAGTACTTCAATCAGGATGAGCCCAGCAGAGTTATGGAGAAACCACCAAGTCCCAGAGGTATTCTCAGCTACTGTAAATCCATTACAACGCTGCTGTGCTCCTGTGGGATGGAAGAAGCCTCATCTATCAGATTAGTTACAAGAGAGAGACCCAAAGGAGCCTCTGTGACTGGGCAGATACTAGGTAAAATGTCTGGCCTTGGGCATAAGCTTCCGGGAACTGGAAATGTATAAGAAGACCTAGCCTCTACCACAGATTTCAGAAATGGTTCTCATTTTTATTGACACTTCAGAGTTGTATGCAAATACTGAAAGGCAGTAGTTATCAAGGTTACTGTACTATGTGTCCTTTAAAAATGTAAATATTTATTTTACTAGTCTTATTGCGCTGACACTTTTCCTGTAGCCCTTTAGGCCCCATTCACACTTGGTGTAGCTTCACGCGTTTCTGTGTCACGAATAGGGCAGCCCTATACGTGTTTGTTGTCCAAAAGAACCTTTTGCTCCTTTTTGGGCGATAAGCTTACTGTGATTTTTAAGTCCCGTTTTTCCATGTTTGCAGCACGATTCTGTTGCGTGACATTCGCGGCATAATCAAACCACGTTTGGGGTGCCGTTTAAACTGAATGGAACCCAAATGAGCGTGGCGTGTTTTACATCGATTGCAAAATCGGCAACTGTGAATGGGGCCTAACAGGCAACATTTATCCAGGGATATGGCTTGTATCACGAAGAATCACACTATTGAATGCATCTTCTGCAGTCTTAAGCCGGGTACACACGATCAGATCATTGGACTAATTTTTGTCCATTTTTTGTATGCTACTAGTCTCATATTGAAAGTGAAGAGGTTACTCATCATACAAAAATTCTCGTACGACAGAATTCAATGTCAGAAGTGATGTAATGTGTTGAATTCTTTTTTTATGTGTTCTTTCGTTTCTGAGCAAGTGTAGTGTTGCTCTTACGATTTTTTTTTCAGCCGAAAACTGTACTAATAAATCGACAATATCGGACATTGTTTTCACTTTCAATTTTTTTTTTTAGAGCTTGCACATCCAGTTTTTGTCGTTCGAAAATTCGTAATCGGTTGTCGAAAGCACCATGCTATCAATCAGAAAATCGAAAGATCGTTCGTCAGATGAAATTTTACTTCTGATTATCTGATCGTGTATCTTACAGGCCTTCACTCTTATGCCACGTACAGACGATCGGACATACCGACAACAAAACCGTGGATTTGTTTCCAACGGATGTTGGCTCAAACTTGGCTTGCATACACACGGTCATACAAATGTGGTCGGAAATTCCGAACGTCAAGAACGTGGTGACGTACAACGCGTACGACGAGCCGAAAAAAATTACGTTCAATAGCCAGTGCGGCTCTTCTGCTTGATTCCGAGCATGCGTGGAATTTGGTGCGTCAGAATTTCCGACAACAAGTTTTGTTGTCGGAAAATTTGAGAACCAGCTCTCAAATTTTTGTTGTCGGAAATTCCGACAGAAAATGTCCGATGGGGCCTACACGGTTGGAATTTACGACCAAAAGCTCCCATCGAACATTTGTTGTCGGAAATTCTGAGCGTGTGTATTACACTGTAGAGACATTCTATGGGTAAAAAGCTGACCAGTATGTCTTTGGATTGCAGAGGGAACTGGAGAAACACACAGAGGCAGCAGCAAGAACATGCAGGAAATATATTGTGCGAGGATTAGCTCAGGGTAGCGCTTCCATGGACTCAGCCACTCACCAATTTTCCTTTTTGGAGCTTTCCTTACCTAATATATATAGATCTATATATGTGTGTGTGTGTGTGTATATATATATATATATATATATATATATATATATATATATATATATACACATATATATATATATATATATATATATTGTGACAGCAGGAAGGTAAAGTCACCTGGTTGCATCCAGGGGGGTAGATATATTTCGCCCAGATTCAGGCTTTACGCCGACTTATACAACTAGGTGGAGAGTTGTATAAGGCTAGTGGGCTCATGGATGACTCATACCTCTAGGGAGAGTGTGGGGCGTCGTACAGACAGGGAGTTGATGAGACCAGCTGAAGCTTGTCAGCTCATTTAGGCCTCTATAAGAACTCCCAGCTTCATTAGATGTTAGCTCATGCCTGGAACCAGACCTGTGTGGACTGTCTAGGGAGAGTGAACCCCTGTGCGGTGAGACAAAGCCTGTGTGGCTATTTGCTTGGACATTTAAAACCAGGGACTTAGGGACTAGGACAGCACTAGGCTGATCCCAGTTGTTAGTTAGGAAACCTGTATGTTTAGTCAGAGGTCAAGTTGACCAGGATTTATTTTGTTTATGTTTCTTTTGCTTTGCTGTGTTTTGTCACTGTAAATAGAAAATAAACCGAACCTTTATGATTTTGAAAACCACAACCACCGTTTGCTGGGCCTGTTTTTGTGTGGGGAGCCCATCTCGGGGGTCACACACACCCGCTGCCGAGCTAACCCCCTCACAGTTGGTGGAGAATGCGGGCAGTTTTTTTTTAAGCCAGCATGGAGGAGATACTGAAGCAGCTGGCTCTAGCAAATGCCAATCAACAGCAGACAAATGCAGGTTTGCAAAAGAGCCTTGCAGCTCAACAACAGAACTTCGCAGCCCAGCAGCAAGCTCATCAACAGAGCCTTGCAGCCCAGCAGCAAGCTCATCAACAGAGCCTTGCAGCCCAGCAGCAGACAAACGCAACTTTGCAACAGAGTCTGGAGGCTCAGCAACAAGCCCAGCAGCAATCTGAGGCCCGCTTCATAGACCTGTTACAGAAGCAAGAGCAGAGACTACAACAACAGATGGAAGCAGCAATGCAGCAACGTCCGCAGACCAGTGAGGAAAGCCGTCCCACTAATACCGCGTCCTTTGGGGTGAGTCGTTTATTGACAAAAATGACTGGAGAGGATGATCCAGAGGTATTTTTGACCACATTTGAAAGGACCGCTGAAAGAGAAAAGTGGCCTGAGGAGCAGTGGGCTGGACTGGTGGCTCCTCTGTTAACTGGTGAATCGCAGAAAGCTTACTATGACCTAGAGCCTAACCAAGCAAAAGACTATGCGATGCTAAAAGCTGAAATATTGGCAAGGCTGGGTGTCACCCAGGCTGTCCGGGCTCAGCGTGTGCATAACTGGACCTTCCAGCTTGGAAAACCCCCCAGGTCTCAAATGTATGATCTCATTCACCTGAGTAGAAAGTGGCTACAGCCAGAGACTTTGTCCGCACCAAAGATTGTGGAACGTGTTGTAATGGATCGGTTTTTGAGAGCTCTTCCTACTGCCATCCAAAAGTGGGTAAGCCATGGAGACCCAGAGACGGCCGATGGTCTTGTGGATCGTGTGGAGAAATACTTGGCTACAGAGAACCTGACGGCCTCTTCCAGAGACACTCGGACTTTCCACCCTAAGACCAGACCATCCCCAGGGGCGGATAAGAGGATTCCAAGGGGTGAGGGTGGAGAGAGTGAGAGGGTGGGAGCTCTACCCCAAGTTTGGCGAGAACAGCCTGGGAAATCAGCGGCTCAAGAGGCCGCAAGAAGGATCGTTTGCTACCGCTGCCGGCAAGCGGGACATATTGCAGCCAATTGCCCGGTTGTGGAGGAACCCATGCAGTGTGACTTTCTGACGGGCAGACGTCAGTCGCTGTGTGCGACAGTCGCATGCACTGCCATTCGAGAAACTGAGAAACATTTATGCAAAATGTGTGTTAATGGTAGAAATGTTGTGGTATTGCTGGATTCAGGTAGCCTTGTGACCCTGATAAAGGCTGAGTTAGTTAAAACAGAGGTCTCTGGGAATAGCAAGGTAGCTGTTATTTGTGTGCATGGGGACACCCGAGAGTATCCAGTGACTACAGTGTGTTTCGAGACCCCCAAAGGTACCCTCTCTCATCCAGTGGGCTTAGTATCTCAGTTACCGCATGACGCCATTGTGGGAAGGGATTTTCCGAAGTTCTGGGAACTGTGGGATGATCCTGAGCCCCCCACTGGTGCCCCTATGTACCAGGAATGTGATAGCCAGAACTCCCCTGAGAGTGGTGAGGACTCTCCAGAATTTCCCTTATCAGTATTGGCAGGGGAGACTCAAGAAACTGGAGAGGAGCCCACCTCCTCAGACGAAAACCTACCGTCTGTGGAGTTTTCTGATCTTGAGGTTCACAGGGAAAACTTTGCCACAGAACAGTTGAAAGACCCCGCCCTAATAAAGGCACGGGAAAACGTAGTGAAAATAGATGGCGAGTTAGTGAACCCAGATAATACCTGCACTTACCCATACTTCAGCGTAGAGAAGGACCTACTGTATCGGGTGGCAAAAAGGGCAGAAGAAACCGTTGAGCAGCTTGTGGTGCCCAAACCTTACAGGAAGTTGGTGTTGGAGTTGGCCCATGGGCACATTCTTGGAGGTCATCTGGGGACAGAGAAAACCCGAGAGAGGGTATTACAGAGATTCTATTGGCCGGGGGTGATGAAGGACATAGAAAATTATTGTTCCTCCTGCCCTGTGTGTCAGAGGTCGGCCCCGATGCCACATTTCCGTAGCCCGCTGGTCCCTCTACCCATCATTGAGGTCCCGTTTGAGAGGATCGCCATGGATTTGGTAGGTCCTATAATCAAGTCCGCTAGGGGGCACCAGTACATATTAGTTATAATGGACTATGCCACCCGTTATCCAGAAGCGATCCCTCTCCGAAATACCTCGGCCAAAACCATAGCCAAAGAGCTATCTCTTGTGTTTAGCCGGGTGGGTATTTGTAAAGAACTGCTTACGGACCAAGGTACACCCTTTATGTCCCGGGTTATGAAGGAGCTGTGTAAATTGTTCAAAGTGACGCAATTACGTACATCTGTGTATCACCCCCAAACCGATGGGCTGGTTGAAAGGTTCAACAAAACCCTAAAACAAATGTTGAAGAAAGTGGTGGATAGAGATGGAAAGGATTGGGACTGTCTACTTCCTTATCTGATGTTTGCTATTAGGGAGGTGCCCCAATCCTCTACGGGATTCTCCCCCTTTGAGTTACTGTATGGGAGACACCCAAGAGGGCTGTTGGATATTGCCAAGGAAACTTGGGAAAGTGAGAGTTCTCCCCACAGGAGTGTGATTGAGCATGTCGCCCTGATGCAAGACCGAATTGCACAGGTAATGCCCATCGTGAAGGAACATTTGGCCCAAGCGCAGTTAGCACAGCAGAGAGTGTACAACCGTGGAGCCAAGACCCGTACCTTTTCCCCGGGGGATAGGATACTGGTACTTGTCCCTACGGTTGAAAGTAAATTCCTTGCCAAATGGCAAGGCCCCTACGAGATAATGGAAAAAGTGAGCGAAGTGAATTACAAGGTCAGACAACCAGGAAGGCGAAAGCCCGAACAGATCTATCACGTTAATCTGTTGAAAGCCTGGAGGGATAGAGAGTCCCTAGTCGCAGACACTTGGTCACCAGCTCAAACTGGTTGCGTGATTCCGGAGGTTGGAATAGCAGCCACCTTGTCACAACCCCAACAACAGGAGGTTAAGGAGTTTGTGCTTCGCAACAAGGAGGTATTCTCTGAGCTGCCGGGACAAACATCTGGGGTAGAGCATGACATCATTACCCCGCCCGGTGAAAGGGTGAAGTTAAAACCCTATCGGATCCCAGAGGCCCGACGGGAGGCAATACGGGAGGAAGTACAGAAAATGCTGAACTTAGGGGTGATAGAGGAGTCCCAAAGTGATTGGTCTAGTCCCATTGTGTTGGTGCCTAAACCGGATGGGAGCTGGCGATTTTGTAACGATTTTCGACAGTTGAACAAAGTTACAAAATTTGACACCTACCCCATGCCACGTATAGATGAGTTGATCGACCGGCTGGGAACAGCCCGATACATGACGACTCTTGACCTCAAAAAAGGGTATTGGCAAATCCCCCTGGCCAAGTCGGCCAAAGAGAAAACCGCATTTGTAACCCCAGACGGGGCGTTCCAATATAAAAGAATGCCGTTCGGGTTACAGAATGCGCCGGCCACATTCCAGCGGAAAATGGACCAGATGCTGAGGCCCCATCGGAAGTATGCTGCGGCTTACCTGGATGACATAATTGTCCATAGCACAGATTGGGCCTCACATCTGCCAAAAGTGCAAGCAGTCCTGGACTCTGTTCGGGAAGCGGGGTTTACGGCTAACCCCAAGAAGTGTACCATTGGGCAGGAGGAGGCCAAATATCTTGGGTACACCATTGGGAGGGGAGTAATAAACCCCCAACTCAACAAAGTCGAGGCCATCCAGAGTTGGCCACGTCCCAACAGCAAGAAGCAGGTACGAGCCTTTCTGGGAATCGCTGGGTATTATCGGCGATTCATTCCCCACTTTGCTTCTAAGGCTGTGCCCCTAACCAACCTGACGAAGGGGAAAGGGTCGGTCATGATTAAATGGACCCCCGAGGCTGAGGCAGCATTCCAATTCTTGAAACAAGCCTTATGTAGCCAGCCAGTGTTGTACTCACCCGACTTCTCTAAAGACTTTGTCGTACAAAGTGATGCGTCAGATGTGGGGTTAGGAGCAGTATTGTCCCAGGTCTGGAACGGGGAAGAGCACCCAGTCATTTACCTCAGCAGGAAGTTGAAGTCCCATGAGGTAAATTACGCCACCGTTGAAAAGGAGTGTTTAGCGGTGAAGTGGGCTCTAGATTCCCTTCGGTACTACCTGCTAGGTAGGCACTTTGACATGGTTACGGATCACGCTCCGTTAAAGTGGATGGCTCAAAACAAAGAAACAAATAGAAGAGTGAATAGGTGGTTCCTGGCCCTCCAGGAATTCAACTTCACAGTAAAGCATCGCCCTGGCGTTCAAATGGGGAATGTGGATGCTTTGTCTCGAGTACATGAATGCCTGATTGCTGGTGTTCCAACCCCGAGGTTAAAACAAGAGGGGGGGGTATGTGACAGCAGGAAGGTAAAGTCACCTGGTTGCATCCAGGGGGGTAGATATATTTCGCCCAGATTCAGGCTTTACGCCGACTTATACAACTAGGTGGAGAGTTGTATAAGGCTAGTGGGCTCATGGATGACTCATACCTCTAGGGAGAGTGTGGGGCGTCGTACAGACAGGGAGTTGATGAGACCAGCTGAAGCTTGTCAGCTCATTTAGGCCTCTATAAGAACTCCCAGCTTCATTAGAAGTTAGCTCATGCCTGGAACCAGACCTGTGTGGACTGTCTAGGGAGAGTGAACCCCTGTGCGGTGAGACAAAGCCTGTGTGGCTATTTGCTTGGACATTTAAAACCAGGGACTTAGGGACTAGGACAGCACTAGGCTGATCCCAGTTGTTAGTTAGGAAACCTGTATGTTTAGTCAGAGGTCAAGTTGACCAGGATTTATTTTGTTTATGTTTCTTTTGCTTTGCTGTGTTTTGTCACTGTAAATAGAAAATAAACCGCACCTTTATGATTTTGAAAACCACAACCACCGTTTGCTGGGCCTGTTTTTGTGTGGGGAGCCCATCTCGGGGGTCACACACACCCGCTGCCGAGCTAACCCCCTCACAATATATATATATATACACATACATACATACACACACATATACCGTACATATATATATATATATATATATATATATATATACATATACATATATATACACACACACACACAGAGTATATATATATTTATTAGGGATGCACGGATACCAGTTTTTTCAAAGCAAGTTTAAAACCGATACTTTTCTCGCTGATATCATTTACCAATACCTATTTTTTCTTGCAGTGCTATTTGATTCCATAGAAAAAAAATGGGCTCAAATTGCACTGCAAAGAATCGCATGTAATTTGAACAGGAATGCAGTGCGATTCCTGACTGAATCACATGTGGTATCCCGCACCACTACTGTGTGAACCCAGGCTGATGTCACTATGACAAGTCTGAGTTCACACAGGAGCGATGCGGGTAAACGCATGTGATTCGGACAGGAATCGCCCCGAATTCCTGTTCAAATAACATGCGATTCTTTGCAGTGCGATTTGAGCCCATCCCTTTTGTATGCGCTCAAACCCCACTGCACCACACAGCATGAAAACGGTATCGGTTTTAGGTATCGGAGCATTTGCATAAGTACGCATGCAAATGCTTAGTATCGGCGCAACACTAATATACACTATATTGTCAAAAAGTATTGTGACACCTGCTTTTACACGCACATGAACTTTAATGGCATCCCAGTTTAATATTGAGTTGGCCCACCCTTTGCAGCTATAACAGCTTCAACTCATCTGGGAAGGCTGTGCACAAGGTTTAGGAGTGTGTCTATGGGAAAGTTTGACCATTCTTCCAGAAGCGCATTTGTGAGGTCAGGCACTGATGTTGGATGAAAAGGCCTGGCTTGTAGTCTCTGCTCTAATTCATCCCAAAGATTTTCTTTTGGGTTGAGGTCAGGACTCTGTGCAGGCCAGTGAAGTTCCTCCACCCCAAATTCGCTCATCCAGGTCTTTATGGACCTTGCTTTGTGCACTGGTCCAAATCACTTGGTGGAGGGGGAATATGGTGTGGGGTTGATTTTCAGGGTTTGGGCTTGGCCTTTTAGTTCCAGTGAAGAGAACTCTTAAGGCGTCAGCATACCAAGATATTTTGGACAATTTCATGCTCCCAACTTTGTGGGAACAGTTTGGGGATGACTCCTTCCTGTTTCAACAAGACTGCGCACCAGTGCACAAAGCAAGGTCCATAAAGACATGGATGAGCGAGTTTGGGGTGGAGGAACTTGACTGGCCTGCACAGAGTCCTGACCTCAACCAGATAGAACACCTTTGGGATGAATTAGAGCAGAGACTGTGAGCCAGGCCTTCTCGTACAACATTAGTGCCTGACCTCACAAATGCGCTTCTGGAAGAATTTTCAAACATTCCCATAGACACACTCCTAAACCTTGTGGACAGCCTTCCCAGAAGATTTGAGGCTGTTATAGCTGCAAAGGGGGGCCAACTCAATATTGAACCCTACGGACTAAGACTGGGATGACATTAAAGTTAAAATGACACTATTGGTTCGTTTTAATTATTTTTTAAATAACAAAAATGTCATACTTACCTCCACTGTGCAGCTCATTTTGCACAGTGTGGCCCCAAACACCGTTTTCTGGGGTCCCCCGGCGGTAGGGTTGCCACCTTTTCATTAAGCCAAACCCGAACACTCTAGCAGCGCACAGCAATTTTTTCGTTTTTTTTCCAGTATACATTATAGGATTGTAAAAGACTTGGGACATCTTTGGGTGCCCCGAGAAGAGCAGTAATGCAGTGCCGTGATGAACAGTAGGTGTGGCCAGATGATTGGTCTGCCCCCAGTCTAATCCCCCCAAGGCCAGTTTGTCCCCCCAGTAAAATCCCCCCAAGGTCAGTTTGTTCCCCAGTACCCCCCCCCCCCCAGGTCAGTCTGTGCACCAGTGTAAATCCCCCCCCAGGTCAGTCTGTGCCCTAGTGTAATCCCCCCCAGGTCAGTCTGTGCCCCAGTGTAAATCCCCCCCAAGATCAGTCTGTGCCCCAGTGTAAATCCCCCCCCCAAGATCAGTCTGTGCCCCAGTGTAATCCCCCCAGGTCAGTCTGTGCCCCAGTGTAATCCCCCCCCCCCAAGTCAGTCTGTGCCCCAGTGTAATCCCCCCCAGGTCAGTCTGTGCCCCACTGTAAATCCCCCCCAAGATCAGTCTGTGCCCCAGTGTAATCCCCCCAGGTCAGTCTGTGCCCCAGTGTAATCCCCTCAGGTCAGTCTGTGCCCCAGTGTAATCCCCTCAGGTCAGTCTGTGCCCCAGTGTAATCCCCCCAGGTTAGTCTGTGCCCCAGTGTAATCCCCCCCCCCAAGCTCAGCTAATGCTGACAGAGGTTGGCATGAAAGGGGCCGGAAGGACTCTGTACAACTGCCCAGGGGCAATGATCTGAGAGCTAAGTATAGGGAGCCACATGCAGAAGTGCAAGAAGTAATATGAGAACCCCAAAATGGAGTCAGGGACCCCCCCCCCATTCACACACACTTCCAGGCTTACTGACCCCTCTCTAGGAGAAGGAAACCCCTTAACAGGAGGAGTGCATGGGGGTGATTAGAAGGGACTCCCTTCCACTCATACAGGAATACTGACAAATACTCCCCCCTCCAGATAAAGAAGACCCCCAGCTAGGAGGACTGCAGGGGGTGATAAGAGGGGACCCTCATCCAGGAACTCCCTTCTCACTCCAGTTAAAGAAGACCCCCAGGTGGGGAGCACTGCAGGAGGGTGATGACAGGAGACCCCAATCCAGGAAAACAGGAAATCCCCCTCCATCCCCCCTCCAGTTAAAGTAGACCTCCAGCTAGGAGGACTGCGGGGAGGTGATAAGAGGGCAGTGGTGGTGCGTCCATAAAGGGCGCACAGGCGCCGCCCCCTCTCTCCTGCCACCTCTCTATCACCATAGATAGATTCATGCATTACATGAATCTATCTATGGTAGCCGCTAACACCCTATTCAGGTACCCGGCCCCTTGTCGGGCGCCGGGCACCTGAATTACAGCGGCGGTGTATTTTTTGGAAGAACCTGATTAGAGCCATAGGCTCTAATAGGCATTCAAAAAGGTGTCCATGCTGGGCGCCTCGCTGTTCACTCAGTGTTGTGTTAGCAAAGCGAATGAATTTTCGCTTTCCTAACACTGAACTGCCTCTCAGCCAATCAGGTGCTCGGGTCTGTTACCTGTCACCTGATTGGCTGAAGCGACAAGCGCTGTGATTGGACGCCTATCGCAGAGGCCGGGAAGAGACGACGGGAGAAGACATCGAGGAGCGTGGACACCGCTGCCCCACCGAGACAAGGTAAGTGCCGGGCGGGCGATACACACTGGCAGCATTTGATGGGCACAGTAGCGGCACTTCATGGGCACACTGGCAGCAATGGATGGGCACAGTGTCAGCAATGGATGGGCACAGTGGCTGCGTTTGATGGACACAGTGGCTGCGTTTGATGGACACAGTGGCTGCGTTTGATGGGGCACAGTGGCTGCGTTTGATGGGGCACAGTGGCTGCGTTTGATTTGATGGGGCACAGTGGCTGCGTTTGATGGACACAGTGGCTGCGTTTGATGGACACAGTGGCTGCGTTTGATGGGGCACAGTGGCTGCGTTTGATGGGGCACAGTGGCTGTGTTTGATGGGGCACAGTGGCTGCGTTTGATGGACACAGTGGCTGCGTTTGATGGACACAGTGGCTGCGTTTGATGGCACACTGACTGCATTTGATGGGCACACTGGCTGCGTTTGATGGACACAGTGGCTGCGTTTGATGGCACACTAACTGCGTTTGATGGGCACATTGGCTGCGTTTGATGGCACAGTGGCTGTGTTTGATGGCACACTGACTGCGTTTGATGGGCACACTGGCTGCGTTTGATGGACACACTGGCTGCATTTGATGGACACACTGGCTGCGTTTGATGGCACAGTGGCTGTGTTTGATGGCACAGTGGCTGTGTTTGATGGGCACACTGACTGCGTTTGATGGGCACACTGGCTGCGTTTGATGGGCACACTGGCTGTGTTTGAGGGCATAGTGGCTGCGTTTGATGGACACAGTGGCTGCGTTTGATGGACACAGTGGCTGCGTTTGATGGGGCATAGTGGCTGCGTTTGATGGGCACAGTGGCTGCGTTTGATGGGCACAGTGGCTGCGTCTGTGGGCATAGTGGCTGCGTTTGATGGGCACAGTGGCTGCGTTTGATGGCACAGTGGCAGCGTTTGATGGGCACAGTGGCTGCGTTTGATGGGCACAGTGGCAGCGTTTGATGGGCACAGTGGCAGCAATTGATGTTTTTTTTTTTTTCAGTTTGTTTGTTTGCATGCCCCCCCCCCCATTTTTTTTTAGCACCAGCCACCACTGTAAGAGGGGATCCCAATCCAGGAACATAGGACCCCCCCCTCCAGTAAAGAAGATCCCCAGCTGGGGGGGAGTGATAAGAGGGGACCCCCATCCAGATATACAGGAATTTGCCTCCCTGCCCCCTCCAGTTATAGAAGACCCCCAGCCAGTAGGACTGCAGGGGTGGGGTAATAAGGGGGACCCCCATCCAGGAATAGGTGAGGGGTGATGGGAGGGGACATTGCTAACCCCCCTCTGGCAGAAAGAGACCACCTGTCAGGAAGAATACAGACATCTGCCCCCTCCTCCCTCTTAAAAAGGTGAATGACAGTTTAGTGAGTGAAGATGTTCAGAGTTACACACACACAGCTCCGGTCACAGTGCAGATGGGGAGGGGGGTGACTCACCGTAGCAGATAAGGAGGAAATTCCCGTACAGCTCCGATGTCTGTGAAGGAGCTCTGGGCGGGCTGCCTGTCACTGCTGCTTTTACTCCTCTCTCTGTCCCCCGCGCTGCTGAAACTCTCACTCTCAGCAGTGGCAGAGAGGATTCACAGGCTGGCTGACTGGCGCGGTGGCGGGGGGGGGGGGGATGGGGAGCAGGCAAGTTGCGGGGGAGAAATCAAAGTGAGGGAGACGGTTGGGACTGCAGGTATACTGCTGTGTCCGGGTTAGAAGAGAACAGAAACCCGGGCACAAGTGTCAAAAACCGGACTGTACGGGTCATTCCCGTACGGGTGGCAACCCTACCCGGCGGCTCTCTCGGCTCCTCCCCGCATCAGATAACCCCCTCTGGGAAGAGTTCTCCCAAGGGGGTTACCTTGCGGGCGCGCTCCCGAGTCCTGCATTCGGCGTCCATAGCTGCCAAATGCAGGACTTGGCCCCGCTCCCCGGCGCCCACGTCATTGGATTTGATTGACAGCAGCTGGAGCCAATGGCTGCGCTGCTATCAATCTATCCAATGAAGAGCCGAGAACCCCGGGCAAAGATCCAGCGTGTTCTCAATGTGGGACTTTCCAGGGCTCAGGTAAGTAAAACGGGGGGCTGGTAATAGTCAGATGGGTTTACAACCCCTTTAATGTGTGTGTAAAGGCAGGTGTCTCAATACTTTTGACAATATAGTGTGTAGGACTACCCCTGTAGGAGCTGCTGGTTTAAAGTTTTGGGCCAACCGTTACCTTTTCTGTTCACCGCACTCGTGTCAGGGATCCTTCTTGAAGACAGAGCCTGTATAAAAGTTCACACCAACACCTGGATACGTTTTCTTCAAGAGGCTTTATTTTACCAGTTCCAACAGAGGGGTAGAGGGATAGGGGAGTTTCAGGCACTTTACTTTGCGGATCACGGGCACAATCTCAGATCCAGAGGACAAACAGTTCCACGCTGGATTTAGCAACCACCGGATAGGCCTACTCTCACTGGCCTAGCAACCGGTGCGAAGCTCGCTCAAAAGTCTCTGCCACAGACTTGATGAGTGCCGTTGCGTCGTTCCACAACCTTCTGCCACAAGATCGTGTAACCACACTGACACTTTGCAAAAAGTTCCTTCTAGAATACATAGCTCACGGTGCCAGAATATTTCAGCCGTCCGGCAGCACCGCGAGGCAAACTGGCCAGGATGCGTCCTTCAATTGAGTCCCCAATTGTTCCGCTTCTTCCTGCAGGCAAGACCGCGTAGGACCATCCCAGGACTAGTAGGCCCCAGCAACTCCTGGGCCCACTTCTCAGTTGCAGAGCCTCGGGCCAGCAGGCCCCGAGGCCGAAAATGGCTCGTACATCCCTAAGGCCAGGAGGGCCCTCAGGTCAGGATCCGGCAATGACCCCCGGCAACGAACCCCGATAGATCGGTCTCTGTCTCTTAAATACCCCCTCCCAGAATGCACAGAAGATTGACCACGCCCCCTGAGCCACTTTTTGGAAAGGAATACCCAATACACCCAATACACCTAGCCTGCTGCATTTCCAACCCTGACCCGTGGTGACAGTGACACCTACTGTCAGGTGGAAAACGCACAGCCCAGCTAGACTGAAACAGAGCCATCAATTTACATAATTCTTTCTGAGCTGAACTACAGCTCAGATAACTAAATTTTACTTATAGCATCTACCCAACAGGAGTAGGGCGATACAAGTGTATATACAGTATATGTGTGTGTTTTAAAAATAAAACTGTAATACATGACTAAGGATTCCAATGATAGGCTGTATGCCCACTGTTCATATAAAGTATCTCACAAAAGTGAGTACACCCCCTCACATTTTTGGAAATATTTTAGTATATCGTTTCATGTGACAACACTGAAGAAATTACACTTTGCTACAATGTAAAGTGGTGAGTCATTAATGTCTAAACTGCTGGCAACAAAAGTGAGTACACCCCTAAGTGAAAATGTCCAAATTGGGCCAAATTAGCATTTTCCCTCCCCGATGTCATGTGACTCGTTAGTGTTACAAGGTCTCAGGTGTGAATGGGGAGCAGGTGCGTTAAATATGGTGTTATCGCTCTCACTCTCTCATACTGGTCACTGGAAGTTCAACATGGCACCTCATGGCAAAGAACTCTCTGAGGATCTGAAAAAAATAAATTGTTAATCTACATAAAGATGGCCTAGGCTATAAGAAAATTCCAAAGACCCTGAAACTGAGCTGCAGCACGGTGGCCAAGACCATACAGCGGTTTAACAGGACAGGTTCCACTCAGAACAGGCCTTGCATGGCCGACCAAAGGAGTTGAGTGCACGTGCTCAGTGTCATATCCAGAGGTTGTCTTTGAGAAATAGAGCTGCAGAGGTTGAAGGGGTGGGGGGTCAGCCTGTCAGTACTCAGACCATACGCCGCACACTGCATCAAATTGGTCTGCATGGCTGTCATCCCAGAAGGAGGCCTCTCCTAAAGATGATGCACAAGAAAGCCCGCAAACAGTTTGCTGAAGACAAGCAGACGAAGGACATGGATTACTGGAACCATGTCCTGTGGTCCGATGAGACCAAGATAAACTTATTTGGTTCAGATGGTGTCAAGCGTGTGTGGCAGTAACTAGGTGAGAAGTACAAAGACAAGCGTCTACAGCCTACAGTCAAGCATGGTGGTGGGAGTGTCATGTTCTGGGGCTGCAAGAGTGCTGCCGGCACTGGAGAGCTACAGTTCATTGAGGGAACCATGAATGCCCACATGTACTGTGACATACTGAAGCAGAGAATGATCCCCTTCCTTCGGAGACTGGGCTGCAGGGCAGTATTACAACATGATAACGACCCCAAACACACCTCCAAGACGACCACTGCAGAGAAGCTGAGGATAAAGGTGATGGACTGGCCAAGCATATCTCAAGACCTAAACCCTATTGTGTGTAGCGGGGTCTTCAGATTTAGTGGGATACACCTGGGGGTAGTGTGAGCCAGGTGTGTAATTGTGACAGGGTTTAGACCCCTTTTTGTTATTCATGGAGGATTGGGTGGTGCAATATTCTCCTTGGCCTGTGGGTGGCGGGGTACCTACAGGCTCCAGGCAGAATCACTACCGCAGTGCTACCCTTTTTGTCCCTTTCCGGAGATGGTACGGCTGGGGCGGGGAACCCGCCGTGGTGTCAAAGGGAAGAGAGAAAAGGGGGAGACGCCCTCACCACAAGGTCTTCGAGGATCATCTCTTCACGCACCCAGGCACCTTAGGCCTGGGTGCGGGCAGTTCGGGGTTCCGGCCCAGGCCCCTAGGCTTGGCCGGAATGGAGTTGGAGTCCATCCCAGGCACCTTCAGCCTGGGGTGAGGTACTATGTCGTGGGCCTGGGACCTGGTGACTTCGACTGGGTCCCGCGAGGGTGAAGGGATTCCAGGGTGCCCCTTGCGAGGGGACCCACATCTGAGGTGAGGAGGCCGGGGAGGTCACCCGTCTGAAGATTCCGGAGCAGCGTCAACCCGGTGACGGACGGGCCTCCGGTAACTCCCCTGGAGGGTCATCTTCCCCTGATAGAGGCCCCAGCGCAGCGAAGTTGTTCTAATCAAGACTCCTGCAACCCTTGGTCATAGTACAGGGGGTGTAGGGACTACAATCAGGTTAGTGCCTCGGCCTGCTCATCCCACCGTATCCTGCCATTACCCTGTTGTTGTGGAGCTACGAAATAAAACTGAGAGTTGGACTGTGATCGGTGTATGGACTCTGTTAATGGGAGCAAAGGGAGATTCCAGCATAGCAGGGCTAAGTTCCGCAACCCAATACACGTTTGGCCCGAGGAAGATAATGAAATTGGCCTTCACCTCAACCACAGCCATGGGGAGGACATGGGCCGTGGCGCACCTCACTCTCGAAACCCAGGTACCCCTAGACGAGAGCCATCGGATGACCGATAAACATGTAGAGGGGGTGAGGCCGCTACATGAGCATCTGTGGGGCATCCTCAAATGGAAGGTGGAGGAGCGCAAGGTCTCTAACATCCACCAGCTCTGTGATGTCATCATGGAGGAGTGGAAGAGGATTCCAGTGGCAATCTGTGAAGCTCTGGTGAACTCCATGCCCAAGAGGGTTAAGGCAGTGCTGTAAAGGAATGGTGGACACACAAAATATTGACACTTTGAGACCAATTTGGACATTTTCACTTAGGGGTGTACTCACTTTTGTTGCCAACTATTTAGACATTAATGGCTGTGTTGAGTTATTTTGAGGGGACAGCAAATATACACTGTTATACAAGCTGTACACTCACTACTTTACATTGTAGCAAAGTGTCATTTCTTCAGTGCTGTCACATAAAACTATATAATAAAATATTTACATAAATGTGAGGGGTGTACTCACTTTCGTGAGATACTGTATGTAACTGGTTTTCAATCTGTTCTTTTTACACCAGTATCCTGATGGGATCGCCTATATTGAAGGTCATTAGTGTCTAAGGTTACATAGAAAGCTAATATTGCTGGTAAAACTGTGCAAGCGGGAAATCACAGAGCATTGTGCCACAACCTAAGCTACTCTTCTAAACTCTACAGGGAAAATGCTAGGAATAACTGGAAATTGGATATTTGAATAATTAAAATGTATTTTATGGGAAGCTAAAAAAAAAAAAACCTGAAAAGGGAAACCTCATGTGACCTGTTTGCAGTGGCGGCTGGTGCTCAAAATTTTTGGGGGGGCACAAACTGAAAAATCTAACTTTTGCTAATGCAGGGCTGTAAATAGCCATTTATCAGGTGATTATGTATCATTACTGCTAGGTAAAACTGTGCCCGTCAATTGCAGCCTCACTGTGCCCATTATGAGGGGTTCCCACCATTCCTGTACTGCGTTCCCGGGTTTTTACACCTGCTGTGCTCATTATGAGGGGTTCCCACTATCCCTGTACTGAGTTCCTGAGTCTGTAAGCTGATGTGACTATTATGAGGGGGTTCCCACCATCTCTGTGCTGAGTTCCCGGGTCTGTACCCCCGCTGTGCCCATTATGAGGGGTTCCCACCATCCCTATGCGGAGTTCTTCTTTACAAGTGTGATCTCAGAGCTGGCCATTCCTCTTTAGGGGTCCAGTCACTGACTGACACCCTCTCCATCCCACATTACTTTTTATCTCTTCCAAACTGTTGAGCAGATCAGTACATTCTCTGCACTCAATTAAGTTGGTCATAGAATAGATGATTCCTATTTAATTTAATTCCTACAGCCACCTTAAATGAGTGCAGAGAATGTTCTGATCTGCTAAACAGAAAGAGATAAAAAGTAATCTGGAAAGGAAAGGGTGTCAGGCAGTGATTGGAATGGTCAGATCTGACAACGGAGGCTGCAGGATGTGAGCAGTGAACTATGCAATCAGAAGATGAAGAGGGGAGGGGGATCGGTGTGATAGGGAAGGTGTACAGACCTGCATTACACGAGAGAGGGGAATTAAAGTTGGAGATTAAAAATGCTGCTGTAAAGTCTCTCAGGACACAGTGATAATAGCCCCTTCTGCCGCCCTCCCCCCTCCAGTCCTGGCATGTAGTGTACCTGGATAATGCAGAGTATGTGTCACAGGGAGATGAATGGACAGCTGCCTCTGCAAGGACCTATTGCTCCCTGTCCTGAGCCGCTCTTCTTCTGCTGGTGATTTCCCCCTCATTTACTGAAGGAGACAGGCAGCCTGTGAGCCAATGACTCTGCAAGGTCTGATTAAAGCCCCACCCTATGGACCCAATCAATTACAAGCACTGGAAACCTAATGCTAGAGGTGGAGTGTTCGGGGCTATAAGCATTGCGCCCCGAGCACGCTCTAAACTATGCCAATAGAGCTTCTTAGCCCAAATCACGTGTTTACACACAAGTCATGCCTCCAATAGCACCCCTGTGTGCGGCGCCCTTAACACACCCACTTAAATGGACACTTTCAAAAAAATATATATCTTTTTTTTTAATAAGTAGCTTTAGGGGGGCGGCGCCCCTGCTCCCCCTATTGACGGGCCGCCACTGCCCGTTTGTTAACGACCCTTCACTAGATACTAAAAAAAACTCCCCAGCCCGAACCTGCCTACCCAAGAACCTGACATCAACAAACATGGCTCACCTCCTTGCAGATTGCATACTCATTTTTCTTCATTTCTATCACCTTTCTTGTCTGAACTTCTCACCTCAGAGGTATATATGCGGTCCTAACTCTATAATTTTAAGAGTCTCCTGAGTTTGAGCACATATATAATAATGGATAGGTATGCCAAGAGGGGGCCCATCCCTCCTAAAGGTAAAGGAATGCACTGGACACCCAGCAATAGCACAATGGCAACAAAGATATCAAGTGTGTCCCCTCACCACCACCCTTCTCTCTGTACACAGTGGTTCTTTCCTCTGGCCCTTACATCACTTCAGGACACAGTAGTGGCATAAATCTGGCCATATTTTTATTTGAAAACTTTAATTTCACGACCCTTTGGAAGATTTTCAAATAGTTTTAGTGATTTTTAGTTTAGGAAATTATATTCATTTCAAAATCGTATGTTAAAAGCCCACAAAATGTTCTTTTACTAATGCTTTATTAGTCTATTAACAGATTTTGCCCAAGGGCAACAAAGAATCCAGATACATTATTAACATTGGGATAGTGAAGATTCCAGCAAGTCCCGCCCCTGTCTGTGAGCAGAGCCGAGTCTAGCCGAAGTACACTCGGCTTTCTGTATGTCATCGGCGCTCGCTCCTCTCCTCTTGCAATCAGTGGAGATGGGCGGGACTGTGAGCAGAGCCGAGTCTAGCCGAAGTACACTCGGCTTTCTGTATCTCGGCTCCGCTCGCTCCTCTCCGCTCACGGTCAGTGGAAATCGGTGCCAATTTTAAATCAGGGCAGAGACTGGCAAGGCTGCAAAGGCACGGGGCAATGCTGAAAATGCACTGGGCAAGTCTGCATAGGCACTGGGTAAGGCTGCAGATGGACACTAGGCAAGGCTGCAATGATGGACAAGGCTGCAGATGGACACTGATAAGGCTGCATTGATGGGCATTTAAATGTACATTTTTGTTCTTAAACTTCCCTCCTAAAAGTTTTTTTCCTTAAAATTCCCTCCTAAACTTGGGTGCGTGTTATACGCCGATAAATATGGTAAATTTGAAAGTATTTTCAAACGACATTCTGCAAGTTGTCGAGTTTGGAATTTTTCATTTGAAAATTTAAGACAAACTTAAAGCAGAACTAAACACCCCTATTGTATTCTGCCAAGGAAGCTGCCATCCTAGCCTCTGTTTGATCAGCAACTGCCATGGTGTTGCATGTGGGATCAGTTATGACTGCAGCCATTTGATGGTTTCACAGTTTAGTTGAAAGCACAAGCAAATGTGCAAATGTGACATTTACATTCCCCATTTATTTTATTGGTTGAACTGGATGGACTAGTATCTTTTTTCAACCTGACTAACTATGTAAGCACTAATTTATTCCATCTGTGGATTTAAAGTAGATCTACAGTGCCTTCAAAAAATATTCATACCCCTTGAAATTTTCCACATTTTGTCATGTTACAACCAAAAATGTAAATGTATTTTATTGGATTTTATGTGATAGACCAACACAAAGTTGCACATAATTGTGAAATGGAAGGAAAATGATAAATGTACTTCAAAACTTATTACAAATAAATATCTGAAAGGTTTGGCGTCCATTTGTATTCAGCCCCCGTTACTCGGATATCCCTAACTAAAATATAGTGGAACCAATTGCCTTCAGACGTCACCTAATAAGTAGAGTTCACCTGTGTGTAATTTAAGCCCTCAGAGGTTTGTTAGAGAACCTTAGTGAACAAACAGCATCATGAAGGCCAAGGAACACACCAGACAGGTCAGGGATAAAGTTGTGAAGAAGTTTAAAGCAGGGTTAGGTTCTAAAAAGATATACCAAGCTCTCAACATCTCACTGAGCTCTGTTCAATCCATCATCAGAAAATGGAAAGAGTATGGCACAACTGCAAACCCACCAAGACTTTGCTGTCCACCTAAACTAACAGGCCGGGCAATAAGAACATCAATCAGAGAAGCAGCGAAGAGGCCCATGGTAACTCTGGAGGAGCTGCAGAGATCCACAGCTCAGGTGGGAGAATCTGTTCACAGGACAACTATGTCAGGGCTGGGCTCAGCCCTCCCTTCTCTGTGCTCAGGTTGCTCAGCTGTCAGTTAATTGTCAGCACCCATTGTTCCACAGTGGCTCACCATTTCCTGCTCGTCAGCCAGCCCCTTCTATTTAAACTGCCTGGTTCATTCCTTCGGTGCCTTTGCCTTTGGTAAAACATATCTGGAAACTCTCTGCTGTGTTCCTGTTGAAGACTTGCCTGGCTGACATCCCTTCTGGTTCCTGATCCTGTATGCTGCCTCCGAGTATGCTGATCTCTAGCTTCCTGATTTACTGGCTTTGGCTACCAAACACTGGCTATATTTTGACTATGTTTACTATTTAGACCGTTTTTTAACATAATATTAAAAGGTGTGATTTTTACAGCATTTTCTGTTTCCGTTTGATTCATGGTTTCTGGAAAACAATTAGTCGTGCACTCCACAAATCTGGCCTTTATGGAAGAGTGGGAAGAAGAAAGCCATTGTTGAAAGAAAAGCTATAAGAAGTCCCGTTTGCAGTTTGCGAGAAGCCATGTGGGGGTGCTCGGGTCAGATCAGACCAAAAATTAATTTTTTGGCCTAAAAGCAAAACACTATGTGTGGCCGAAAACTAACACCGCACATCACCCCCACCGTGAAACATGGTGGTGGCAGCATCATATTGTGGGGATGCTTTTCTTCAGCAAGGACAGGGAAGCTGGTCAGAGTTGATGGGAAGATGGATGGAGCCAAATACAGGGCAATCTTAGAACAAAACCTGTTTGAGTCTGCAAAAGACTTGAGACTGGGGTAGAGGTTCACCTTCCAGCAGAACAATGACCCTACACATACAGCCAGAGCTACAATGGAATGCTTTAGATCAAAGCATATTCATGTGTTAGAATGGCCCAAAGTCCAAACATAAATCCAATAGAGGATCTGTAGCAAAAAAATTGCTGTTCACAGACGCTCTCCATCCAATCTGACAGAGCTTGGGATATTTTGCAAAAAAGAATGGGCACAAATGTTACTCTCTAGATGTGCAAAGCTGGTAGACACAATCCCAAAAAGACTTGCAGCTGTAATTGCCGCAAAATTTTGAAAAACATTTATCATTTTCCTTCCGCTTCACAATTATGTGCCAGTTTGTGTTGGCAGTGGCGGCTGGTGGTCTTTTCTTTTGGGGGGGCGGCAAACAGCCACTCCTCTCCTGGAGGTTGGTCGGGACATCAAAGCCCTACACTTAACCCATCTAGGAAGCGGGCAGCAGGTTCAGCAGCTTTCTTACTCCTTCTGTGGTGTGGATCACGATGGCTTCTGCAATGCATCCCCCTCCTCCTAGGCGTCCAATAGGATCGCCTGACCTTTCAGCCAATCGGGAAACGGGTATCAGACCTACGCTTCCTGATTGGCGAAGAGGCAAATTAGTGTTAGAAAGAGAATAATGATTCGCTTTTCTAACACTCCTGGGTGGGCTCCGAGCGCAATGCTCTGTGCCATGAGTACACCCTTTTTGAAGCCTATTAGACCTTATGGCTCTAAGGCCTCATGTACACTGCTGCTGATAAACGGACGTTTAGTAGCAGTTAGGCATTTTTTCCAACTGCTCCTGAACTCTCATCTATGTTATCTTATCAGTACATGTACACAGGGTCGTTTATAGGCAGTTAAGTTTAGAGGCTTTTTTTGGAAAGCAAAAAAAATGAGTTCAGACGTAGCGTTTAGAGGCATTTCAAGCGCCAAACACTTCAAAACGCGGCTAAACGCAGTAACTTGTGTTTAGCCGCATTTTGTTTATAGTCGTTTTTCATGCTTTTTTTATAAACGCTTCTAAACGCAAACGCGGAAATGTGGAAAATTTTAAGGGGTATAAATACTTTTTCAAGGCACTATATAGGCCAGTGATGGCAAACCTTGGCACCCCAGATGTTTTGGAACTACATTTCCCATGATGCTTAACTACACTGCAGAGTACATGAACATCATGGGAAATGTAGTTCCAAAACATCTGGGGTGCCAAGGTTCGCCATCACTGATATAGGCAAAGCTTTTTTTTTTTTTTTTTTGAATAAAAGAGAGTTATAGCCTCTGTCAGATTTTTTTGTTGTCATCTGTGTCCCATTGCGGAGATTTCCTGTCCCATTGCCAAACAGGAAGTGAGAGGAAATCCCTGCAAAGAAAATCACAAATTTTGGGTTGTCACCAGAAATGTAATAGAGTGAAATCTTCCAATTGGAAGACAAGTTCTGGTGACCTAGGGCAGTGTGTTTCTCAACTCCAGTCCTCAAGGCGCCCCAACAGGTCATGTTTTCAGGATTTCCCTCAGATGAAATGGCTGTGGTAATTACTAAAGCCCCATACACACTATCAGATTTTCTGCTGATTTTTTTTCATCAGATTTACCAAAACCATATAATATGAGGTCAAACCTTAACAGTTTCAATTTGTATGCAATCAGGCAGGCCCTTCTACTACATGGTTTTGGTAAATCTTATGCCAAAAACCAGCAGAAAATCTGATAGTGTGTATGGGGCTTAAGGCAGTGAAATGGATCAAATCACCTGTGCAAAATAATGGAAGGCCTGAAAACATGACCTGTTGGGGCGTCTTGAGGACTGGAGTTGAGAAACACTGACCTAGGGGTCTTCAAGGGAATTCCTTGGGGACCCATAGGTCACCAGAACTAGTGTTCCCATTGAAAGATTACCCTCTAATACTTTTCTGGGGACAACCCAAAATTTGTGATTTTCATTTACTTTAAAGCGGAGGTCCACACAAAAAGTGAACCTCCGCTTTTCGGAACCCTACCCCCCTCCGGTGTCACATTTGGCACCTTTCAGGGGGGAGGGGGGTGCAGATACCTGTATAATAAAATTTCAGGAATAGACTCCCACGGGAGTCACTCCACTTCCTCTCCCAACCACCCCCCCGGCTGTCTTCTGGGAAACACACTGGTCCCAGGAGACAGCGGGGACCACTGAGAACGTGCCGCGATACTCGCGCAAGCGCAGTAGGGAACCGGGCAGTGAAGCCGCAACACTTCACTTCCTGATTCCCTCACCGAGGATGGCGGCGGGGGCAGCCGAGAGACGAGCGATTGCTCGGCTTCGGCTGCCGACATCGCGGGCACCATGGACAGGTAAGTGTCCATTTATTAAAAGCCAGCAGCTGCAGTATTTGTAGCTGCTGGCTATTAATATTTTTTTTTGGGTGGACCTCCGCTTTAACTTTCAGTGATAATGGTAATCAGGACAAATAGAGAGGGTGCATCTCCCTAATAGCAAATAAGCCAATTTGTCAGGATTGGTGTATGGAAGCTGTTTCATGCAGAAAAAGTAGAACTTCACAAACGTAATTCAGCAACAAAACATCCCCAGTACACAAACCCCCACCATTAATGGGATGTTGTGAGACATTGGCTAACATCTTCCACTTGGGCTCACACAGGGTGTACCCACACTGATGGTCTTCTGTCTCCTGCAGCTTGAAGAAGAGAATGATAGCAATAATCTTCAATCAATACACATATTTCGATATTTCATGTTTGCAGCAACCATCTTTTTCTTTGGCAGCGAGCCATTGATGTGATTTATTGTGTTAGTGACCCTTAATATCACAGCGAGAAATGCATTTGTGTTGATGATGTATGGAAAGAGAGACAAATGGCTGAATTTGGCATTCTGATATGAGATTTTATATATTCTAAGCACATTTACATGATCTATGTGTAATAAAGAAAAAATGCTTTCCCACAAACCTTACAATCATGAATAATAACCTCCTCTTTATTTGCCATTTGAATGCTTAACCAGCTGAAGATTTCATAAAGAGGATACGTTACGGTTTCTGTGGGTATTTTTGCAGGAGAATTTCTGGCAAATAAAATCACCGGCTATTGATCTCATGTTAAGGCAACATCGAGTTTCCCTGAAAAACTGATCTTTTTATTTTTTATTTTTTTAATAACATCATGATTACATTTTTGCCTTCTTTACTGCATTAAATGTGTCTGTGTTTTCTGGAAAAATGATAAATGAAGCTGTCAAGGTGCTGTGCAACAACCGTGGCTGGTGGCCATGTTAACTTGTGGCTTGGCGCCGGCGGTCAGCTGGTGATAGAGCCCCTGCTCAACCATCTTTTAATTCCACCCATGCAAAGGCTCCTTCACATGTGTGGCTGGGGGAACAGTAATACCAGGTGGTTGAGCTGTGGTTGACCGACCACCTGCCTGAACACTAACATACAGCAGCTCACTTAAAGTGTTTCTTAACCCACAACAGTAAAATCAGTCTGTATTTGCAGTAAAGCATGCTTGTTATACTCACTGTGGAATAAGGGGTTAATACTCTGCATTGTGTAAAAAGGCTGTTTGATCCTGTCTTCTCTGGTCCTCCCCTTCGTTTACTGTCCCCCATCCATTTGCTGATAGAACATAGCCTTGGAGGCAGTCTGCACATGCTCAGTTTGGTGAGAGTTTTTTTTTTTTGGAGGGTGAATGTGATCAGCACAGGGCCAACCAGCACTGTCCAGACAGAAAGTCAGAGATCATGCAGCCTCATAGGACAGTCAGAGGAGAATAAAAACTCCTCCTACAAACTTTAACCAGTGCTCGGCCGGACACTTATAGAAGTCACAAGACTGCTGTGTACTGCTGATGAGAAAAGGTATTTAGCAGTTTATATTTACTAAACTAGTTGCATTTCCATGTTCTGTGTACTGTGGGAGACCAGATATAGTGAATGCAGGGTCCTGGGTTTAGTGACACTAAACTCTGGTTTGAAAATGTTATTAAAATATTTATTCTTAAAGGATCACTATAGAAACATTTTTTTATTTTATTTTTTTAAATAACAAACATGTTATACTTACCTCCGCTGTGCAGCTCGTTTTGCACAGAGTGGCCCCGAACATCCTCATCTGGGGTCCCTCGGCAGCTGTCTCGGCTCCTCCCCGCAATCACTCACCACCTATATGCGAGCTCGCATGGTGGTGAGTGATTGCGGGCACGCTCCTGTGATACAGCCAGCGGCTATTGCCGCTCACTGTATCACTCAGCCCTGCCCCCCGGTGCGCCGCGTCATTGGATGTGATTGACAGCAGCGCGAGCCAATGGCTGCGCTGCTTTCAATCCATCCACTGTAACCAATCAACGGCCAGGCTGAGCAGCGAAGAGGATGTCGGGGCGAGCGCGGGACTTTCAAGGGGTCAGGTAAGTAAAACGGGGGGGCTGGGAGCGGCGGTATTGTCGGATGTTTTTTCACCTTAATGCATAGGATGCATCAAGGTGAAAAAACTTTTTCCTTTACAACTAAAAAAGATATCTTTTATTGCTCTCCAAATCATCAAATTCTTTTGTTTTATTGCTGTGATCAGACTTCCTGTTAAAGGGTGGCTACGTTCGTTCTCCATGGTCCCACTGTAAGTAGGAACCTAGCCACATTCTCTTGCTCACATCTATGAACTATGGGATTTGTAGTGTGCATAGAGCAGTGCATATGAACACAACTAACATGGATCGCTTGTTCCAAACAGAAGTGAGGGGTAAAAGAAGAGGTTAGGGAGCTGACAGTGGACATTACAAGCAGTCAGAAAAACACAGCAAGAAACATTTCCGTGAAAAATAAGTTATAGAACCATTAACCTCCCTGGCTGTATTCCCGAGTGTGGCTCGGGGTGAATTTTTCATACCAAAAGCGGTAACCCCGAGCCACACTCGGGGATGCATCGCAGGATACAGGGAAAGTTACGGTACTTACCTTGTCCCCTGGATCCTGCGATGTCTCCCCGCTGTGTCTGCGAGCCGTATCTCGCTCGATTCACACAGTGCCAAGCTCCGTTCCAAGCGAGCGTTGCGATGCATGGGGGCAGAGATCAGCGCCAAATTAAAAAAAGTAAAAACACACAATACACATACAGTATACTGCAATCTTACAGATTACAGTGTCCTGCATGTACTTTTATATTATAAATACTGTTCTTTCTGCCTGAAATTTGGAGATTGTCCATAGCAACCAAAAAATGTCAGTTTATGTCAAAAGCGGTTTTAGACCAGCTAGAAAACAGCGATAATAAATTAGAATCACTTGCAGAATTGAGCGATAGCGATTTGTGGGGAAATTCGTCATAAAATACTGAAAGTAATGACAGCGACAATTCTGCAACTGAGCAAATTTCAGTGTTTTTGATTTGATGACATTATTGAATAATTTTTATCATAATTACATTATTATTTGTTATAATTATTTATAGTTATTTATTATATTATTGTAGCACCCACCCCAATTCTGGGGCGCTATATACTTAAATTTAGGGGTGGTCTGAGCTAGTAGTTTAGCTCAGACCTATTGACTGTGTGCAAATTTGCTTCTGCCTGGGTGTGATGCTGCCTGGCAGTACAGTTCCCTGTGGCCTGTGGGTGGCACTGTCACTTCAGGCCCAGGTTGAACCACAGGTGACGTTGCAACACCATTGGGTGTCCTCTCTCGGCAGTTGTGCGGTGGGCGTGGTCAACCCGCTGTGCATGCTGGGAGAGGGTACATAAGGAACAGACGTCATTATTCGGGGAGCAGTTCGCGCCTCCCGGCCCTCCAGGCCAGGGGCGTGTGTGTGTGTGTGTACCAGCCCCGGGCACCTTTGGCCTGAGGCTGCATTGCTACAGGTAGGCCCAGCACCTTTAGCTGAGGCCTACACCTGAAGAGGAGTCCCAGGGTACTCAAGTGAGGGGTGACCCACTCTGAAGGAGAGGAAGCCAGGGGAGGATCGGTCTCAAGGGGATTAGTGAAGAAGTCACTGTCACGGGAGAGGCCTGATTACCTATCAGAGGGAAGGATTCCAATCCATTAAAAGCCTTGTAACGTGCCCCATTGGCACCTAATTTCTAATTGTTACTAGGCTGGGAAGTTCGGGACTTGAAGATTCTGTGGCAGAGGATCTCCTGATCGTATCCCAGCAAAATCACAAGTAGCTGTTTCGTGCTTCACACTGGCTGCTAGGACCATTCATAACGGGACTAACCGGGTGAGCAAAAAACCCACTCAGTGGCGACGAGAGTGTTCTTCAGTGTGTTGAGTGCCTGAACCTTCCCCCACTCTATTCCTTCTACTCTCTCTTCTTCCAAGTTTCCCCCCAAACAAAGAATAAAACCTAACTGCTTAAGTTTTTTTACTCATGTGTGGACATTGGCTTTATTCAAGTGAAAGACTTACTACCTTAGAGAACGGAGGCCGGGGATCCATTCGTGAGAGGTAACTCGCTGCAAGGCCCAAAAAAATCTAACACCGCTCGCCTCTCTATAACTGGAGTTGGACAACGGGCAAGTAGCAGGTGTGCCTTACTGCTAAAGATGGATATAACGGAAGGGTCTGTGTGCTACATTATAATTTATGATTTTGTGTTTCAAACTTTATCATACCCGGGATGTCTACTAGACTCTTGTTTGGACAGATTTAAGTGAGTTATTCCTAAGAATTACAGGCCTACAATATAAAACGCCAAATTTCCATGCAAAATAATTGTACCGCTTTCAGCACCTAAAATCAGAAATAATCATACCGCCAGGGAGGTTAAAGTGGTTTTAAAGGCAGCAGCGCCAGCCCCCCTAATACTTACCTGAGCCCCCTCTCAATCCAGCAATGTCCAGGAGAGCCTTGCCTCTCCCAGGATTCGCACTCCTGTTTGGCTTTTGGCAAAAGAGGGAGCCATTGGCTCCCGCTGCTGTAGATCACAGCCAGTGAGCCAATCAGGAGACTCAGGGGGCAGAGCCGAGTCACGGCTCCGTGTATGAATGGAAACAGAGCCGGGGCTCCTGCTTGGGAGTCCCCAGAGCACTCTGCTTGCTTTGGGGGCATGTGACAGAAAGGGAGGAGCCAGGAGCGCCGGCGTGAGACCTGTGAAGTATCCAGGCTGCTCTGTGCATTGCACTATTGTCCAGAGCATGTAAGAATAACATGTTTGTAATTTTTTTTTAATAAAAAAACAAGACTTTAATATTGCTTTATGTAGTGGGTGTGCATGGATTAATTGTTGGAGAACAGAGATATCAAGTAGAAAAAAAAAAAGAGGCGCAGGCAAGGGACAATGTTATATGCTAAGCCACACCCCCTGTCATCACAGCACCCTTCACAAACCACACCCACTGCTTGACAGCAGACCAACAAAGGAGGATTTGTTTGTTTCGGAGTTTCCCTTTAAGCGTTTGGCTCAGTAATACAATTTTCAGTGTATAGAAGTCAGGAAATGTTTCTAACAACATAAGACTGGCTACAGCTGATATTGGTTTATGTAAATCTGAATCTTAACAACATCACACATTTTCCAAGAAAAGCTTTCCTTTCAAGAATCCCAGCTAATCGTTTGAAGTCTAGCTCTGTATTGCTCGGTTGTTGTTGTTGCTTCTAGAGAACGTATGGATTGTTCACATATTGTGTCTCCTCCGGCATGATTTCAAGGAATGCTTGCATGAACTACGCATCATCCTAGAATGTTTACCGGGATAATGTGACTGTCACAAGGGAAGAGGTCAGACCCTTCCCTGCATGAAAGGGAAAATGCTTTATGATATCAATGAACTGACGGTAAACAGGAGAAGGAAAATCAATGCTTCTGTCAGACGGCGTTGGGCCTCAGCAGACGTTTAAAGGGAATTAGAGCCTTTTTTTTTTTTTTTAGATATCTGTGCAAAAAATAGACGCTTAAAGGGGCCCTATCACTAAAAATCACATTTCACATTATTACAGGTCCTTCTCAAAAAATTTGCATATTGTGATAAAGTTCATTATTTTCTGTAATGTACTGATAAACATTAGACTTTCATATATTTTAGATTCATTACACACAACTGAAGTAGTTCAAGCCTTTTCTTGTTTTAATATTGATGATTTTGGCATACAGCTCATGAAAACCCAAAATTCCTATCTCAAAAAATTAGCATATCATGAAAAGGTTCTCTAAACGAGCTATTAACCTAATCATCTGAATCAACTAATTAACTCTAAACACCTGCAAAAGATTCCTGAGGCTTTTAAAAACTCCCAGCCTGGTTCATTACTCAAAACCGCAATCATGGGTAAGACTGCCGACCTGACTGCTGTCCAGAAGGCCATCATTGACACCCTCAAGCAAGAGGGTAAGACACAGAAAGAAATTTCTGAACGAATAGGCTGTTCCCAGAGTGCTGTATCAAGGCACCTCAGTGGGAAGTCTGTGGGAAGGAAAAAGTGTGGCAGAAAACGCTGCACAACAAGAAGAGGTGACCGGACCCTGAAGAAGATTGTGGAGAAGGACCGATTCCAGACCTTGGAGGACCTGCGGAAGCAGTGGACTGAGTCTGGAGTAGAAACATCCAGAGCCACCGTGAACAGGCGTGTGCAGGAAATGGGCTACAGGTGCCGCATTCCCCAGGTCAAGCCACTTTTGAACCAGAAACAGCGGCAGAAGCGCCTGACCTGGGCTACAGAGAAGCAGCACTGGACTGTTGCTCAGTGGTCCAAAGTACTTTTTTCGGATGAAAGCAAATTTTGCATGTCATTCGGAAATCAAGGTGCCAGAGTCTGGAGGAAGACTGGGGAGAGGGAAATGCCAAAATGCCTGAAGTCCAGTGTCAAGTACCCACAGTCAGTGATGGTCTGGGGTGCCATGTCAGCTGCTGGTGTTGGTCCACTGTGTTTTATCAAGGGCAGGGTCAATGCAGCTAGCTATCAGGAGATTTTGGAGCAATTCATGCTTCCATCTGCTGAAAAGCTTTATGGAGATGAAGATTTCATTTTTCAGCACGACCTGGCACCTGCTCACAGTGCCAAAACCACTGGTAAATGGTTTACTGACCATGGTATTACTGTGCTCAATTGGCCTGCCAACTCTCCTGACCTGAACCCCATAGAGAATCTGTGGGATATTGGGAAGAGAAAGTTGAGAGACACAAGACCCAACACTCTGGATGAGCTTAAGGCCGCTATCGAAGCATCCTGGGCCTCCATAACACCTCAGCAGTGCCACAGGCTGGTTGCCTCCATGCCACGCCGCATTGAAGCAGTCATTTCTGCAAAAGGATTCCCGACCAAGTATTGAGTGCATAACTGAACATAATTATTTGAAGGTTGACTTTTTTTGTATTAAAAACACTTTTCTTTTATTGGTCGGATGAAATATGCTAATTTTTTGAGATAGGATTTTTGGGTTTTCATGAGCTGTATGCCAAAATCATCAATATTAAAACAAGAAAAGGCTTGAACTACTTCAGTTGTGTGTAATGAATCTAAAATATATGAAAGTCTAATGTTTATCAGTACATTACAGAAAATAATGAACTTTATCACAATATGCTAATTTTTTGAGAAGGACCTGTATGTAGGTTACAAATCAGCCATTGAATTATTATTTTGACTTTACCTCTGTCGTGATACAAATAAAAAAATGTCAGCTATCTTATGTCACCCAAAGCCTAGGATAAAGCTGGGCATACACTGATTCGGAAGGTCCAGCAGGGACTGGCCACATTTTGATCAGTGTGTGTCGGATACCTGCTCGACAGAATTCAATTGTTTAACCCTTTTACTTTTTTTTCCCGATTAAAAAAATATATTTTAGGCCTGAAGATTAGTTAAAAACCCCAAACATATAGTATATTAAGCAGAAACCCTGGAGAATAAAAATGTAGTAGTTCCAATTTTTTTAATTCCATTTTATGGCACATGCAATATATCACCCAATTTTTTGGTAACATTTAAAAGATGAAGCTGTGCCAAGTGAATAGATACCTAAGATGTCAAGCCTTAAATTTGTGTGTGCCGCAGTAAGATAAAAGGTATCTGTATGGTACAAATATGTAAAGGTAAAAAACTGCGCTATTTAGAAAATGGACTGAAAGCTGCAACAAATACGTTTTATACGACACCAAATGGATATTAAAAGGAAAAAGTTGCGCTATAAACAAGTGAAAAAAAAGGGTGATGACTGAATGGCACTAAAAAATAACTAAACCAAAAATTGAAAAGCAAATATCTGTGATGATAAACCAAATATCAGTAATAGCAAAGGAAAAAATACTGACACATATATAAATGATAATGAGCACGGCGGCTCAAAATGGAGTAACACAAGTACATGGACTGCCTAAAGCCCCGTACACACGGTCTGACTTTTTGCCAACAAACTTCATTTTGAGCAAGTTTGCCCAAAAATCCGACCGTGTGTACGCTCCATCGGACAAACTTTTTGGGTTTTCATCGGACAAAAGTTTGGTCTGCAAACGGACAAACTTTTGGCCACCAAAAGTCCGATGGAGCAAAGTCCGACCCGACCATGTGTACAGAAAACCATCGGACTTTTGTCCGATGGACAAAACAAATAATGTTAAAATCAACCAACAATAGCAGAAGTTGACCAAAGGGTGGCGGTAAAGAGCAGAAAAACCATGTGATGTTGGAAAAAGTTTTGGGAAAGTTTGCAGAAAAGTCCTGTGGTGTGTATGCTATGGGTGTGCCTGGCCAACTCCGTTCGGACAAAAATCCACGGAAAAGTCGGATGGAAGTCCGACCGTGTGTACGAGGCTTAAGACTAGACTTCAAGCACATCTGCCTTTGGAAATCTCCATTACATGGGGGTTGATGGGATTAGCAGTTTACACCAGAAAGATAACATTGTTTTTGCTTCCAGTACAGCTCCTAGGAACTGACAAGGACATTGCATTTCTGGAAAGGTCAAGAGGTATCTTCTGTACTTGATGAAGATGTTATCACACTAAACAATGAAAACTAATACACTCCACATATCTAAGGACTTGTAATCAGCAATATAAGGTATTTATGTGTAGCACTACCCCCAGTTAAGAGAGCTGCTGGTTTTGTTTTGGGTCTGTACTCTGGCTATCAACCCCAGGAATCTGTCTCGAACTCTCCCTTGGCACAACTGGTCTGCAAGAGATTATTGTATTTCCCAATTACCAGTGGGTTCCACAATGTCATACGATAATAAAATTGTATGTAAATTGTAAATTGCCCACTTGTCCAACAGGGTAACAGATAAACTCCACACAGTATTCTGCTTAACCAATAATCAAAGTTTACTTGGTAGGAGAAAAAAATATAGCAAAGTTAAACAGCAGTATAGTTGACTCTTACAGGGCCCTGCAAGAGTCAATGGCATAGCAGAAAATATTTAGTTAGAATGAATCAAACCTCAAAAATAACAGTTCTAATGTGCACTGGCTATGTATTTAAAGTCTGTGCTCACGAGCTCCCCCTAATGAGCAATACTGTACACGTGTCCTGGTACTATCTGCTCTAGTCAGACCTGACTAAGTTCAGTGTAAAGTTCCTTCCAGTAGTAGAGTCTTCGCTAGCATTTGTTGGTGCACATTTGTAATCCATCAGGTGACAGAAAAGGCAGAAAAACTGAACATCCACAATGTTTATGAGTAGGAATAACTTGCTGGCGGTGTAAACGCCAATCTTTAAACACGCGACCACTGCAAGATACACTATGTCCTGGTATGTGGCGCACTACTTTAATAATAACTGCAGGTCTCTAATAGTCACTTTCCTACGCAATAGCCAGTCAATATTTGGGCAAGTGCCCCCTCACCAAAGCAGGCCTTGTCCCTCTAGTACGCTCCGCTGCAGGCGTTCCGGTCCCCGGTCTCTTCGCAACTTGCAGTCTCCGGTCCCTCACACAGCCGCACAAGGTGTCTGTCAGAGAAATTCTCAATCCTGTCGCGCCAGCCAGCACCCTGCGCGCACGCGCGGCGGAACGGCGATTTGGCGCGTTGCGTGAGCCGGTGCACTTTTATGTGCGCTAATGCGCCAATAGGAATACAGGCGGGCCTATATAAAGAGGCCTAGCTGCACTGACAGGTTGCTGGTTTGTTGTCAGCTTTACTGTTGTACCTCGTTTCCTGTATCTGCACTTGAACTCCTGTTGTGACCCGGATCGGTTTGACTACTCTTCTCATCTCTCCTGGACCTGACCATTGGCTTGTTATACGGATCTCTTCCTCTGCCTGTGTTTGACACCCGGCCTGTGACTCAGATCTGCTGCTTGTCTCCAGCCCTGACCTTCTGCCTGCATCTCGGACCTGCCACGTACCTCCAGCCCTGACCTGCTGCTTGTACCTATCTGGACTTATACTTGTCTACTGTGTTAGACCCCCGGCCTGCACTTCCAACATCAGCAGCCGGCACCCGGACTCAGTTTCCGCCTGCTTCCTCTTACCCCCTGTTTGCTCTGGACTTCTGCCTTCAGCTAGTTCCTGCTAAGAGCCTGCACCCGCCTGGTGTTTGACCCTCAGCCTGTTCTCGGTCAACTCAGTTGTACCAGATCGTCTAGCAAGACTTACCCCACCTGCTGGTAGCCAGTGCCTCTTCGCGCCGTCCTCTCCCTGTCTCACCTCCAGGGGGCGGAGTGCATCAAGTCGCAAGGGTGAACCGCTCTCGGCATCTCGGCGAGTACATATCTGACAGTGTCGGTAGATGGGCGACTCCGGTCTCTGTAGAGCAAGAGTTGGACACACGGGAAAGGAGCCCTCCTTGGGCTGAGTGATCCTACTTGACAACTGTAGGCCCAGGCTTTTAGGCCTAGACACTCCGGCAGCAGGCCCTCAACGCAGGCTTCCTGTTTGATAGAAGGCGATGTCCAGAGAGACGGAGGATAGCTCCTCCCTTCCTTTAAGTAACCTCCCCCAGAAAGCTGTCTGATGATGCAATGCACTTTGGGAGTACAGCTGCACTATGGGTACCATAGTCTATTTGATACCCATGGCCATGGAGTCCCTTTTTCCCTGTACTAGAAGTTCCACAATGCACCGTTCCATATAGTTAAACAACAGTTGCTGCAATATCTTAAAGAGACTCCGGAAGGAGCTGGGGTTATTCTCAAGATAACAATAGTCTTATAACACACTGCAAAGTGGCACCCCGCTACATATGTTTCTGGGTTTAGTGAGGTATGTCAGCCTTTTGTGCCGTAGCTGTGACATTTATCTTTATTTTTATATATTGTCTATTAGGAAACTTTCATGTTTGTTTTTTATTGAGAATGACAGTTCATCATGATTAAGCCTTGACAAGGTTGAAAACGATGATCAATTTATGAAACCAAAATGTAGCCCATTGCTTGCCTTTATACAGGCCCTGGATGAATATTGCTCCCACTGATATGAGGCACTATTCCTTCCACTAACATCAACGATGGCACTGACACAAAAAATTGGGGCACTATCCCTCTATCCCTCCCACTGATTCCAATGATTGGGGGGTTTCTACCACTGATGCCAATGATGGGGCAATGGTGGGGCACTATCCCTCCCACTGATGCTAATGATTGGGGGGGGTTTCTACCACTGATGCCAATGATGGGGCGCTATACCTCTAACAGCAATGATGGGGCACAATTCCTTCCACTGTGAAGTGGAATACTAAAAGCGCTAATATGTAGTACAAAGTGCCTTCCACTGACACCAACAATCGGGCACTACTCCTTCTCACTAATGTACAGTACAATGATATACTGTTTGGGATAGGAGCAATCGATAAGTGATTGCCTTGCAGTTCTGATTTTCATCCACAAGATGGTGATAGAAGTCCCCTCAGCAATGAGCATGTGCAGAGGCCATCTTAGCTGGTCAGGTTATAAATAGATGAACTACAAACCAAATACACTATTTTCTTTTCACCATGTGACAGTGAGCTACTTTGGGTTGCTCATTTTCTTCACTTTCTGTGCCCTTTCTTACCTCCGACGAAGCTCTATTTGAAGAGTGAAACATGTTACGTTTGGGTGATTTTTATGTTGGCAGCACCTTCCGACTTTATTATTTAGGTTTACGCGATATTTTTCTTGTCCTGACACGCTCTTCTCCCCCCCTTTTTTTTTTCATCTTTATGGGGTGTGACATGCCTTGTGTCAATGCAGTGTTAGCTATTGGTGGATATGGTGATATATGGGGGTTGTCCATCAGTGGTTATTTGTGTCCAGGTGGAGTGTACCTGTATTACATACCCGAGAGATAGATATCACCTTACAGGCATATCTGCTATGGTCATTTACATACCTTTTACGATTTATAATAAAAGTTTTAGACAAGTGTCATTTTGGTGCGCAGGCAAGTGCACCCTCGTCTAGTTTTATTTTATCACTGCCACAGTGAGTGTCATTAATAACACAGGCTTTTGTATATTTGTATTCTGATTGATGCATTTTTTCTGGGACCTGGCCTGGGTCTAATTTATTAGGAAGGCTGGCTTTCTTGAAAAAGAGATTGATTTTGACTCTCTCTCTAGAGAAGCTAGCCAGGTGTTCTCCAATGAGGGCACTTACTACATCTAAATAGGGCTGGCTTTCTGAAAAAGAGATGGATTTTGACTTGATCTCTCTAAAAGCTAGCCAGGTGTTCTCTACCGAGGCACCTACTATATCTAAAGAGATAGCACTAAATATCAACATTAGTATGGATCATATTGAGATTCAGGAAAGAATCTACATTCAATTTTGATTCCCCTTTGCTCAAAAGGAATGGCACACATGTATAGGACAATGATATATGGGATAGGAGCAATTAATAAGTGGTTGCCTTGTAGTTCTGATTTTCATCCACAAGATGGTGATAGGAGTCCCCTCAGCAATGAGCATGTGCAGAGGCCATCTTAGCTGGTCAGGTTATAAATAGATGAACTACAAACCAAAGACACCATTTTCTACTCTGGGTTGCTAATTTTCTTCACTTTCTGTGCCCTTTCTTACCTCCGACAAAACTCCATTTGAAGAGTGAAACATGTTAGGCTTGAATGATTTTTATTTTGGGAGCAGCTTCCGACTTTATTATTTACGTTCATGTGATCTTTTTCTTGTCCTGACACGCTCTTCTCCCCCCCTTTTTTTTCATCTTTATGGGGTGTGATATGCCTGGTGTCAATGCAGTCTTAGCTAATGGTGGATATGCTGATATATGGGGGTTGACAAGTGGCATTTTGGTGTGCAGGGAAGCTCACCCTTGTCTAGTTCTATCCTTTAACTAATACCAATGATGGGGCGTGCACTATTCCTTCCCCTAACACCAATAATGGGGCACTATTCCTTCCCCTAATACCAATGATGGGGCACTATTCCTTTCACTAATACCAATAATGGGGCACTATTCCTTTCACTAATACCAATAATGGGGCACTATTCCTTACCCTAATACCAATAATGGGGCACTATTCCTTACCCTAATACCAATAATGGGGCACTATTCCTTCCCCTAATACCAATGAGGGGGCACTATTCCTTTCCCTAATACCAATGATGGGGCACTATTCCTTTCCCTAATACCAATGATGGGGTGCTGTTCCTTACCCCAATACCAATGATGGGGCACTTATTCCTTACCCTATTACCAATGATGGGGCACTATTCCTTACCCTAATACCAATAATTGGGCACTATTCCTTACCCTAATACCAATAATGGGACACTTATTCTTCCCCTAATACCAATGATGGGGCACTATTCCTTTCACTAATACCAATGATGGCACGCTATTCCTTCCACTAATACCAATGATGGGCACTATTCCTCCTCCTACTGACTACAAGTGCTATGTCATTTTCTCACCCCCACTGACAACCAATCCTGAGGCATTATTTACTCCTACTGGCACCTTGCGAAGTCCATAGAGACATGGATGAGCGAGTTTGGGGTGGAGGAACTTAACTGGCCTGCACCTCAACCCACCAGAACACGTTTGGGATGAATTAGAGAAGAGACTGCGAGCCGGGCCTTCTCATCCAACATCATTGCCTGACCTCACAAATGCGCTTCTGGAAGAATGGTCAAAAATTCCCATAGACACACTCCTAAACCTTGTGGACAGCCTTCCCCGAAGAGTTGAAGCTGTTAAAGCTACAGGGGGGGGGGGGCAACTCAATATTGAACCCTACACACTAAGACTGGGATGCCATTAAAGTTCATGTGCGTGTAAAGGAAGGTGTCTCAATACTTTTGTTAATATAGTGTGTGCGTGTATTTGTGTGTATTTTTCATATATATACTGTATGGCATAGGATGCACAATGATCCTTGCAGGGAAAATAAATAAAAGCAATATATGTGACACATTCCTCTGCTACAGAGCTTTAGACAACCCAAGGAACGCCAGCTATTCGCCGAGGGTTAATGATTACGTTTGTGCAGTTGTTAACAATCAAGTCATTTCAAAAAGATTTCAAGGGCTGTAAATGGTCATTACATGGAAGACATGTGACAGTAAATTGTTCATGCAAGTCTATTTTGACTGGGATGCCTGTTGTCATGGTCACAGAGCAATAATCCTGGGACTCCTGGGACATAGTGTCAGGCCCCCCTGTGTCTGCTATACACTTAAATCTGATTGGTTATGATGGATTACTGCACTTATGTTGTTATTCCTGCTCTTTATATAAGAATAAAGGTGTTGTTCATTCATTATGGATGGGAAAGGGCGGACTTGTCAGATCTTTTGGACTGCTTACATGAAGGTCTTAAAGGATGCAACACTATAAATACGGTTGGAATAAAGCTAAATTAGAATGGTAAAGTTCTGATATAAATGCGTTAATAAAAAATTGCTAACGTTTTTTTTTTGTTTTTTTTAGACGCAATGGAGAGAAGACATCTTATTAGAACTCCAGTCACAGGGCAGATTGATCAGCTACATGTGAATAAAGTCAAGTGACGGCCGCTTTGATTTTCTGTCCTCGTCCTGCTGGAACTCATTTGGAAAATGCCTCTGTAAATATGAGCAAACTGTATGTCAGAGGTTCTGATGGATCAGCACAGGCGCAATGTGATTCCAGACAGCTGACTTAGTAAGACTATTATAGCCTTGTAACCAATATCTCAGAAAAGAAAAGGTGCAGTAAGCTCTACTCACCAGGAATTGAAAAATTCATAAATTATTGCATTCTATGTTCTCTCGAAGTTCTTCAATAAAACAGTGAAAAGAATGAGGAAGATGTTCAACCTACTGTAACTCACAGAACCAGTCAGATTTCAGTGTCCTGGACCAAGAACAGGAAAATAATAGGATTTTTATAACAGCTTACCTGTAAAATCCTTTTCTTGGGAGTACATCACGGGACACAGAGCGACATAGTCATTACTAATGGGTTATATAGATACCGTCAGGTGCTGGCACTGGCAACTTCCAAAACCGGAAGTACCCTCCCCTATATAAGCCCCTCCCATCCGGGAGCACCTCAGTTTTGTAGCAAAGCAATAAGTGTCCCCAAAGAGGGGCGGGAGCTCTGTGTCCCGTGATGTACTCCCAAGAAAAGGATTTTACAGGTAAGCTGTTATAAAAATCCTATTTTCTTTCTCGTACATCACGGGACACAGAGCGACATAGTCATTACTAATGGGATGTCCTAAAGCAATGCCCAATGAGGGGGGGGATACACCATATATAAGCTGAGCGCTATCAGACATGAGGATCTTTTGCGGCCTGCAACACACTGCGCCCAAAGGCGACATCCTCCTGACTTCTAACGTCCACCTGGTAGAACCTAGTAAACGTGTGTACTGAAGACCATGTTGCGGCCTTACAGATTTGAGCCAGGGAGGCCTGGTGATGCACTGCCCATGAAGTTCCAACTGCTCTCGTGGAGTGCGCTCTAACTTTGAACGGAGGCGGTCTCCTTCTCAAGCCATAGGCTTGTATTATGACCTGTCGAATCCACTTGGCTAAAGTAGATTTTGACGCTGCCTGACCCTTTCTGGGGCCTTCCGGCAGAATAAACAAAGTATCCGTTCTGCGAATCTGAGCAGTGGCTTTTAGATAAGCTTTAACTGCTCTTACTACATCCAAAGAATGCAATAACTTTTCCTCTACCGAAGTAGGTTTGGGGAAAAAAGAAGGAAGAACCACATCTTGGTTCAAATGAAACCTCGATACCACCTTAGGAAGAAAGGCTGGATGAGGACGTAACACTACTTTGTCCTTATGAATAACCAGATATGGCTCTTTACAGGACATAGCTGCTAATTCCGACACTCTTTTAGCCGAACAAATGGCTACTAGAAAAATCAATTTCCTGGTGAGAAGAACCAAAGAAATATGCTGTAATGGTTCAAATGGTTGTTTCTGTAGAACCGACAGAACCAAGTTTAGATCCCATGGACATATGGGAATATTAACCGGAGGACTAATACGCATCACTCCTTGTATAAAGGCTTTGACTAGTGAATGCGAAGCCAAGGGCCTTTGAAAAAATATTGACAAGGCCGAAATCTGACCCTTGATAGTACTCAAGGCAAGCTTCCTATCTACAGCCCATTGTAGGAAGTCCAGAATCCTACCTATTACGTACTTATGTGGATGCCATTTCTTGGCCTCACACCACGCGATGTACACCTTCCAGATTCTATATTAGATCTGCCTGGATACCGGCTTCCTGGCATTGATCATGGTAGATACCACAGGATTAGAGAGCCCTCTCTTTTTTAGAATGTGGGCTTCCATAGCCAGGCCGTCAAACTTAGGGCTGGTAAGGAAGGGTGGTATATCGGTCCTTGCGAAAGCAGGTCCGGACGACGTGGGAGAGTCCAAGGACTCCCCACTGACATTTTACAATCTCCGCGTACCACGCTCTTCGGGGCCACGCTGGAGCCACCGGAATCACTGGTTTCTTTTCTACCCTGATTCTGCGGAGTAATCGAGGTAACCATTGTGGCGGTGTGAATGCATATATCAGCTTGAACTGATCCCAAGGGAACACTAGGGCATCCGAGCCGCAAGCTAGGGGATCCCTTGTCCGAGAGACAAACCTGTCCCCCTTTGCGTTGAATCTGGATGCTAGAAGATCTACATCCGATGTTCCCCACCGCTGACATATTGTCCAGAAAACCTCGGGGTGAAGGGACCCTTCCTCTGGGCATAATTGCTGGCGACTTAGAAAGTCCGCCTTCCAATTCTCCACTCCTGGAATGAATACCGCAGATATGGCTGGGACATATTTTTCTGCCCATTTCAGGATGTAATTTACTTCCCTCTGGGCTGCACGACTCCTGGTGCCCCCCTGATGATTGATATATGCCACTGCTGTGGCATTGTCTGATTGAATTCTGACAGGGGACCCTTGGAGTTTGGATGTCCATGCTACTAGGGCATACCGGGCTGCTCGTATCTCTAAGAGATTGATGGGCAGGGCCTTTTCTGCATCCGACCATCTGCCCTGGAGAGACTATTGCTCCAGTACTGCTCCCCAGCCTATAAGGCTGGCATCTGTAGTGACCACCTTCCAAGAAATCAGACTGAAGGATTTCCCTTTTTCCAGATTCTGGGGAACCAACCACTAACGGAGGCTCTTGCGAACGGAAGGGGACAAGGACATTGTAAGTCTAGGGCCTGAACTTTTTTGTTCCAGGCTGACAGTATGGCCCCCTGCAAATTCCTTGAATGGAATTGACCGTAGGGTACTGCTTCGAATGATGCCACCATTTTTCCCAGCAGCCTTATGCACAGGCGTATGGACGGCTGTCTTTTTTGTACCCACTAAGTGGATCAAATCTTTCAAAGACAACACCTTTCCTCGAGGCAAGAATATTTTTCTCTGGCCTGAACCCAACCTTAGCCCCAAGTATTCCAGACTTTTGACTGGTTTTTAGGGCTGACTTTTCTCGGTTGATAATCCAACCGTGAGATTCCAGATACTTGATTGTCTTGTGAACGACCACGTCTAGTTTTTTCACTGAGTGGTCTATCAGCAACAAGTCATCTAGATATGCCATTATCATTACACCTTGTGTTCTTAGATTGGCCAATAAAGGGCCAGAATTTTTGTAAACACTCGTGGTGCTGTGGCCAAACCGAAGGGTAAGGCTCTGAACTGAAAATGGCGCCCTTCTACTGCAAAGCGTAGAAACTTTTGGTAGACTGGAAAGATGGGAATGTGCAAATAAGCATCTTTGATGTCGATCGCGGCTAACCAATCCTCCCCTTGTAGGGCAGTGGCCACCGATCGGATCGACTTCATCGGAAAGTCCTGATATACAGGAATTTGTATAGCCCTTTTAGAATTAATATGGGCCTCCCGTCCGCGTTTGCTTCGGGACTGTAGAGAGGTTTGAGTAAAACCCGAACCCTCATTCTTCCAGGGGAACCTCCATAATTACTCATTGGAGCAATAGTTGTTCTAGTGCCAACAGGAGGGACTCTCTCTTCCTTGGCACGTTTGACCTCAAAAATGGGAAGGAGGAGAGTCTCTTAACTCCAATCTGTATCCCAAACATACTGCGGAGAGCACCTATCTGTCTTGATCGCGTCCCGCCAGGTCTCTTGTGAACAACTGGAGTCCTCCCCCCACCCGACTGAGTGGGGGCAACCCTTCAATGAATTTAACTTTGGGGGAGGTTTTGTACCTCCCCTGACCCAGGGTTTCTCATTACCCTGCTATTGTCCCTGTTTTTTACCCCCGGGAATTGACCGAGGAGGCCGTCGGAACTGTTACACAGCCGATGCCCCAGGGACTGGAGAAGCAGGCCTCTTAAAGAGGGATCTCTAACTCTGTTTTTAACCGGCAAGAGCGTATTTTTACCGCTGGAAATTTTCTGGATATATTTGTCCAGGTTTTCCCTGAATAAGCGTTCACCATGAAATGGGACGCTAACCAGCCATTCCTTACAGGGAGCTTCAGCAGACCAGTTTTTGAGCCATAGAAGCCTACGCATATGTACTCTAGACAGCGTAAGGCGGGAGGCCTGATGGACTGAATCCTTTATGGCGTCAACCGCAAAGCCTAAGGCTCTAGGTAGATCAGCTAGGGCAAGGCCTGCTGATCTGTCAAGTCCCTCAAGACCTGTTTTAACTGATCCTTCACTGCTTAGCAGACCCCAATAGCTGCTACTGCTGGTTGTGTCACCAAGCTTGCTGTAGAAAGAAGCAGACTTTCATAAGGACTCCAATCTTTTATCTATTGGGTTCTTGAACATTTGGACATTATCCACTGGACATGTCAGTGATTTATACATACAAGAGATGGCTGCGTCCACTGTAGGGACCTTCCATTTTTTTTTTTTGATGAACTTATCCTCCATGGGATAGACCACCGGAAATCTCTTGGGGGAATAAATATTTTCTCAGGACGTTCCCAATCCTGGTAAATAAGCCCTTTCAGTAAAGGGTGAAGTGGAAAAGAACAAACAGTCTGGGGGCTTCTAGCGACCCCAACAAGGATACAGTAGTGGTTGATGGTTCCGCAAGGTGCATTTTTAAATGCCGATCGGACCATGTTAGTCAGAGACTGACCCCATAATCTTTCAGCTTGAGCTGCTGAGAAAGGTTCCTCCACTGTTGATTCCTCTATAACAGAATCAACCTCATCCTGATCCCCTTCAGGCAGGTCGATCCCTGTATGGGACTGTTGCTCTGCTAACAGGCACTCTGAAGGAGGAGACGGAGATCGGCGTGCTTTCCCTGACAGGGAGGCAGCGATCAATGTTGACAATCTCTCTCTAATCCTCCCAGAGCTGAGGAAAAAACCTCCTCTGTTAGATACACAGGAGCAGGTGACTGAGGACAGCCACAGTACCAAGTACCCCTGCGGGGTCTCTATGGTCACTTACCTCTGAACTTCAGGGGAGACTGGTGCAGCAGAAGCATGCCCAAGATCCTCAGAGCCCGATGAGACCCCCTTCGCTTCCTGGAAGATTCAGTTCCGGAGCTTCTGGACGGCATATTCCTAAGCCTAAAGCTGAGGTATTCCAGCCGTAATACACCACTTTTACTGAGAATAGTCTAGCACAATTGCTGCTATATCACAGTTGGTGTCTACTAAAGTGCCTTTCTAGGGGATGCCTGCATCAACCGCCTCTGTGTGCCTTTATCTGTTGCTAGCTCTGTCTGTGCATTCAATAGCCAGCTATAATGTGCTTTAAAACATGCTGGACGCCCGCACATGCGCAGTAGCGCCGCGGCGCACACCTGAGCGTCATCCACCCGCTCCGCCCCTTTTTTCAGATCGCCTCTATGAATAGAGGCGCGTGCGCGGGCACGTGCGCCTTCGGCGCCCTTTTTTAAAAACAATAAGGAGCTAGATGGGAGCCAGGGCCCCCTTTGCCGCAGGGCCCGGGGATGGATGAGCGCAGCAACAGGGCAGAGGAGACAGCTTCCCAGCAGAGAACATACCAACTGCCTGGATTTGATTCTGGAAGAAAAAAATCCACATTACAAGAAAAAGAACCATAGCGGCCTCTAGTGTCTAACACAGGTACCGCGGTCTTACATTTTTTATTTTTTTTTTCTTGCCTACTATTAAAATTTTTACATTTTCTCAGTAGTAACAGGCATACACAGAATATTAGCGGGAATACCTTAGGTAACAGGCAGAAAGACAAAATAGGCTTGGGGGTCCCTCAATAGAACCAAGTTCCTGAGGGCCCCCACTTACCTTTTCCTCGCCGCAGGACTTTGTTTGGTCCACAGAAGCCCAAACTTCACCTATCACGGCAGGCATTGTAATCAAACCTTCAGGGACCGGGTTCCCAAGGATTCCACTCCCCTGGACCTGTATAGCACCCTGCACAGAAAACATCTTGGTCGTGGGTATGACCAGTGCTCTGGATCCCAGGGTCCAGCTCTCCTAAGAGAAGCATTACAGGCAAAACCTTGCTCTTCTCTGCAAGGCCCGGGTACCGACCGTTTAGCTATGAAGCTTTTTTGGTCGGATCCGGAATAGCTTACTGAGGCCCAAAAGAACCTGTACGCAAGCTCAGTGAAAAACACATGTTTCTTCTTGGCCAACACCTTAGACACTGGCAAAAAACTGAGGTGCTCCCGGATGGGAGGGGCTTATATAGGGGAGGGTACTTCCGGTTTTGGAAGTTGCCAGTGCCAGCACCTGACGGTATCTATATAACCCATTAGTAATGACTATGTCGCTCTGTGTCCCGTGATGTACGAGAAAGAAATACATTTTGGTTGGTTGCTGCTCTCTGCAACATGCAGAATTACAGCCGTGGTCAAAAGGTTTGAGAATGACACAAATATTCATTTTCACAAAATCTGATGCTTCAGTCTTTTTAAATGTCTTTGTCAGATGTTACTATGGTATACTGAAGTATACGGCCTCATGCCCACTGGCGTTTTTACAGCTGCGTTTTTTGCAGCTTAAAAACGCCTGTCCATGTTATTGTAAATATTTTATTTATTTATTTTTTTTGAAAAAAAAAAACGTCGGAGCTAAAAACGCGACCGCGCGTTAGTGCGCGTTTTTGCGCGTTAGTGCGCGTTTTTTGACGCTCGCGTTTTTTTCTGCCTAATTCTGACGCTGAGGAACGCACTGGTCCTGGGTTTTTTTTACAGCTTACAAACGCCTATGCTCTTTACAGCTCAAAAACGCCTAGGTGGGCATGAAGCTATAGACTAACATGGACAGGCGTTTTTAAGCTGTAAAAAACGCTCAAAAACGCGGCTGAAAAAACGCCCGTGGGCATGAGGCCTTATTCTGACGCTGAGGAACGCACTGGTCCTGGGTTTTTTTTACAGCTTAAAAACGTCTATGCTATTTGCAGCTCAAAAACGTCTAGGTGGGCATGAAGCTATAGACTAACATGGACAGGCGTTTTTAAGCTGTAAAAAACGCTCAAAAACGTGGCTGTAAAAACGTCCGTGGGCATGAGGCCTAAGTGTCAAAGGCTTTTATTGACAATTACATTAGCTTTATGCATAGAGTCAATATTTACAGTGTTGACCTTTCTTTTTTAAGACCTCTGCAATTCACCCTGGCATGCTGTTAATCAATTTATGGGCCACATCCTGACTGATGGCATTGGCAGCCCATTCTTGCATAATCAATGCTTGGAGTTTTTCAGAATTTGTGGCATATTTTCTTGTTCACCCGCCTCAAGTTCTCAATGGGATTAAGGTCTGGGGAGTTTCCTGGCCATGGACCCAAAATGTCGATGTTTTGTTCCCAAAGTCACTTAGTTATCACTTTTGCCTTTTGGCAAGGTGCTCCATCAGGCTGGAAAAGGCATTGTTTGTCACCAAACAGTTTTTGGATGGTGGGGAGAAGTTGCTCTCGGAGGAAGTTTTTGTACCATTCTTTATTCATGGCTGTGTTCTTAGGTAAAATTGTGGGTAAGCCCACTCCCTTGGCTGAGAGGCAAACCCACACATGAATGGTCTCAGGATGCTTTACTATTGGCATGACACAGGACTGATGGTAGCGCTCTCCCTTTCTTCTCCAGACAGGGTTTTTTCCAGATGCCCCAATCGGAAAGGGGATTCATCAGAGAAAATGACTTTACCCCATTCCTCAGCAATCCAATCCCTGTACCTTTTGAAGAATATCAGTCTGTCTCTGATGTTTTTCCTGGAGTGAAGCGGCTTCTTTGCTGCCCTTCTTGACACCAGATCATCCTCCAAAAGTCTTCTTCTCACTGTGCGTGCCGATGTACTCACACCTGCCTCCTGCCATTCCTGAGCAAGCTCTGCACTGGTGGTGCCCCGATCCCGCAGCTGAATACACTGTAGGAGACGATCCTGCCGCTTGCTGGACTTTCTTGGCCGCCCTATAGCCTTCTTCACAAATGCAAGTTATGAAATTATTTTTTATGGGATAAGTTCATTTTCATTGCAAAGAGGGACTTTGCAATTAATTGCAATTTATCTGATCACCCTTCATAACATTCTGGGGTATATGCAAAGTGCCATCATAAAAACTGAGGCAGCAGACTTGAGAGAATTATTATTTGTATCAATCTCAAAATCTTTGGCCACGGCTGTATAAATGAGCCAAAGATGAACCTTTTGCATCTAAAGAAATGGTTGAGGTACTTGGGCATTCTGTAGTTAAAAAACTGTTGAAAACACATTTGAAATGTCAGTAGAGTCACTTTTGCTGCAATATTGACCTTCAATCCAGAAATTTGCCATGCAATACTGTTTTTCTGCCACTAGATGTCCACAGTATGAGATCTGGCAGGGGCCTCTAAAATCCTAGGTCCCAATCAGTAGAAAGAAGTAACTGTATCAGATGAGTCTGCTTAGGGTTCGATGCCCCAAAGGTTGCCCCGTGTGAAAGAGCTCATATACATCAATACATTTATAACTAAATTCAAGCAGTGTAAGTACGTGAATTTGACCTGGTATCAGCCTCTTGCAGTCTGTACAGCACAGCTGACGTTTGAGAGGAAGAAGCAGCACAAGGAGAGAAGTGTGCTGATAGGGGAGGAGAGCAGGGTGACAAAGAGATGAGCTAATCACTGTGCTACTTCTCCTTTCACTGTCCAGTCATAGGATGAGGCGGTTCCAGGATGACCCAGGCTCAGAGATAGTCAGTTTAATGAAGCAAGCCATTGAACCGAGGACATCTAGTGACAGAAAAAAAGTACTGCAAGGGAAATTACTGGATTTAAGGTGAATATTGCAGCAAAGGCTGGTTTTGTTATTTAATCTTTTAATGGGCTGTTCATTTTATCTTGTTTTTTTTTTTTTTTTTGTCTGCTTTACCTGTATATCACACCATTACACTTACTTTGGCCTGATTCAGGGCTCTAGCAGGCCCGTCTCATTCTTAGAGTTCTCCTTTAAGCCTCATATTTGTGATGGTCATTTTGCTTCCTCTGATCTCACCCCACAGCACACTTTGCATTAATATTTCAGTCTTCATTCAGCTGAAGATAAGTGCAGCGTAAGGACATCAATTGCTATAACACAGCGAATGCCTCTCTGTGTTGCAGAGGATGACTTGGTAATTTGCTCTGTTGAGTGCTCAGTGCAGGCCGGAGGGACATAAATAACAGCAATGAACAGGTGATGCAATAACACCTTCTACTGATTGCTGGAGCAGAGTGGTCTTCCCTGACACAGGGATATAGCTGTCTGTCAATCGACAGAGGCAAGCCTTGTATTAAACAAAGAATGGATAAACTGGAAAGTTATTTAAAGGCACAGTTCATCTTTTTTGCAAAAAAAACAAAAAACAAAGTGTGCCCATTAGGATTTTAAAACAAAACTTTGCATTTATTAAAACGGTTGTAAAGTCTGACGTTTTTTTTTACCATCATGAATTGTATGCATGAAGGTAAAAAACCTTTTGTGTGTTGCTCCCCCTAATAGTCACCTGAGCCCCTCTCAATCCAGTGATGTGCATGTTAGCCTCAGCCATCCTGAGTCTCTCTCTCCTCATTAGAAAAAAGAGATCAATTGCGCAACCTAAAAAGTGTATCAAAGAAGTATTGCTTCTAAACAAAAAATTAAATGAGCAAATAATATAATGCTGTTGCACTAACTAAATTGCATTACAAATCATAATGACCAAAATACCATTGTGATGATTAACACAATAAAGAGTCCAAAAAAACTGTAAATTATTCTAGTCCATATGGTATAAAAACACAGAAAAGCAGTGCAGAAGATCCCATGTGGCAAGAAACCATTGAGATGGTTAACTTCATGCAATCACATCCGATATGCCGATAAAAAATGGCCGCTTACCAGACAGATGATAATATTGGGCTCGATATTGGGCTGATCTGCCCTTAGATGTTCCTCCCCAGACACCTCATGGAAAGATAGACTGTTGGCTCCAGAGTTCAGCTGATATGACTCCCAAGCCTGCTTGCGGCTCGGTACTCCTCCGGATAAATCCACCTTCATCCGAGTGGTGTTTAGTCAGCCAGGACAGCTTACTGAACAGCTTACTGAGGAGGAACAGGAAGTGAGAAATTCAGACAAAGAAAACAAAGAAAACAAATATTTAGAAGGGAAATCTAAGGAAAAGGTAAGTGAACCAACAATGCACTAGCTTAAAGGAACCTATTTAGAAAAAAAAAAAAAAACCTTTACAACCCCTTTAAGTGAGTGGGTGGTGGGTCTGCAGACTATGACTATGGTCAGAAAGGTTAACTTAGCCTTTAAATATGTGCTCGGATTGTAAAGCTCCCCAGCCAGGTGAAACACCCATGTATGAATTTTAGCCAGGGGGTTCAATGTCGAAGGGCCCACTTGGACCGATCCATTGCAGTGTATTGTAACAAATAATCGGCTGCCTAAAAGCAATGCATTTGCAATAACACACTTCAGTGGGGTTGAAATATCTGAATGGGCCCTATGGTAAAGTGCATGTTGCCACAATGCAAATTACACGTGTTGGTGCATAGAGGTGATATTCATTGTCAATGGCCCTAATGCACCATGGGTTGTGGGGCACTGTGGTGCAGGTGCTGTTTTAGTCTATTCTGGATTGGCAGCCCTTTCAAGTGAACTGGCTGCCTTAAAGTGGAATTTCAGCGTACAAAAAAAATGCTGTCTAGAAGGCTTTTCTGTCTTTTCTGCAACAAAAGCATTTTATCTATTTGCTACACACCTCCTAAAGTTTGTAAATGGAGCCACAAATGAGCAGCTCAGTGTACAACCTTAAAATGATTTGGTTCCAGGAGGAATTTACTCTGCATGGGTCAGTCATCACGAGGCCAGTCAATAAAAATGGTTGAATAGGTCAAACCCAGAAGAAGATAACGGCACAACTGCAAGGACAGAGCTTATATACTTTGCAGCACTGGAGTTAAGTGAACTTTAGTTCCACTTTAAAGTAATATGCATTATTTCCCCACCCCTGCTTAAGAAATAAATACATTTAGTGAGTCAGAGAGGAATACTAACCTTCTCCACTCTCCAGGACAGCCCTTTATCTTCCCTATTGCTGCTGTTCATTGCTACTCTTCCAGGTTGAAGGACATCCAGTACATTCAACCCACTTCCTGTAAACTCTGGGCGTCATTGATCCGCCCCCTAGGGTGCATCATCACACCAGCCTGAGCCGACAGAAGAATGCTGCAGAGAAAGAGCTCATGATGCTACCTGATCATTGTTCTCTGCAACATCAATACTGCACACTGCCAGAGAGGAGAGTAAAAGACATCATGTGACCAGACCAAAGACACTTGGAAACATGGTATGAATCCTGAAAATTTTTATAAATTTACTGCAATGGGAAAGGGGCTCCATACCTGGAGTTGGGCTTTAACCAAGGACCACACTGATTTCTTTCAAGGGTTATGTAGGATGAACATACAATCCCTTGCAGACTGTTCAGAGTTAAAGTGTATTTCTAGCAACACCTATGTTTAGTTTTGGATAAAGTGGGGGAAGAGTTAGGTCCTCTGTTAAGTTTTTTTTATTGATGTCTGTGTCCCCACTTGGGAAATTCGCCCCTTTAGTTGATTGGGTGAACATTGTCCAGAGAAAAAACAGGGAAGGAAAATCCAAAATGTTAGAGTTGCCCTCAGAGCAAGAGATGAGGGAAAATCTTCCAATAGGGACATCTGTTCCAATCAAGTAAGTGACTTCCCTCACTTTCATGAGATTTCCACTAACTTCCTGTTGCGTCTTTGGGACAGGAAGTGAAGGGAAATTTTTCTAATGGCACACAGAAAGCAAACATTTCTCTATTCTATCCAAAACGGAAAAAATAGGATTTTTTACTCACTGTAAAATCCTTTTCTCTGAGTTCATGGACTGACACAGCTTCCTATTGACAAGTGGGTATTATCCTATCTTTAGGAGTGACTAGGCAGAAAAACTTTTAAAAAGTGTTACATCACACCTTCTACAGCACCGCCCAGGGGGCGGACCCTCTGGGTATAATCCCTCTCTCTGCACCTCGCAGATCAGTTTGTCAAAAAGCAGTACAAACTTAAAACGAGGGGTGGGTGCTGTGTCAGTCCATGAACTCAGAGAAAAGGTTTTTACGGTGAGTAAAAAATCCTATATACTCTTTCGTTCATGGACTGACACAGCTTCCTATTGACAAGTGGGACGTCCCAAAGCAGTGTCAAAAAACCGAGGGGTGGGAACAGCATTAAAACAACTTCACCCCAAATCAAAACAGAGCTCCTCAACGGAGGAGTTGCAACTCTAAACAGCCGCAATAGCCTGCGGCCGAAAGAAGCATCCGAAGATGCACACACATCAACTTCTAAAGTTTAGTGAAAGTGTGAACGGACGAGCAGGTCACCGCCTTACACACCTGGTGAAACAGATGCTTGATGCTCTCAGAGCTCGGACAGCGTCCAAAAATTACAACGTCGTTTCCTTAGGATTCGACGGATGAGGACACAAGGATGGCAGTACAATGTCTTCCTTGAGATGGAAGGTCAAAAGACCCTAGGAAGAAAAGAAGGCTGCGGACGCAGCACCACCTATCCTTGTGGAAGATCAGATAAGGAGCCTTGCATGACAAGGCTTCCAGCTCAGAAAAACTGTCTAACTGACGTAAACCAAGAGGCATCTCTTGCCCTGGTCGAATGCGCCGGGAAAGGGAGGCGCCTGACCCTTCATGGCGTAAGCCTGATCACAATCTGTCAGATCCACCTAGAGATGGTGGCCGACAAGACCGTTGGGCCCTACTTGGGACCAGCCACTGAAACAAACAGTGAGCCTGGACTCCGGAACGGAGCAGTACCAGACAAGCATTCTCTCAGAGTTCGGACAACGTTCAAGGAATGCAATGTGGTCTCCTTAGGATTCGACGGATGAGGACACAAGGATGGCAGTACAATGTCTTCCTTGATGGAAGGTCGAACATGACCTTAGGAAGAAAGAAGGCTGCAGACGCAGCACCACCTTATCCTTGTAGAAGATCAGATAGGGAGGCTTGTATGACAAGGCTGCCCGCTCAGAAACCCGTCTTAACTGGCATAACAGCCACCAAAAAGGACCACCTTCTAAGAAAGTGTCAACAAGGGAATCTCCCTGATGTTCTCAAACGGCGGTTTCCGAGACACTTAGAGGCCATGCCGTTGAAGCCATTGACTGCAGGAAGGATGGCATATGGGACCCTGCACCAGCAGGTTCTCTCGTAGTGGTAGACGCCAAAAGGACATCTGGTACACAAGCCCCACGGAGGTAGTGGAGGGTGGCCCGGAAGGGTCGCCTGCCGAACCCACTGTACAAACGTTCTCACTAAAGAGTGAGCCACCAGGGGTCATTGATTGAAAAGACAGCCAGGGCAGATACCTGCCCCCTAATCGTACTTAAAGTAAAACATTTTTGTCCCGTTCCCTGTTGAGACAGCAGGACTCTGGAACCAAATAAGTACGCAGATGCCACCTCATTTCCTCACAAATGGATATAAGTGTGACGGTAAATCTTCCTAGGGGATGATTTCCGAGCACTCCTCATGGTAGAGATCACGGAGTCCGACAGGCCCCGGTCTCTTAGCACCTGGCTTTCAAGCCATGCCCTCAAGCCAGTGACTGTAAAAACAGGATGGCGTATGGGATCTAGCGACAGGAGGTCCTTCTTAATGGTAGATGCAAAAAGGCGTCTGCTACCAGACGCACTAGATCGGCGTACCAAGGATGCCAAGGCCAATTCAGAGCAATTGGGACCATTGTAATCCTCTCTGCCTCCAGTCGGCGAAGCAGATGAGGAAGGAGCTTCCGAGGAGGAAGGCATAGATTAGTCGGTACTGACTCCACAGTGCCATCAACGCATATGTCGTGTTTGCCCATGGGTCACTTGACCTGGCCACAAACCTCAATACCTTCCGAATGAGTCGAGAAGTCAGGAGATATACGACTGGCATGCTTCCCCTCTGGTAAGGGAGCCCCTTAGGAGATGAGCGACCTCCGATGCTGCAGCAGAGCTGCTTGTTTCTCCTTGATGATTGACATACGCCACCACTGTGGTGTTTGTCCGACTGGATTCTGACTGGACGCCCTTGTAGCCTCTGAGACAATTAGAAAAAAAAATCCCTGGACCAATGGGCCCGAAGGGAGCCATGTCCTTCTCCTTGCTAGACAGAAAAAAACTGGTCTGCGAGGTGCAGAGAGAGGGATTATACCCAGAGGGTCCGCTCACTGGGCAGTGCTGTAGAAGGTGTGATGTAACACTTTTTACAAGTTTTTCTGCCTAGTCACTCCTAAAGATAGGATAATACCCACTTGTCAATAGGAAGCTGTGTCAGTCCATGAACAAAAGAGTAAAATGTTTGCCTATACATGCACTTTAATATGATGCGGGCAGCTGCTGCAGTTTTTGTAAGTCAGCCCCACAGAATGGGACCCTGTAAGGACGCTCATCTAGTTTATCCTAGGTGTAGCACCTTCTGGTGTGTGTGCTACTAGTATTCGTAGAGTCACTAAATTGGGTCAGGGTTATTAGAGGCCAGGGCTGGATGACTCATCTTGGCAACTCTCAGGTGCCTACCCCTGGTGTCTGGAAGGTTGGAGAACTTTCAAGCAAAGAGAGGACAGAGTGAGTGGTGCAACACTGGTGGGAACTAACAAAGGGGGGAGACTGCAATATGTAGCCAGTCTCCCTTGAAGACAGCGGTGGGCTAAGTCTTTTACCTTTTCCCTGAGAAATCTCCAGAGAGTCAACCTGATGGGCTGGTGAAAAGCCAGTTTTTGTCTTCAGGTGAGCCAGGGGGGGAGCGGCGGTGGTGGGGCAATAGACTGGGGGTCACCTAGCCTGCAGGCAGAATTCGGGCCCATAGATGCTGAATGGGAGCAGTGGACATCGTCAGCTGAAATGGCTTAAAATGATTGTAAAGCTTCAAATTTTTTTTTATTTTTATAACAAACATGTCATACTTACCTCCATTGTGTAGTTAGTTTTGCACAGAGTGGCCCGAACACCAACTTCCGGGGTCCCTCGGCTGCTCTCGCGGCTCCTCCCCGCAGCAGATAACCCCCTGGGAGAAGCGCTCCCTGGGGGGGGGGGGGGTTACCTTGCGGGCGTGCTCCTGAGTCATTAATTCGGCGGCCTCAGCCACCGAATGTATGACTCGGCCTCGCCCCCTGGTGCCTGAATCATTGGATTTGATTGACAGCAGTGGGAGCCAATGGCTGCGCTGCTATAAATCTATCCAAACAAGAGCCAGGACCCCATAGAGAGAGGGACAGAGCGTCCCCACCGACTGAATGAAAGGGCTCAGGTAAGTAAAACGGGGGGCTGGGGGGCCGGTGACTGCCAGGTGTTGTCTTCTACCTTTTCTCTGAGAGATCTCCAGAGAGTCAGCCGGGTGGGCTAGTGAAGTCAGTCTGGTAGACTGGTGTAGAGAGACAGGCAGGAGGGCTGGTAGAAGAGACAGCTGCAGCCAGGTGGGCTTGCATTGCCTGAAGAAGTGGTGCTGGGATTGGTGGCCACAGAGGAAACGGAAGGAAACTTTATACACGGTTTCACTCCACATATCTTATTTCAAGGGACTGTGGGTCCCTACCTGTAATGGGCTCTTACTGAACTGACAAGAAGTCTCAGTTTCAACAGGAGTAGATCAGCAGAAGCGTGTGCAGGAGGAAAGCTGTATATAGGAAGTTGTCCCTGAAGTTATTGTTACCGTCAAGTGGGCATCCCATAAACTCCCTATCCCCATCCAAGTTGTTAACCCCCTAATAAACGACAAGAACAAAGCAACAGACGTTTTTTTGACTTTGTATGCCTGTGAAGATTCAGTGTGCCTGGCTGTGCAGAAGAGGGGGATCCCTGTTCATCTGCAGCACCTACGTGGGGTGTGCTACATAACTATAAAACTTAAAACTGTGTCAATTTCCATTAAGTGTAGAGTTTATACCCTTTTTTGGCTAGCAAGGTATATTTAAAGCCAAAACTTTATATCTTGGTGTTGGACAGAATAAACCCCAATTATTTTTCCTTTTTGGAATATTGCTCTTCCTTACTTCCTGTCCCAAAGACACAAGAGGAAGTGATAGAAAATCTCTACAATTGTAGACAGTTGTCACTGGAACAGGTTACCTTAATGAAGACTTCTCCCCTTTCTTCCTGTTATAACGACAATTCAAAATGTTAGATTGTCTTTCACTTTCAGATCTAGTGACAATGACGCGGAAACAGAAAGAAGGGAAGAATCTCCCCAGTGGTGACACAGACAATAAAAACAGGTGTTCTAACTCTCCCCCACTCAATCAAAAAAAAAAAAAGTTGTACGCTCTCGAAACGCATTAGATTGCTTCCTCAGGCAATATTAAATTAAATCCTGAGAAGGGAACCTATCAGATTCCAAAAGCTTTCATTTTAATTCCTTAAGAAAGCCAATAAAGGGTATAACAAACTCCAAATCTACTACAATAATTGAGGGTTAATGCGGTACAAGACTCTGCTACTTGCCTGCAAAAATTAGTAAGCAATAACAAAACTACAGAACGTCTATGGAAAAAAGATCTAGGCTGAGTACATCCAGGAGACAGGAATGCAGCCCAACTGTTGTTTTCTATTAGTTAATTGCACTTTTTGTTTGCAGACTTCCCTAGAATGTACAAAACAATCAATGTGATGATGGCCAATGATTTTACATTATTCAAGAAATGAGGTCTCCCTCTAGTGGCAAATTGGAAAAATACATGCTCTCTGGTATGCTTTGCAATGAGCAATAGTTTGCTTTAACCACTTCAGCCCCAGAAGGTTTCACCCTCTTCATGACCAGGCCATTTTTTGCAATACGGCACTGCGTTGCTTTAACTGACAATTGCACATTCATTGTGACGCTGTACCCAAACAAAATTATGGAATCTTTTGCTCACAAATAGAGCTTTCTTTTGGTGGAATTTGATCACCTCTGCTTTTATTTCATTTTTGTGCTATAAACAAGAAAAGACTGACAATTTAAAAAAAAAAAAAAAAAAAACCTATATACTTTTTTTTACATTCCGCTATAAAACATATCCAATAAAAATAAAAAATAAATCCAATTTCTTAATCAATTTAGGCCAATATGTATTCTGCTACATATTTCTGCTAAAAAAAAAAATCCAATAAGCGTATATTGATTGGTTTGTGCAGAAGTTATTGCATCTACAAACTATGGGATATTTTTTTATGTAATTTTTTTTTTTTACTAGTAATGGAGATAATCAGGCATTTTTAGCAGGACTGCGATATTGCGACGGACAAATTGGACACTAAGTGCCACTTTTTGAGGACCAGTGCTAAAAAACAAATGCACCGTCACTGTACTAATGACACTGGCCGGGAAGAGGTTAACATCAGGAGCGATAAAAAGGTTAAGTGTGCTCCTAGAGAGTGCTTTCTAACTGTGTGGGGGGGGGGGGGGGGGGAAGGCTTAACTGGAGGAAGACAGAGATCCGTGTTTTTGCTTACCAGGAACACAAGTTCTCCATCTCCCTCTCTGACAGAACGACAATCTGCTTTGTTTACATAGGAAGAACGCCCTTTTGCCTCTCTTGTCAATGAGTAGCAGGTCCTGGTGGACATCACGTCCACCGGATCTGCTGATTGGCTCACACTGTGTCCAATTACAGCCGGAGCGGAGTCGCCGGTGGCGCACACGCCCTAGACCCGGAAGAGACAACAATGTACAGGTATGTTGTTTCGCACAGCCTGGCTGCCCTGCCACAGTAAAGCAGTTAAAGGAGGTGTGGGATATCAAAAAATAAAAAAAAAGGGATTTTTATAACAGCTTACCTGTAAAATCCTTTTCTTGGAGTACATCACGGGACACAGAGAGACTTAGTCATTACTAATGGGTTATATAGATTACCTTCAGGTGTTGGCACTGGCCAATTCCAAACTGGAAGTACCCTCCCCTATATAAGCCCCTCCCATCCGGGAGCACCTCAGTTTTGTAGCCAAGCAATAAGTGTCCCAAAAAGAGGGGTGGGAGCTCTGTGTCCCGTGATGTACTCCAAGAAAAGGATTTTACAGGTAAGCTGTTATAAAAATCCCTTTTTCTTTTTCGTACATCACGGGACACAGAGCGACTTAGTCATTACTAATGGGACGTCCCAAAGCAATGCCAAATGAGGGGAGGGATACATAAGCTGGGCGCCATCAGGCATGAGGCTCTTTTGCGGCCTGCAACACACTGCGCCCAAAGGCGACATCCTCCTGACTTCTGACGTCTACCTGGTAGAATCTAGTAAACGTGTGTACTGAAGACCATGTTGTGGCCTTACAGACTTGAGCCAGGGAGGCTTGGTGATGCACTGCCCATGAAGTTCCAACTGCTCTTGTGGAGTGCGCCCTAACTTTGAACGGAGGCGGTCTCCTTTTCAAGCCATAGGCTTGTATTATGACCTGTCGAATCCACTTGGCTAAAGTAGATTTTTGATGCTGCCTGACCCTTTCTGGGGCCTTCCGGCAGAACAAACAAAGTATCCATTCTACGAATCTGAGCAGTGGCTTTAAGATAAGCTTTAACTGCTTTTACTACATCCAAAGAATGCAATAACTTTTCCTCTACCGAACTAGGTTTGGGGAAAAAGGAAGGAAGAACCACATCTTGGTTCAAATGGAACCTCGATACCACCTTAGGAAGAAGGCTGGATGAGGACGTAATACTACTCTGTCCTTATGAATAACCAGATATGGCTCCTTACAGGACAAGGCGGCTAATTCTTTTAGCCGAACAAATGGCTACTAAGAAAATCAATTTCCTGGTGAAAAAAAACCAAGGAAATGTGCCGCAATGGTTCAAATGGTTGTTTCTGTAGAACCGACAGAACCAGGTTTAAGTCCCATGGACATATGGGAATACTAACCGGAGGGCTAATACGCATCACTCCTTGTATGAAAGCTTTGACTAATGAATGCAAAGCCAAGAGCCTTTGAAAAAAATATTGACAAGGCCGTCTGACCCTTGATAGTACTCAAGGCAAGCTTCCTATGTACAGCCCACTGTAGGAAGTCCAGAATCCTACCTATTACGTACTTACGTGGATGCCATTTCCTGGCCTCACACCACGTGATGTACGCCTTCTAGATCCTATAATAGATCTGCCTGGATACCGGCTTCCTGGCATTGATCATGGTAGATACCACAGGATTAGAGAGCCCTCTTTTTTAGAATGTGGGCTTCAATAGCCAGGCCGTCAAACCTAGGGCTGGTAAGGAAAGGTAGTATATCGGTCCTTGCGAAAGCAGGTCCGGACAATCTGGGAGGGTCCAAGGACTTCCCACTGACATTTTTACAATCTCCGCGTACCATGCCCTTCGGGGCCACGCTGGAGCCACCAGAATCACTGGTTTCTTTTCTACCCTGATTCTGCGGATTAATCGCGGTGGGAATGCATATATCAGCTTGAACTGATCCCAAGGGAACACTAGGGCATCCGAACCGCAAGCTAGGGGATCCTTTGTGCGAGACACAAATCTGTCCACCTTTGCGTTGAATCTGGATGCTAGCAGATCTACATCCGGTGTTCCCCACCGCTGGCATATTGCCTGGAAAACCTCGGGGTGAAGAGACCATTCCCCGGGCATAATTGCTGGCGACTTAAAAAGTCCGCTCTCCAATTTTCCACTCCTGGGATGAAAACCGCGGATATGGCTATGACATACCTTTCTGCCCATTCCAGGATGCAATTCGCTTCCCTCTGGGCTGCACGACTCCTGGTGCCACCCTGGTGATTGATATATGCCACTGCTGTGGCATTGTCTGATTGAATTCTGACAGGTGACACCTTGGAGTTTGGATGTCCATGCTACTCAGGGCATACCGGGCTGCTCGTATCTCTAAGAGATTAGTGGGCAGGGCCTTCTCTGCTTCTGACCACTTGCCCTGGAGAGACCATTGCTCCAGTACTGCCCCCCCAGCCTATGAGGCTGGCAACTGTAGTGACCACTAGTGATGAGCCGAACACCCCCCGGGTTCGGTTCGCACCAGAACCCGCGAACGGACCGAAAGTTCGTACGAACATTAGAACCCTATTAAATACAATGGATGCGAACGTTCGAATTCTAAAGTGCTAATTATAACAACTATTATGCATGTTATTGTCCTAAAAAGGGTTTGGGAACCCGGGTTCTGCACCAGGGGACATGTATCAATGCAAAAAGAAGTTTTAAAAACGGTCCGTTTTTCGGGAGCAGTCATTTTAATGATGCATAAAGTGAAAAAAAAAAAGACAAATATTCCTTTAAATATCGTACCTGGGGGGTGTCTAAAGTATGCCTGTGAAGTGCCACGTGTTTCCCGTGTTTAGAACTGTCCCTGCACAAAATGACACTTCTAAAGGAAAAAAAAGCCATTTAAAACTGCTTGCGGCTTTAATGTAATGTCTGGTCCCGGTAATATGGATGAAAATCTTTAAGAAAAATGGCATAGCTACCCCATGACCCCCCCCCCTACCCCAGCCCATTACCAGCCCCTTTGGGTCTTGTATGGATATTAAGGGGAACCCCGCACATAAAATAAAAAAGGCCCTATATACTCTGAACAGCCGTATACAGGCGGTGCATACAAGACAGGGACTGTAGGTTTGTTCTTATGTAGAATCTGTTTGTAATTTTGAACAGGTACATTGTTGAAGTGTAGCTCCAGCCCAAAAATCAATTTTTAAACTTTTTGGAAAACATAGGTAAGGGTTATCACCCCTGTAAGATTTGTTTTGCTGTCTGTGCCCCTGTTCAGAACATTTCACCTCACTTTCCGTCCCAATGTCAACTGTTTTTGAAATGTGGTGTTTTTCTTGAAACAAGGATTGCTGATAAAGCATCAGTACAGAGGAGACACCTTTCTCCCATATTTATTCTTACAGGAGAGAATTTTCCTTCCTAGGGGTAGATTTCCTCTCACTTCCTGTTGTCTTCTTGCGTTTGCAAGTAGGAGTCGTTTGTAAGTTGGATGTTTGAAAGTAGGGACCTGCCGTATATACTCTGCAGAAATAGGCCCCTTAGTTGTTGGTGTTGGCACAACACTGTAAGCACTCACAGTTACTCTTGGTTGGTGCTGGAACGCCCTGCTGTCAACTATTATATCAGGAATTTTAATTACATATAATTGTTGAACAGTGGTAGTAAAAAATTGGGCCTTTGATGGTGGTGCTGGTGCCACAACACTGTAAGCCCTGACAGTTACTCTTGGTGGGTGCAGCAATGGGCCCTGCTGTGAATTATTAGATCAAGAATTGTAATTGCATGCCCCTGTTGAACAGGGGCTGAAAAATTGGGCCTTTCGTGGTGGTGGTGGTGGTGGTGTTGCCACAACACTGTAAGCCCTCAGAGTTACTCTTGGTGGGTGCAGGAATGGGCCCTGCTGTGAATTATTAGATCAAGAATTGTAATTACATGCCCCTTTTGAACAGGGGCTGAAAAATTGGGCCTTTCGTGGTGGTGGTGGTGGTGGTGGTGGCGTTGCCACAACACTGTAAGCCCTCAGAGTTACTCTTGGTGGGTGCAGCAATGGGCCCTGCTGTGAATTATTAGATCAAGAATTGTAATTACATGCCCCTTTTGAACAGGGGCTGAAAAATTGGGCCTTTCGTGGTGGTGGTGGCGTTGCCACAACACTGTAAGCCCTCAGAGTTACTCTTGGTGGGTGCAGCAATGGGCCCTGCTGTGAATTATTAGATCAAGAATTGTAATTACATGCCCCTTTTGAACAGGGGCTGAAAAATTGGGCCTTTCGTGGTGGTGGTGGTGGTGGCGTTGCCACAACACTGTAAGCCCTCAGAGTTACTCTTGGTGGGTGCAGCAATGGGCCCTGCTGTGAATTATTACATCAAGAATTGTAATTGCATGCCCCTGTTGAACAGGGGCTGAAAAATTGGGCCTTAGGCACTGGTGGCACAACACTACAACCCCTCACAGATACTGTACTTGGAGCACAGCAATGAGCCCTGTTGCAAAGTATTGCTTCAAAAATTGTAATGACACGCCCCTGTTAAACAGGGGCTGAAAATTGGGCCTTAGGCACTGGTGCCACAACACTCCAACCCCTCACAGATACTGTACTTGGAGCACAGCAATGAGCCCTATGGCAAATTATTGCTAAAAAAATTGTAATTACACGCCCCTGTAAAACAGGGGCTGAAAAATTGGGCCTTAGGCACTGGTGCCACAACACTCCAACCCCTCACAGATACTGTACTTGGAGCACAGCAATGAGCCCTATGGCAAATTATTGCTAAAAAAAATTGTAATTACACGCCCCTGTAAAACAGGGGCTGAAAAATTGGGCCTTAGCCACTGGTGGCGGCACCCATAAACAAAAATGATCTTCCAAGCTATCATCATCAATCGTATCATTGAGGACTCGGAGGAGGAGGATAGCCAGTCAACATAACAGCACAGGCACTCAGCATCAGCATCAGTCTTGAAGGGATGTGACATGTTAAAATCAATTAGTCTGTTATATCAGCATCAGGTGTGTGGTAGCTGGTGGTGATCCAAGACTGGTTCATCTTGATGAAAGTCAGTCGATCAACCGAGTCGGTGGACAGGCGCACCCTGTGATCCGTGACAAATCCTCCAGCAGCACTGAATGTGCGTTCCGAAAGAACGCTGGATGCAGGACAGGCCAGTAGCTCAATTGCATACTGTGCAAGCTCTGGCCAGTGATCCATCCTCAAGACCCAGTAAGCCAGAGGATTTTCGGTGGGGAAGGTGTCCAAGTCTGACCTTGCCCCTAGATATTCCTGCACCATGTTTATCAGACGCTGGCGATGGTTGCTGGAACCGATCATACTTTGGGGCTGCGGACTAAAGAATTGTCTGAACGCATCGGTCAGACGGCCACCTTCCCCACCGCTCCTTCTTTGACTGGCCGAAGCCTCAGCAACTCGTTGTCCAGGACCAGGAGTTTGTAACCTCCCAGTCTCTGGGAACGCGTTGCACAGACCTTTCTGCAAGGCCTCCCGGAGTTGTCTCATCCTCTGCTCCCTCTGCGACGGTAACATAAGGTCCGCAACCTTACCCTTGTACCGTGGATCAAGGAGAGTGGCCAGCCAGTAATGGTCCCTCTCCTTGATCCGAAGAATACGAGGATCCTTCCGCAGACTTTGCAGGATCAGGGAGGCCATGCAGCGTAGGTTTGCTGAGGCATTCGCTCCGGAGTCCTCTGGGTCACTAAGGACGACATGATCCGCAGTCTCCTCCTCCTCCCTCCTCCTCCCTCCTCCTCCTCCCTCCTCCTCCCTCCTCCCTCCTCCTCCCTCCCTCCTCCCACCTCCTCCCTCCTCCCTCCACCTCCTCCCACCCTCCCTCCCTCCTCCCTCCTCCTCCTCCCACCTCCCTCCCTCCTCCCTCCACCTCCCCTCCTCCCCTCACCCTCCTCCCTCCTCCCCCTCCTCCCTCCTCCTCCCCCCCTCCCCCCTCCTCCCCCCCCTCCCTCCCCCCTCCCCCCCCTCCCCCCTCCTCCTCCTCCCTCCTCCCTCCTCCTCCTCCCCCCCCCCCCTCCTCCCTCCTCCCCCCCCCCTCCTCCACCCTCCTCCCTCCTCCTCCTCCCTCCTCCTCCTCCCCTCCTCTCCTCCTCCCTCCTCCCCCTCCTCCTCCCTCCTCCCTCCTCCTCCCTCCTCCCCCTCCTCCTCCCTCCTCCCTCTCCTCCTCCCTCCTCCCTCCTCCTCCCTCCTCCTCCTCCCTCCTCCCTCCCTCCTCCTCCTCCTCCCTCCTCCTCCTCCTCCTCCTCCCCCTCCTCCCCTCCTCCTCCCTCCTCCCCTCCTCCCCCCCTCCTCCCTCCTCCTCCTCCCTCCTCCCTCCTCCTCCCCCTCCTCCCTCCTCCCTCCTCCCTCCTCCCTCCTCCCCCTCCTCCTCCCTCCTCCTCCCTCCTCCCCTCCTCCCTCCTCCCTCCTCCCCCCCTCCTCCCCCTCCTCCCCCTCCTCCCTCCTCCCTCCTCCCCCTCCTCCCTCCTCCCTCCTCCCTCCTCCTCCCTCCTCCCCTCCTCCTCCCTCCCTCCTCCCTCCTCCTCCTCCTCCCCTCCTCCTCCCTCCTCCCCTCCTCCTCCCTCCTCCTCCCTCCTCCCTCCTCCTCCTCCCCTCCTCCTCCCTCCTCCCTCCTCCTCCCTCCTCCTCCCTCCTCCCTCCTCCCTCCTCCCTCCTCCTCCCCCCCTCCTCCTCCTCCCTCCTCCCTCCTCCCTCCTCCTCCTCCTCCCTCCTCCTCCTCCCTCCTCCCTCCTCCCTCCTCCTCCTCCTCCCTCCTCCTCCTCCCTCCTCCTCCTCCCTCCTCCCTCCCCCTCCCTCCCTCCTCCCCCTCCCTCCTCCTCCTCCCTCCCCCTCCTCCCTCCTCCTCCTCCTCCTCCCTCCTCCCTCCTCCTCCCCCCCTCCTCCTCCTCCTCCTTCCTCCTCCTCCTCCCTCCTCCCTCCTCCTCCTCCCTCCTCCCCTCCTCCTCCTCCCTCCTCCCTCCTCCCTCCTCCCTCCTCCTCCTCCCCCCTCCTCCTCCCTCCTCCTCCCTCCTCCTCCCTCCTCCTCCCTCCTCCCTCCTCCTCCTCCTCCCTCCTCCTCCCTCCTCCTCCCTCCTCCTCCCTCCTCCTCCCTCCTCCCTCCCTCCTCCTCCTCCTCCTCCTCCTCCTCCTCCTCCCTCCTCCTCCTCCTCCCTCCTCCTCCTCCTCCCCCCCCTCCTCCTCCTCCCCCCTCCTCCTCCTCCCTCCCTCCCTCCTCCTCCTCCCCCCTCCTCCTCCTCCCTCCCTCCTCCCCCCTCCTCCTCCTCCTCCCTCCCTCCTCCTCCTCCCCCTCCCTCCTCCCCCCTCCTCCTCCTCCTCCCTCCCTCCCTCCTCCTCCCCCCTCCTCCTCCTCCCTCCTCCCCCCTCCTCCTCCTCCCTCCCCCTCCTCCTCCCTCCTCCCTCCTCCTCCTCCCTCCTCCCTCCTCCCTCCTCCCTCCTCCCTCCTCCCTCCTCCTCCGGAACACTGTCTGGGTAAAGGGGGGCCTTGAGAGGCAAGGAAGTCCTCCTCTTCCTGCCTCTGTTCTGCCTCAAGTGCCCTGTCCATTATTCCACGCAGCGTGTGCTCCAACAGGTGGACAAGAGGTACAGTGTCACTGATGCATGCACTGTCACTGCTCACCATCCTCGTGGCCTCCTCAAATGGTGCCAGGACAGTGCATGCATCCCTGATCATGCCCCACTGGCGTGGAGAAAAAAAACCAAGCTCCCCTGACCCTGTCCTGGTGCCGTAGTCGCACAGGTACTCATTGATGGCCCTCTGCTGCGTGTGCAGCCGCTGCAGCATGGCCAACGTTGAGTTTCACCTGGTGGGCATGTCACATATAAGGCGGTTCTTGGGCAGGTTCAACTCCTTTTGCAGCTCAGCCAGGCGAGCACTGGCATTATAAGATCTGCGGAAATGCACACAGACTTTCCTGGCCTGCCTCAGGACATCCTGTAAGCCCGGGTACCTGCCCAAGAACCGCTGCACCACCAGGTTAAGGACGTGAGCCACACAGGGTACATGGGTCAGTTGTCCCTGTCGAAGGGCGGAGAGGAGGTTGGTGCCATTGTCGCAAACCACCATTCCTGGCTTAAGCTGGCGTGGCGTCAACCACCTCTCGGCCTGGCCCTGCAGAGCAGACAGGACCTCTGCCCCAGTGTGGCTTCTGTCCCCCAAACACACCAGCGCAAGCACGGCATGGCATCTTTTTGCCTGCGTACTTGCGTAGCCCCGTGAACGGCTACGGAGCACCGCTGGTTCATAGGACAAACCACAGGAAGAGGCCATGGAGGAAGAAGAAGAGGAGGGGGTGGAGGAGAGAGGTGTGTCACAACCAGTAGTAGCATTTTGGAGGCGTGGCGGTGGGACAACCTCCAACACTACTGCACCTTGTCCTGCATCCTTCCCAGCTGCCAAAAGAGTGACCCAATGGGCCGTGAAAGAAAGGTAACGTCCCTGTCCATGCCTGCTGGACCATGAGTCAGCGGTAATATGCACCTTACCGCTGACCGCCCTGTCCAGCGAGGCCAAGACATTGCCTTCCACATGCCGGTAGAGAGCCGGAATAGCCTTCCGTGAGAAAAAGTGGCGTTTGGGAACCTGCCACTGAGGAACCGCACATTGCACAAACTCACGGAAGGGGGCCGAGTCTACCAACTGAAAAGGCAGCAGTTGAAGCGCTAGCAATTTAGCCAAGCTAGCATTCAACCGCTGGGCATGTGGATGGCTGGGAGTGAACTTCTTTCGACGGTCCAGCAGCTGGGGCAGGGAAATTTGCCTGCTAGAATCGGACGTCGGTGTACTGCTAGCAGAGTGGCCGCAAGTACTTGGCTGTGACACACCTAATTCTACACCTTCATTCCTCTCAGTGCATGTTTCAGAGAGGACTGAAGTTATAGTGGGGTTGGAGATCCCAGCTGATGCGGTGCAAGGAGAGGTCCGCTTTGTTCTTTGGTGTGGGTCTTTGAGGTAGGCTTGCCAACGAGCTGCATGGCAGGTCAACATATGTCTGGTCAGGCATGTGGTACCCAAGCGGCTGATGTTTTGGCCACGCGATATACGCTTGAGACATATGTTGCAAACAGCAGCTGTGCGATCTGATGCACTAGCCTCAAAAAAGGCCCACACCAAGGAACTTTTTGAATGACGGGCAGAGGCAGCGCCCTGCACAGGCGGAGCTCTGCGGTGTGATTCCGTCGGTGTACTGCCCTTACGCTGGCCACCAAAGGGCATCCTGCCTCGTTGGAGATGTGCCTCCTCCTCATCCTCCTCCTCCTCCTCTCTCCTATTAGGCACCCACGTGGAGTCAGTGACCTCATCATCCCCTCCCTCCTCATCACTGGAGCCAATCTGGCAGTATGCTGCAGCTGCTGGAACATGACTGCCAGATTGGTGTCCTTCTTGAGCATCCCCTCTGTCTGCTCTCACCCTACTGCCTTCCTGTAGCTGGGTTTCATCATCAGACCCTTCGAAACGCTGGGCATCCTCCTGGAGCATGTACCCAACACTGTGCTCAAACAGTTCGGGGGACTCCTCAGGAGGAGGACAATGGTGGTCTAGGGAAGGAGTGACTGATGATGAGTCTGACATTGATACCAGGGAAGAGGACGCTTTGGCAGCTGCTTTGCCAGTACCCTGAGCCTGGGTGAGAGAGGATGAGGAGGAGGAGGAGGGCTTGGTCATCCACTCTACCAAGTCTTCAGCATGATGTGGCTCAACATGTCCAGCTGCCGAAAAGAAGGACAAGCGTGTCCCATGGCCATGTGCTGATGACAATGCACCGCGTCCACGACCAGCACTGTTGCCCCCAGACACAGAGCCTGCTTGCCCTCTTTTATTGCCTCCTGACTGTCTGCCTCTCCTTGTTTGCCTTCCAGACATTCTAATAGATGGCCTGCAGGGAGATGGGAAAAAAGCAATAAGGGCTACCTTCAGGTGTCCTTCTCTGTCCCTTTACTTAAGGATTTCTAAATATGGTTGAGGATGATTGCTTTTGCACAGAATAGCACAACGACAATTTCCCTGACTGTCCAAAAAACAAGGATTTCAAAGATGGTTGATGAGGAATGCTTTAGCACACTATAGCACAAGGAGAATTCCCCTCACTTTCCTTCTTTGTCCCTAGAAACAAGGACTCGCACAGTGAAAGAAACTGACACTCTCCCTACCTAGAGTTTTCTGTCCCTAGAAAAAAAGTTTTTTTAAAGCACACTATAGCACAAGGAGAATTCACTCACTGTCCTTCCCTGTCCCTAGAAACAAGGACTTGCACAGTGAAAGAAACTGACACTCTCCCTACCTAGAGTTTTCTGTCCCTAGAAAAAATGTTTTTTTAAAGCACACTATAGCACAAGGA